>VZQC01003373.1:922388-938278 GCA_009823505.1 Rhizomys pruinosus
TGAGCAGAAGTTCACTGTTTCAGTCAGTTCTTTGATGCAGTCCTTTCTGTTGTTGTTTCCAATATGCATCACTCCCAACTACTTGGACAAAAGCTCAAGGGTCCATGCACAAGAAATACAACTAGGTAATTGGCACTAGCATCCACAGATGAGGGATACCATTCGTCGTTCGTTATTCTGGGACTGTGTTACTTCACTCAGCATGATGTCCTCTAGCTCCGGCCATTTATCTGCAAAGCTCATGATGTCATCTTTCCTTACTGCTGCATAGAACTCCACTGTGTAGATGTACCACATTTTCTCTACCTACTCGTCAGCTGAGGGGCATTTGGGTTGGTTCCAGCTCCTCCCTTCACCTTTTTTTTGTGAGGTCGTTTATGACAGAGGTGGGAAATTAATGCATCAGTGAAGCATTTCATCAGCTTTGTTCAAGGTTCCAACCTGGCTGCTTTGAAAATGAGAAATCTTTATCAACGTGCAAGTGCCATACTACTGAAAGCATCTCCAGAGAGGACAGTCACCTTAAAGGGTCTCACATACTTTGCTTGAATGAGAAATAGACTTACTTCTGTAAGACACTCAATTGCTAGTACTTTTTTAAAATTTTTTAAAATTTTTATTAATTTTATTTATTTCTGTATGTGTACGAATGTACTGTCTGCATGCAAGTTTGTGCACCCGTGTCGTGCAATGCCGTGGAGGTCAGAAGAGGGTGTCGGATTCCCCTGGAACTGGAGCTCTCCTGGAATTGGAGTTTCAGATGGTTCTCGGCTGCCATGTGGATGCTGGGGATCGAACCTGGGTCCTCTGTAAGAGCGGTCGGCGCTCTTAACCGCTAGGCCATCTCTCCAGCCCAATTGCTAGTACTTTTTAAAAATCTACATCATGGGGGTTGGAGAGATGGCTCAGCAGTTAAGAGCACTGGCTGTTCTTGCAGAAGATGCAGGTTTGAATCCCAGCATCCACATGGCAGCTAACAACCATCTGTAAGTCCAGTTCCAGAGAATCTGACACCCTCTTCTGACCTCTACAAGCATTACATGACACAGGTACATTTACATACATGCAGGAAATACACTAATACACATAAAATAAATAAAATATTAGCTGGGCGTAGTGACACATGCCTTTAATCTCAGCACTCAGGAGGCAGAGGCAGGTAGATCTCTGTGAGTTCAAGGCGAGCCTCGTCTATGTAGTTTCTTTTTTTTTTTCATTTATTTTCTGTATGTGTATGAATGTACTGTCTGCATGCATGTCTGTGCTCCCGTGTCGTGCAATGCTGCGGAGGTCAGAAGAGGGTGTTGGATTCCCCTAGAACTGGAGTTCTCCTGGAATTGGAGTTACAGACGGTTCTCAGCTGCCACGTGGGTGCTGGGGATTGAACCTGGGTCCTCTGCAAGAGCGGTTGGTGCTCTTAACCTCTAGGCCATCTCTCCAGCCCCCCAGTCTATGTAGTTTCAGGCCATCTGGGGCTGCAGGGAGACCCAAAAGACCCAAAAAATATTAAAAATGTTTACATCACAAATTTATCCTAATATATACACTTTCACCATCTGAGTTGGCCTAGGGCTGAGGGGTTCTGGGGACACAGGATCTTCAGTACTAATATCAGGAAAGCCTCTAATGGAAAAAGGAATTAAAAGACAATCTCATCCATGATTGATATGAGTGACATTTGTAAAACTTCTGTAGAGGGCAATCTAGCAATTTCTATCATAGTTGAAAATGCTCATTGTCTTTGACCTAGGAATCAGATGTAGTAATTCTACTATTAGATTATCACCACCAGGTGTGGTGGCACACACCTTTAATCCCAGCACTCGGGAGGCAGAGGTAGGTGGATCTCTGTGGGTTAAGGCCAGCCTGGTCTACAGAGTGAGCTCCAGAACACCTGGTACTAAAAGGGAGACCTTTTCTCAAAATACCAAAAAAAGGGTAAAACTAAAAAGAAAAAAAAAAAGAAAAAATATCACCTAAAGTTTTTCTGAAATATACACAAAGATGTTCATTATGAAACTATAGTAGTGAACAACTAGATATGACTTACATGACCACCAATATATCTGGTCTGTATATACAAGGAGAACTAGAGAGCTCTGTGAATATTTATTTGAAAGAATACTCAAAATTATTCCCCCCCCCTTTTTTTTTGGTCTCTTTGAGACAGGGTCTCCCTTTAGTCCCAGCTGGCCTGGAGCTCACTATGTAGACCAGGCTGGCCTTGAACTCACAGAAATCCACCTGCCTCTGCCTCCTGAGTGCTGGGATTAATGTCATGCGCCACCATGCCCGGCTTCAAGATTATTTTATTTTATTTTTTTTTTATTTTATTTATTTCTATATGTGTATCAATGTACTGTCTGTATGCAGGTCTGTGCACCCGTGTCGTGCAGTGCCGCGGAGGTCAGAAGAGGGCGTCAGATTCCCCTGGAACTGGAGTTCTCCTGGAATTGGAGTTTCAGACGGTTCTTGGCCGCCATGTGGGTGCTGGGGATCGAACCCGGGTCCTCTGTAAGAGCGGTCGGCGCTCTTAACCGCTAGGCCATCTCTCCAGCCCAAGATTATTTAATGAGAAGGAAGAGTCAGAATATATACACTTAAATTTCCATGGGAATAGTAGATTGTGAGAGTATGTCTACGGAAGAAAAAGAGGGCCCTTGAGATCAAGGATGAGGGGAGAGGCTTAGTTCTCATGCTGGGCCTTTTGAAAATTGTTTCCATTTTTTTTTTTTTTTTTTTNAGACAGGGGTCTCCCTGTAGCTCCCAGCTGTACTGGAACTCCTCTGTAGACCAGGCTGGCTCGAACTCACAAAGATCCACCGCCTCTGCTCCAGTGCTAGGATTAAAGGACGTGCGCCACACGCCCGTATACATTATTTCTTATCTGTATTTATATTGTGTATGCAGGTGTAATTGCCTGTTCTTGTGTGTACATCACCCACAGGTCACTAGGAGAGTGTCAGATTCCTGGAACTGGAATTTACAGAAGGTTGTTAACCACATTGTGGATGCTGGGAATTGAATGACGGCTTACAAGAGCGCCAATTGTCCTTAACCATGGGCCATCTCTCCAACCTCCAGGAATAACTTTTTTTATTTTTTATTGGTCTTTTCAAGACAGGGTCTTCCCTGTCAGCCCCAGCTGTCCCAGAACATTGCTCTGTAGACCAGCTGGCCTTGCCCTTGCCTTCATGCCTCTGCCTCCCCAAATGTTAGGATTAAATTGTGTGCGCCCCCACACTACTAGTGAATAACCTTTCTTTATCAAAAGTTCACTAAATAGCTGGCATGGTGGCACGTTGCCTTTAATCCCAGGCACTCAGGAGGCAGAGGCAGGGTGGATCTCTGTGAGAGACCCTGCCTCAAAAGACCAATGAAAAGTCACTAAATAAGCCGGGCGTGGTGGCGCACGCCTTTGAACTAGCACAATTGGAGGCAGAGGGCCAGGCGGATCTTGTGAGTTCAAGGCCCAGCCTGGTCTATCAGAGTGAGTTCCAGGAATGCTGGGCACAAGGAGACCCTGATCTCGAAAAGACCAAAAAAAAAAAAAAAAAAAAACAACAAGTCACATATAAAAAAAAGTCAGGCATGATAGCACATACCTTTAATCCTAGCCCATGTATGGTCCTCTGAGTTTCAAGGCAGGGCCTGATTCTACACGAGTGGCTTCCAGGCAGCTGGGGGCTACGGAAACCCTTATCTCAAAAAGACAAAAAAAAAGTCATTAATAAAGTTTCCATCTGTGTGAGAAATCTCAGATTTGAATATTTAATTGTAGTCCTTATAGTTACTATGTTAGTCCAATCAGTAAACAGTTAAAATCTTTCTTTTTAATTTTCATTAATTAATTTTTTAAATATTTAATATATATATTTCATCGTATTAAACAACTGCAGACTTTCGCCCAGGCATGTGGCGACGCCTTTTAATTCTGCACTTGAGCGAGGCAGAGGAGGCGGCCATGTTTGTGTTTTCAAGGGCAGCCTGGCATTACAGAGTGAGTGTTCAGGACAGCTGGGGCTACAGGCGAGACCCTGTCTCCAAAAAAGACAAAAAAACAAAACAACACAACAACAAAAACTTTGCAGATGGAGAGGTGGCTCAGCAGTAAGAGCATTGTTCTACTCTTTGCAGAGGACCAGGTTTAATTCCAGCACTCACATTGGGCAGTCGAACCTTCTGTGATTCCAATTCTAGGGTATCTGACACCCTCATCTGACATCTCCTTGGCAGTGGCACAGGGGGGGGCATGGCTGTAGTTAATGCAGGGAATACACTTCATAACACTAAATACTGTTAACGCTCATTGAAATTTTACAATGTCATCTTGCTGCAGGGGCATGCTCAATCTCTATTCATTTTCTGTTTAAATATATGTGCTACTGAAACAAGTGCTCTACCTTATTTTTTGAGACCAAGGTCTCTCACTGAATCTGAAGGTTAATTGACCGGGCTAGACTTGGGCTGGCCAGTGAGACCCCAGGATCCTCCTGTCTCTACCTTTCAGTATTGGGATTATGGTGGTGCCACCCTGTCTGACTTTTTATGTAGGCCGGCTGGGGATCTGAACTTAGGTCCATACGCTGTGTAACAAGTCCTTTACCTATTGAGCCATCCCAGCTCCTGATCTGAATTTCTTATGGACATTCAGCAAGTGAATTGAAGCTTTAATGCTGTTCTAATTTGAATGGTAAATATTCCCCAAAGGCTCATGTGTTAAAAGGCTTGGTTCCCCGAGGGTGGTGAAGACTTTAAGAGATGGGGCCAAATTGGAGGGGGGTCCTAAGGTATTTGGGGGCATGCTTCCAAAGGGGATTGTGTTATTCCAGACCCCAACTTCTCTCTCTCTTATTTTTTTCTTTTTGGTCTTTAACAAGACAGGGTCTCCCGTAAGCCCCAGCTGTCCTGGAACTCCCTCTGTGACCAGGGCTGCCTTTGAACTCACAAAATGCTAGCCTGCCTCTGCCTCACTAGTGCTAGGATTTAAAGGCGGTGCCACCACGCCCGGCCCAACTCTCTCTTTCAGTCCATCAGGTGAGTGTTTTTGCTGATATGTTGTCTTGCCATAGACTCAAAAACAATGGGACTAATTGATTACGGACAGAATACTGTGAGCACAAGTGAACTCTTTGTTACTGTAACAGATAGTTGACTGACCATATATGCTTGGTTTATAAAGGAAATTTTTCCCTTTGTTTCTGTTTTAACATTCTGTCAAATGCTAGGGATTTCTTGATGGTCACGAGGCTATCTTCAATCGCTATTCCATAAATAGACACCTGGGTTAGCGGTGATCACATCCCAAAACCTGCGAGTTTCTTTCAGTCCTGTCCAGTAAAGAAAATGGAGAAGGTGGGAAGAGAGCAGGTTGGAGTTCTTAGCAAACAGATGACTTCTAGTTTGGGAGGATTAGTTGCCACAGGGCCCATGACAACTTACACTGATTCAAAGTTTCCTGGATTTCGTTAACACTGACTTTCAACCCCATCAAGATGGTATGCATATTTTCACATCTGTAAGATAAAGGGCAATCAATGTTTAAAAATACAAGTGCTAAATTAAAATCACATGTTAGTCAAAACCAAAATGTTAATTAAAACCAACAAGAAAACAGTCTTTAATCATAGTAATTATGGCAGGAAATATTACTGTTCATCAATATCTGTCTTTCCTATTTTTTCTTTTTGGGGATTTTTTTTTTTTTTTGTCCAGGTTCCCTGTAGCTCCTGCTTGTCTTGAAACTCACTATTAGACCAGGCAGGCTTTGAAATCACACGAGATTTCCAGGGGCTTGCCTCTGACTCCTGAGTACAGGGATTAAAGGCCTTACCACTATGCTTCCACTTTGAAGCACATAGGAAATGCCTTGAAGTCTGACTGTCGGAATTAGTTTTTGTTTCAAGAAAAGAGGATGAAAGAGATGTGAGTCACTTCCCAGTTGTGGTTTGAAATCTAGAATGTTCTCACATGCTCATTGTTTTGAGCAGTTGGTTCCATATCTGTGGCACTGTCTGAGGCTGGGAGCCTTGAGGGGTAGGGGCCTGGTTCGGCAGCAGTATGGTCACGGGGGTGGTCTCTGAAGGTAAGTTTCCTACCCACTCTGGTTCTGGCCTGCTTTCTACTTCCGGATCTGTCATGATGTCTGCCACACTGAGCTTCTCTAGGCTTTTCCAGTATGGGGGCCTGAAAGCCCTCGGAAATAATGAGCCAAAATAAACCTTTCCTCCTTCACCCTTTTTTTTTTTTTAATATTTCAAATATTTTTATATATTATAATATTATATATATTATATATTATATATATATATATCAAGATTATGTTACTATTCAAATCTAGACCTGTGTCCCCCACCCTACCCCCACCCCACCAGAAGCTTCTGCATTCTGCCAACTGCTTTTCATTTCTCTTTTCTTCAGTCCTTTCTCAAAATTCTCATGTGGAAGTTGACTGTTTTGAGCAGAAAGTTCACTGTTTTCAATCAGTCAGTTCTTTTGATGCAGTCCTTTCTGTTGTTTGTTTTCAAGATGCATCACTCCCAACTACTGGACAGAAGCTCAAGGGGTCATGCACAAGAAATACAACTACGTAATTGTGGCACTAGCATCCACAGATGAAGGGATACCAAATTCGTCGTCTTCGTTATTCTGGGGACTGTGTTACTTCACTCAGCATAGATGTCCTCTAGCTCCGGCCAATTATCTGCAAAGCTCATTCATGTTCATCTTTCCTTACATCGCTGCCATAGAAACTCCACTGTGGTAGATGTACCACATTTTCTCTACCTACTCATCAGCTGAGGGGCATTTTGGGTTGGTTCCAGCTCCTCCCTTCACCTTTTTTTTGTGAGGTCGTTTATGACAGAGGTGGGAAATTAATGCATCAGTGAAGCATTTCATCAGCTTTGTTCAAGGTTCCAACCTGGCTGCTTTGAAAATGAGAAATCTTTATCAACGTGCAAGTGCCATACTACTGAAAGCATCTCCAGAGAGGACAGTCACCTTAAAGGGTCTCACATACTTTGCTTGAATGAGAAATAGACTTACTTCTGTAAGACACTCAATTTTTGGGCTAGTACTTTTTTAAAATCTTTTTTTTAAATTTTTATTAATTTTATTTTATTTTCTGTATGTCGGTACGAATGTACTGTTTGCATGCAAGTTTTTGTACCTGTGTCTTGCAATGCGTTGGAGGTCAGAAGAGAGGTGTCGGATTTCCCCTGGAACATTGTTAGCTCTCCTTGGAATATGGAGTTTAGTGGTTTCTCGGCTTTGCCATGTGGATCTGGGGGATCGAAACCTGGTCCTCTTAGAGCTGGTCGGCGCTCTTAACCGCTGGCACATCTCTCCAGCCCCAAAAAAAAAAAAAAAAAAAAAAAAAATTGGGGGTTGGAGAGATGGCCTTCAGCAGTTAAGAAGCACTGGCTGTTCTTGCAGAAGATGCAGGTTTGAATCCCAGCATCCACCCATGGCAGCTAACAAACCATCTGTAAGTCCAGTTCCAGAGCAACTGGACACCCTCTTCGACCTCTACAGCATTACTTGACCAGGTACATTACATACATGCAGATAGTACACTATACACATAAAATAAATAAATATTAGGAGGTATGCCACATGCCTTTAATCTCACACTCAGGAGTCAGAGGCAGGAGATCTCTGTAAAATCAAGGCGAGAGCCTCGTCTATTGTAGTTTTACTTTTTTTTTCATTTATTTTCTGTATTGTATGAATGTACTGCCCGCATACATGTCTTGCACCCATGTCGTGCACATGCTGCGGAGGTTTCAGAAGAGGGTGTTGGTTCCCTCAGAACTAGAGTTGCTCCTGGAGATTGGTGAGCTACAGACTGGTCTCAGTTGCCAGTGGGTGCTGTGGATTGAACCTGGGGGATCCTCTGCCAAGGCGGTTCGGTGCTCTTAACCTCTAGGCCATTCTCTCCAGCCCCAGTCTAATGTAGTTTCGGCCATCTGGGGCTCAGGGAGACCCAAAAGACCCAAAATTATTAAAAAATGTTTAATCACAATATTTATCTAATATATACACTTCACAATCTCGAGTTTGGCCTAGGGCTGAGGGGTTCTGGGGACACAGGATCTTCAGTACTAATATCAGGAAAGCCTCTAATGTTCAAAAGGGAGAACTAAAGACAATCTCAATCATGATTGATATCAGTGGACATTTGTAAAACTTCTGTAGAGGGCAATCTAGCAATTTCTATCATAGTTGAAAATGCTCATTGTCTTTGACCTAGGAATCAGATGTAGTAATTCTACTATTAGATTATCAACCACCAGGTGTGTGGCACACACCTTTAATCCCAGCACTCAGGGAGGCAGAGGTAGGTGGATCTCTGTGTGTTAAAGGCCAGCCTGGTCTAACAGAGTGACCTCCAGACACCTGGTTACTAAAAGGGAGACCTTCTCTCAAGAAACCAAAAAAGGGTAAAAACTAAAAAGAAAAAAAAAAAAGAAAAATATACCTAAGTTTTCTGAAATATACACAAAGATGTTCATTATGAAACTATAGTAGTGAACAACTAGATATGACTTACATGACCACCAATATATCTGGTCTGTATATACAAGGAGAACTAGAGAGCTCTGTGAATATTTATTTGAAGAAATACTCAATTTATTCCCCCCCCCTTTTTTTTTTGGTCTCTTTTGAGACAGGGTTCTTCCCTTTGTCCCAGCTGGCCTGGAGCTCACTATGTAACCAGCTGGCCTTGAACCTCACAGAATCACCTGCCTCTTGCTCTGAGTGCTGGGTTAATGTTTCATGCGGCACCATGCCCGGCTTCAAGATTATTTATTTTTTTTTTTTTAATTTTATTTATTTCTATATGTGTATCAATGTACTGTCTGGTATGCAGGATCTGTGCACCCCGTGTCGGTTGCAAGTGCCGCGGGAGCGTCAGGAAAGAGGGCGTCAGATTCCTGGAACTGGGAGTTTCTCCTGGAATGGAGTTTCGTGACGGTTCTTGGCCGCCATGTGGGTGTGGGGATCGACCCGGGTCCTGTGAAGGGCGGTTGGCGCTCTAACCGCTAGGCCATCTCTCCAGCCAAGATTATTTAATGAGAAGGAAGAGTCAGAATATATACACTTAAATTTCCATGGGAATAGTAGATTGTGAGAGTATGTCTACGGAAGAAAAAGAGGGCCCTTGAGATCAAGGATGAGGGGAGAGGCTTAGTTCTCATGCTGGGCCTTTTGAAAATTGTTTCCATTTTTTTTTTTTTTTTTTTTTTTAGGTTCATTTTTACTTTTTTGAGACAGGTGTCTCCCTATAGCCCAGCTGTCCGTGAACTTGCTTTTAGACCAGGCTGGCCTAACTAAGCAGGAGATCTGCGGTGCTTCTTGCCTCCTGAGTGCTAGGATCAAAGGCATTGCCACCATTGCCCAGCCAAATTGTTCAATTTCTTTTTTTTTTTTTTTTTTTTGGTCTTTCGAAGCAGGGTCTTCTTGTTAGCCCCAGCTGTCCTGGGAACTCACTCTGTTAGGACCAGGCTGGCCTGGAACTCACAAAGATCGCCTGCCTCTGTCTCCCAAGTGTCTCCCAGGGATTAAAGGCGTGTGTTACCACCACGACCCGGCTGTCAGCTTCCTTTTCTACAAACCTCTTTTATCTGAGACAAGAGGGAAACATTTTTGAGATTCATATCATTGGATCTTTACAAACGTAAGGCCACATTTGTTTCCATGCTTCTCTTCCCTGTCCAAGCGTGCTTCTCTTCCCTGTCCTGATGACCCAGGCTCAACTCATCCCTCATCTTCAACCTGGGCCTTAAGGCATTACTTCTTTTTTTTTTTTTTTTTTTTTTTTTTTTTTTTTTTTTGGTCTTTTCAAGACAGGGTCTCCCTGTAGTCCCAGCTGTCCTGGAACTCACTCTGTAGACCAGGCTGGCCTTGAACTCACAAAGATCCGCCTGCCTCTGCCTCCCAAGTGCTAGGATTAAAGGCGTGCGCCATTACTTCTTTAAGCCTGGTCTTCCATCATGTCCAACAAGGGCTGTCCTAGTTCAAGCTAATGTTATCTCTTGTCTACTCTCTAAAGTGGTCTCCTAACTCAGTTCACACTTCCATCAGACCCCCAGAGAGATTGAATTATTGGTCTCAATTACTCACTTCCAGGTAGTGACTCTGTTATGGAAAAAATTTCCAAACAGCTAAGAGACCAAGCTTTCACCCAGGAGAGAGTCAGAAAGCCTCCTTTATTCCTTACTAATGCTTGAGAGTCCTAGAAGCAACAAAGGCTTTTAGAGTCTTTGGGGCCCTGAACCAAAGTACAGATGAAGATTATATAGTCAATTTTACATCATCAATTTATGGTTAGCACCTGGGCCCTATGTTTCTTTTCATGAGGGGCTGTGTTATCTCAGGAAATTCTTTCCTGAGTTCATTCAGCCAACATAACCTTCGAAGTAGATATCCCAGCCATGGGTCAGGACATCTGCCACCATTTCTTCTATAGCTAGGCCAGGCAAATCAGACTAGGACCCAGTTAAACTGTCATCACAGTTCACAAAAACAGGTATCAGCAGCAGGAGTTTAGATTTCCGATATATTTGGTCTACTTTCTTTAACTAACTGGACTAGGTGTTTCATTAAACCATCTGGTGAACTTTCCATTCACCTTAGTTCTACATCTTTATCAACAGACAGACACAGCAAGTGGAAAGAATCACAGAAATTCAAGACTTTTAAAGGGTAAGAAAACAGGGTAGTTCTCTGTAGTGAGAACACTACAGAGCAATAAAACATCTCTGAGCATCCCGTTGTTATAGTTCAAGGTATCACCTACCCGGTAAGTAAAACAAAGGAAACTTCAAATGGCCTAAGCTTACCAGGAAATTATATAAGAATATAGTTATAAGAATATAACTTTGGGGCTGGAGAGATGGCCTAGCGGTTAAGAGCGCCGACTGCTCTTGCAGAGGACCCGGTTCGATCCCCAGCACCCACATGGCGGCTAAGAACCGTCTATAACTCCAGTTCCAGGGGAATCCGAGAGCCTCTTCTGAACTCCGAGGCATTGCATGACATGGGTGCACAAACCTACATGCAGACAGTACATTGATACACATACCAAAAAAAATATATAATTTTGAGGGCTAGAGAGTTGGCTCAGCAATTATGAATACTGTCTACTCAGGCCAGGTGTGGTGGTGCACGCCTTTAATCCTAGCACTCAGGAGGCAGAGACAGGTGGATCTTTTGAGTTCAGGCCAGCCTGGTCTACAGAGTGAGTTCTGGGACAGCTGGGGCTACAGGGAGACCCTGTCTTGAAAAGACAAAAAAAAAAAATGCAGCAAACAATTGTGAAAGACTGGCTGGCTGGTTGAGCTGTTTGTAAGCTTGGCAGAGAGATTCAGGACTGCAGCTCTATGAGTTACGCTCATGCTGGGGTGGACTTTTCAATGATACAGCTGACCCGGATAAGCTCACTGGGTTCACTAAGCCAGACTTGAGTGGAATTCTTCCTTTGGTTTGTCACCCATCTGTGACAGCCCTATTTGGGATGAATGGGTATTTGTTCACACCTGGCTAGAAACTCTCCTACAACACTGGCACTAAGCCCATCTGAGATCAGAACACTAGTGGATCTGCAGACCCATGAGTATAGGAATGCATGATCATTGCTTGATGCCTCTGAGTCTTGGGGTGGTTTGTTATGCAGCAGAAACTAACTATAGTACAACTCTGCAAGGCATTTCTTGTCCCTCTGACACATGATAGCCACAGTGATGGTCTTTTACTACAAATAAATCAAGATCGGCTCACATGGAAACATCTCCATTCACTGGCTCCTTATAACTCTTGGAGAAATACCTCGATTTCTTGCCATGTCTATGTGGCCTTGTATGTCTTGGATATCTTCTGGTCTCTCTCCTCACTTTTCTCTGGTAACACTCTCTTTTCCTTCTCTGATACATCGAAGGCACTTGAACTTCTGGCTGTTCTTTGAACTTATCCCCATCTTAGGGCCTTCGTACTTGGTCTTTCCTTTGCCCACACGTTCCTCCCTCTCATCTACGCATGGCTGACTAGCTCACTCTCCTTAGTCAAGGTGTCCATTCGAATACCACCCTGACTGTTCTTTCTGAACTCATTCATTGCTCTCCTTTATGGTTTTCATTGCTAATAGCTGCAATTAGCTTTCTCTCAGTAGTCTTCGCATTCCCTGAGGGCAGAGATTTTGTCTATTTCGGTCTGTGCTGTATCCCTAAAAGTTTCTAACAGTGCTGGACATGCTGAACGCAATCCATGTTTGCTTAGTTTGCGTTATTTAATTCTTTCTACTGGATAATTTTTTTTGAGACAGTCTCACTATGTATCCCTAGCTGGCCTAGAACTTGCTAGGTAGATCAGGCTGGCCTTAGAACTCACAGAAATCGGGCTGGAGAGATAGCCTAGCGGTTAAGAGCACCGACTACTCTTGCAGAGGACCCGGGTTTGATCCCCAGCACCCACATGGTGGCTGAGAACCGTCTGTAACTCCAATTCCAGGAGAACTCCAGTTCCAGGGGAATCTGAGACTCTCTTCTGACCTCCGCTGCATTGCACGACATGGGTGCACAAACCTACATGCAGACAGTACATTCATACACATACAAAAATAAATAAAATTTAAAAAAAAAGAACTCACAGAAATCTGCTTGCCTCTGCATCTAGAGTGTTGGGTTCTGACCTGACAATTTTCTTTCTTTTTTAAAATTTTATTTTTTATTTTTTTGGTCTTTTTGAGACAGGGTCTCCCTTTAGTCCCAGCTGGCCTGGAGCTTTCTATGTAGACCAGGCTGGCCTTGAACTCACAGAGATCTGCCTGCCCCTGCCTCCAAGTGCTAGGATTAAGGGCATACACCACCATGCCCTGTTTGACCTGACAATTTTCATTTTAACAGAGAGTCCCATAGAAGCTAAGGCTGGGGAATGAGCTGGAATTCCAGACAGTCCAGAACAAATGCTGAAGAAAGAGTACTCACTGGCCCGCTCCTACACATTGACTTGCTCAAATTTCATCAGCCTCCACCCTAGCAATAGGATTTAAACATATTTTATTATTTTTACGTGTATGAATGCATTGTCTGCATGTAGGTAGGTGTACTCATGTTGTGCAGTTCCCAGGGAGGTCAGAAGAGAGGGTTGGATCCCCCGGAACTGGAATTAGAGATGGTTGTTAGCTACCATGTGGGTGCTGGGAACCAGACAGGGGTCCTCTGCAGTAGTGGCCAGTCCTCTTAACAGCTGAGCCATCTCTCCAGCCCCAAAGTAGGATTTTTGGACTCACAAGTATACACAGCTGCTCCAACTCCATCGTGCTCTCTCTCCTTTGGCAAATCAAAGTGAGACTAAGATGCCCCCTCCAATGGTACCTCCTCCAACCCCACCCACACAAACCCAGTTTATCCTATCTCAGCTTTTGGAAGACTCACCTATCTTCCTCTGCATCCTGCCGGTCTTCCTGCACCCAAGCTGCTCTTTGGCTGATGTTTGAAACAAGCGCCCGTTGATCAATCTGAAGCAGCAGCGAGAGTTCCTCCCAGACGTCCCCCAGCCTCTCATTCACTTCACGGAAGACTATCTTGTCACTGCCTGCAGTTATAAACTTCCAGATGTTGGATTTATTATTGAACTTTTCTATCTGCCTCTTAGCTTCCTTTAGGACAGCCTCAAAACAGTCCAGGGCAGCTGTTAAGTTAGCAGATAGGTTGTTTCCTTGGTCCTGGAGCCTCTGCAGAGGCTGTAGCAGCCCGTGCACACGTCTCCCCAGACGCTGGCACTGTTGTCGGCAGTACCTCATTTCTTCACACTGTGTGTAGATGAGCTGGCCCAAGGAGAGGATCTGTCCCAATTTGTCCATTGCTAGAAGAAACACATAGAATTGGTTGAAATCACAGAATTCCCTGACACTTCAGCTAAGGGAGGGTCAAATGTATCTATGATTTTAATGCTAGAAGGGATCTCCCACCATTTTCAATAAGCTAGAGATGGCTTGCTGCCCACCAAATATGTTCTTCCCTTTTAACAGAGCTCGAGATGGGAAGTATTGGTCCGGGGAGGACTATATCCCAGCCTTCCTTGCATCTCCATCTGGCCATGTAAGTTGGAACCTGTGCTACTTGGGCTGAGACAGGTTTACTTCCTCTAAACATGTGCTTTCCTTCTAGTAGATGCACAGAAGAATACAGTCTAAGGGACTCTGGTACCCCAAGAGGGAAGAAGCCTGGGTTCTTGAATAAGTGCTTGGAGGAAAGCTGCCATGTTGCCAAGAAGCTTCTGTTGCCTGGGGTCTGTTACCATATCAGTGTATCTTGTCCTGACACATACATCCTGTTGAAGAACTGAACTTACCTTCAGGGACCAAGTAATCAAATTGAACCAGTGGAGTGAGCGGAACTAGTCCTTTTTTTTTTTTTTTTTTTTTACAACACCACCAACAACTTTATTATTTATTAATTTATTTACTATGTGTATGAATGTATTATCTGCATGTATATAAGGGTACCCTTGTCATGTAATGCCTGTGGAAGACAGAAGAGGGCATTGGATCCCTTGAAACTGGAGTTACAGATGATTGTTAGCTGCCATGTGGATGGCTGGGATTCAAACCTGGGTTCTCTGTAAGATCAGCAGTGCTCTTAACCACTGAGCCATCTCTCCAGCTCTAGGAGTACTCTTTTTTACCACAGAGATAATTCCAGATGAACGTGTTGATGCATGCCTTTAATTCTAGCACTTGGGAGGTAGAGGCAGAGGCAGGCAAATCTATGTGAAATTGAGGCTAGCCTGGTCTGTATTGTGAGTTCCAAGCCAGCTCTGGCTACAAGGAGACTGTGTCTCAAAAAAAGGGAAAAGAAAGAAAAAGGGCTGGGCATGGTGGCACACGCCTTTAATCCCAGCACTTTGGAGGCAGAGGTAGGCAGATCTCTGTCAGTTCAAGGCCAGCCTCATCTATATAGTGAGTTCCAGGACAGCTGGGGCTACAGGGAGACCCTGTCTCAAAAAGACCAAAATAATAAAGAAATAAGAGAAATGCTTCCAGATGGGTGTAGTGGTAATCCTAGCCCTCAAGAGGCTGAGGAAGAAAGATCATGAGTTCAAGGCCAGCCTGGGCTAGCTACATCATGAGAGTTTGTCTACAAAAAGACTAAGTATAAGGTTGGAGAGATGGCTCAGCGGTTAAGCACACTGACTGCTCTTTCAGAGGACCCAGGTTCGATTCCCAGTACCCACATGGCAGCTAAGAACCGTCTTTAACTCCAGTTTCAGGGGAATCCAACGCCACCTTCTGACCTCTGCAGCATTGCACGACATGGGTGCACCTACCTATATGCAGACAGTATAGTCATACACATAAGAAGTAAAAAAAGGGCAGGATTGGTTGTTCGGGCTTGCCAAGGAGGAACCTCTGAGCACTTCCTTAAGGAAAACATGACATCTTTTAGCAAAAAAAAAAAAAAAATCATCCAATTCAGGTGATATGGGTATATATGTATGCATATATAACTATGTATATATATATAAAACTCTATATATATATGTCTATATCTCTCTATATATATGTAATACAAGTTAGAGAGAACAACAACAAAAGAACTGGAAAAAACACTCTGGAAAGACTCAGGAAAAGATGCAAGACATGTATGGTAGAGTGCAGGGACTCAGGTGGGGTGGGGGGCATAGAAAGGGAAGTCACTCTAAATTTGATTGAAAAATGATGTATGATTTATGGAAAAAGTTTAATAACAATAAAAAAGTTAAAAAAAGAAGCCGGGTGTGGTGGCGCACGCCTTTAATCCTAGCACTCAGGAGGCAGAGGCAGGCGAATCTTTGTGAGTTCAAGGCCAGCCTGGTCTATATAGTGAGTTCCAGGACAGCTGGGGCTA
>VZQC01003373.1:947773-1064976 GCA_009823505.1 Rhizomys pruinosus
CTGAGCCCAGGAGCAAAACTTCTGTAGAGTTAGATTCTCAAACTCCAATTTACAAGATCCCTGCAAGGCATGACAACAGTTCTAAGGCTCACACATGAAGCGGAGGCAGTGAGAGGGGACAGCGACGGGTAATGTAATTGAGATTCTACAGCATTATACAATAGGTGTTGTATGAGGCGCGTAAGTCCAGTTGTGATGGTCTCTAAGGAATTGAAGGTCTCAGGCACCTCCTCATATTCTCTGGGCTACAGTGTATGCTGGGTGATTTTGTGCGCCCAATGGTGCAGAGGCAGTTTCTGCGGTTGTTTAGTTGTGTATATTATGTGGGAGGTCTAGAGTGTATGCCTGCCAGGATACAATACTGGTTTATCTAGTACCAGGGTAACACACGATGAATCCTGGCCACCGCCTTGGATCCCACAGTAGCTGTCCTTGGGGCCTCTTGGGACGTAATGCACGGAGCGTCTGATCGGCGTGCCGGGCCTGTGTTTTGTATGTTCATAATATCCCTTTGGGACAATACTATGGGAGCTACTGGTATGCAGCTTGGCTGTTTCTGCCCCATTCTATTGTTTAAGTGAATTCACAAAGGAGAAAGACGGGCACTTAGGTAAGAGTAACATGGGATTGGGTTAATCTCCGGAAAGGATGTTTTATTGTGTGTTGTGGGGCGTATTGTGGGGCATGCACCGCCTTACTTGGCCTCTGTTGGGAGTTGGAGGGAGTGTGACAGGGGCAATCGCGCATGCCCCTATACGTTGGTGCCTCATGGATCCTGAAGGATAGAGCTGACATCGCGAGCTATCACCTCCTTACTGGAGCTTCTCTGGATCTCTGGAGGAGTTGACATGGGCATCATCCCGCTTACTTGGCCTCTGGTGGCCACTATGGAGGCAATGGATGAAATTCCTGGTGGCTGGTGGGCTGCTGAAATCAATTAACCCAAGGCTCTTTTAATTTTCCTATAATATTATTTCACATTTATGCATTTAGTCTAACCATATACGTTATGGCAATTGCATGCCTCTAGAGCCAGAAGAGAAGCATCTCCTGAATACTAGAGATATATATCGACTGTAAGTCCCCGTGTTTGGTGCTGGGAGCACCAAACTTGACGAATTATCCTCAGCCTGAAGAGGAGTCAAACAGTTCTGCTCCTTAGCTCTAGAGGAAGACTCCAGCTCCTTCCTGAAACCCTTTTTTTTTTTTTTTTGAGATCAGAGAATCGCTGTGTATTAGCCGGTGCCTACTTACTCAGGCTGGTTCTGAACTCTAATAGAAATCTGCCATGTCCTCTATGGCTTCACTGCGCTTCTGTTATTGAAGCGCGTGTCACCAAAGCGCATGCCATGTCCTGTTTCAATCCTTGCTTGTGGTTCTTTTTCCTGTATTATTATTATATAAGTACTAGTGATATATATAATTATTAATATATTAAATTATATATATTTTTTTTGTTATAATACAATTTATATCCTTGGATATTCTTATCTGATAGGATTTTTTGTTTTTTGAGGACTAGTCTGAACTGTATTTCTCCCAGATAGAAAACTTTTCTAGTATCTCTAAAGGCCATTTCGTGACTTCGTATGCCAGAACTTACTTGCTTTTCCTTCACTTGCAATATTTCAATCGGCGGTATTCTTGCTGTGTTGCCCAAGCTGACGTGGACCTCCTAGCCACAAGCTATTTGCCTGCCTTGTAGCTGAGGCTACAGACATGTGCCACGGCTCCTGAACAATTTTATATGACTTTTTTTTTTTTTTTTTTGCCTGGAAATGTTTCAGACAACCCAGTTTGCATGATCCCTATGTGGTCTATACCTGTGGTTTTATAGCCTCCACAAAGGTCTACAGAGCTGTGCTCCATGTAGGCAATTTTACTTGCCTGGGGAGGTGTGTTTCTTTCTGGTTGACTTACATTATGGATATAATCCTTTGGAGCCTGTAAGAGACACATTTAGTCTCCATGCTCTGTCCCCCGCTAGCCTTGATCTCCATTGCTGTAAGAGATTTGGTGTGAATTATCTCAGCTTTGATTTCAGCCACCGTTGACACTGAATTTGTACTGACAGTATCTTGCTTCAATTATAAACTTCCATTTTCCTTCTTTTGCCTGAGGGCCTCTGTCGAATGCAAGGCATCTGCTTGCTTGTGCTGTGGTTTGATGTAGATTTTGTAGGACATCAGGTGATTATATACAAGCTTGGCACCTCTGCTAAATCACTGTTCCCTATGGGGTCCTACCATGATGTCATCCATCATGATATGACATAGCTAGAGACTGAACAGATGGTGCTGTTCAATCTTGAACTTTCAGTCTCCAAAACAGTGAAAGAAAATTTCTTTACGAAGTTCCCAGTCTTAGGGATTTTGTTATAGTACATAAAATGGATTAAGACAGCTGGATGCTAGGGGGTAGCACATAAGTAAGGACAGAGGTGAGGCTCCTGAAGTCATCCTCAGCCAATAGGGGTGGAAACTGGTGGGTAAAGATTACATTGGAGAGGGCTGGAGAGATGGCCTAGTGGTTAAGAGCGCTGACTGCTCTTGCAGAGGACCCGGGTTCGATCACTAGCACCCACATGGTGGCTGAGAACCCTCTGTAACTCCAATTCCAGGAGAACTCCAGTTCCAGGGGAATCCGATGCCCTTCTGACCTCCGCAGCATTGCACGACATGGGTGCACAGACCTACATGCAGACAATACATTCATACACATAAATAAATAAAAAAATAATAAAAAAATTCTAAAAAAGATTACATTGGAGAAATGGCTCAGCAGTTAAGAGCAGTGACTGCTCTTGCAGAGGACCTGTGTTCGATTCCCAGCATGGCGGCTAAGAACTGTCTTTAACTCCAGTTCCAGGGGAATCCGACACCCTCTTCTGACCTCTGCAGCATTGTACGACATGGGTGCACCAACTTACATGCAGACAGTACATTCATACACATAAGAAATAATAATAAAAAAATTGTCTTGTCTTCTGGTAGACAAACCTGGCATGTATTCTCTGGTGGGATGGTTAATCCTGAGTGTCAACTTGACTGGACTAAGGAAAAATAAGAGAAAAAGGATCTTCGGATTGGACTACCTCAACCCGGATGGCCCACCCCAAATGGCCCACCCCAAATGTGGGCATTACCTCTGCCAGCAGGCAGTATAAAAGGCCATGGCAGAGGGAGCTGGTCCCTTTTTTTTCCTGCGGCTTGCCTCTGTCTCACTGGCGAGTTTGTCTTGCTGCTGTGATCAACCCTTCGGATCCCAGTGTGTACTAAGACCGGCAGATCTCCTGGAATCCACTGGGCCTTCAGCACCAGATTGGGACTACTGAGTGGACTGAGCAGTTCCCTGGATTCTCAGCCTCTCCAGTGTGGTGTGGCTACTGTTGGACTACTTGAGCTCTGTCATGTGAGCAAATCAATAAATTATATATAGCTATATATTCATCCTGTTGCTTCTGTTTCTTTAGAGAACCCTGACTAATACAGATTTTGGTACCAGAAGAGGTTCTAGAGAAACAAAATTGAAAGGATGAATTTCTTTAGTGGGCTTGGTAGTTTCTGGAGTCAGTTCTCCAACCCAATGAAGCCTAGAGTTACTGAAAGCTCTCCTGGTGGCATGAAGAGGAATGATAATCCTTGGTGCAGACTATTTGATGTAATTATGAAGATAGATCCATTTGACTCACCTAATTTGCCTCTTGTGAGGAGAAAGGAATTTAGCGACTCTATATAAAATGTTTGAGAAATTGCGGAAAAATAAGGAAAATAATGATGTTGCCTGGTTGCTCCTAGCATCTCGGGACAAAGTGATAGAGGAAAATAAGAAGCTCAGTGATAAAATTAACCAGCTCCAGATTAGAAACAACAGTTTAGAAGTTTCCAAGTGTGCTCTGGAAGAGAATCTTCTCTCCAGCAGCCAAAGAGCTAAAGCAGCAGAAAATCAAGCTGGAGCCCTTATTATACGTTTGGCTGATTTACAACGCAAATTTAATTCCCAGTCAGGAAGAGTGTCAGCAGTCAAAGTGAGAGCACTGGTGGGGAAAGGGTGGAACCCTGAAACTTGGGATGGAGATGTGTGAGAGAACCACGAAGATGAGGACTTTGAACCCTCAGATTCTGAGGGATTTTCTTTATCTGAGGAATTAGTCTCCCTGCCCTCAGCAGAGAATCTACACCCTGCAGACCCCTCCTCCCCACCCTTGCCTGAGGAAACTAATCCCCCCCTCCCAGTGGGAGCTAATGTCCCTCAGGGCCCAGCAATTGTTGCCTCTAGACCTATAACCAGAGTCAAGGCTAAGCAAGCCCCTAAAGGTGAGATAGAAAGTGTGGCGCACGCCTTTAATCCTAGCACTTGGGAGGCAGAGGCAGGCGGATCTTTGTGAGTTCAAGGCCAGCCTGATCCTACAGAGTGAGTTCCAGGACAGCTGGGGCTACAGGGAAACCCTGTCTCAAAAAGACCAAAAAAAAAAACAAAAAAAAAAAACCTTATGAGTCCATCTCATCCATCCTCAGTATACACATTTTACTGTTAAAGTACAATCACATAAAGCTGTTACTTCATATGCTTCTCTTTCTTTTACAGGACGTATATGGGTCTTAGAAACCACTTTCCTGGAGAAGCTGAAACATTATATAATTCCCTTGAGCCATCATATCAGAAGAGTCTTCAAACTTACTTAAAGAGTTCTGGCAGTGTAGCATCTCTTCCCCAATCAGATAGGTCCTCATCCAGTTCACAAGAAAGTCTCAAGTAAGGCCATACATGTGGTAATTATGGGTCTCTTCCTCTCTCTGATTCCATTCAGTTGTATAATAAACTTCTTATTTGTTCCTTTGAAGATGGGGGCATGGTTGCACTTATTTTTTAGTTGGCTGTCATGAGTGTTGGGTCATGTGCTGGGTTTAAGAGTTAAGATTCGGGGCTGGAGAGATGGCCTAGCGGTTAAGAGCGCTGACTGCTCTTACAGAGGACCCAGGTTCGATCCCCGAGACCCTCTTCTGACCTCCGCGGCATTGCACGACACGGGTGCACAAACCTGCATGCAGACAGTACATTCATACACATACAGAAATAAATAAAATTAAAAAAAAAAAAAAGAGTTAAGATTCCGGGGCTGGAGAGATGGCCTAGTGGTTAAGGGCACCAACTGCCCTTGCAGAGGACCTGGGTTTGATCCCCAGCACCCACATGGCGGCTGAGAACCGTCTGAAACTCCAGTTCCAGGGGAATCCGACACCCTCTTTTGACCTCCATGGCATTGCACAACACGGGTGCACAGACCTACATGCAGACAGTACATTCATACACATACGGAAATNAAATAAAAAAAATAATAAAAAACATTCTATCACAGCAAAAAAAAAGTAACTAAGATCATCATATGGAGGCCAGGGCATCGGTGGCACCCTTAAATCCTAGCCATTGGGAGGCAAAGGCAGATCTCGTGTGAGTTCAAGGCCAGCCTTCGTCTCTACAGAGTGAGTTCCAGCCAGCTGGGCATACAGGGAGACCCTGTCTCAAAAAACCGGACCAAAAATAATAATAAATATAATAAATAATAATAACCCAATAATGTAGTATTTTTTAAATTTTTATTATCCTCCTTTTTTTCCCCCCCTTTTAAAAAAGGATATGTTTTAGACAGGGCTTTTCCCCTGCTACGCCCCAGCTATAGTCCTAGAAACTCACTCTAGATAGAACCAGGCTGGCCCTCTGAACTCACAAAAACAATCCACCTTCTGCTGCCTTCCTGAGTCCCCATAGGACTTAAAGAGCGTGTGACCCACCACCAGCCTGGACATCTCTCACATTTAATTTTCTCTCTACTCGCTGTCCAACATCCAGAGACCTGTCACTAAAACTCAATTATGTACCGGTTTGCCCAACCCTACACCCGTTGTCATAGCAATGCCTTGGAAGGTCAGAAGAGGGTGTTGGATTCCCCTGAACGGACGTCAAAGCCATGGTTCTCAGCCACCCATGTGCGGTGTGCTGGCGGATCCCGAACCCTGGGTCCTCTTGACCGCGAGCAGTTGAGCACCTCTTTTAAACTGTCTAGGCCATCTCTCTAGACCCGTAAAGTAGTTTATTTTTTTTCTTCGTTTTTCTTTCTTTTCTCATTAATTTCCTATTTATTTTTGATCATGGCTCACGAATCCATGTACTGTCACTGCAATGCCAGATCCTGATGCACCCATGTATGCTCGCCAAATCGCCCGCCAGAGTCCAGCCAGCCACCGCAGACCCATCGGATTCCCCTTGAAGAACTGCGGAGTTCTCCTGGATATTGAGAGCTAATTTCAGACAGGTGGGCTCAGCCGCCATCTGTCGCAGCTCGCCCTCGCGGACGATCGAACCCGGCAAGTCCTTCCCCTGCTCCAAGAGCGCCCGCGGCGCCTCCCTTAAACCGCGCAACTAGGCCATCTCTCCCAGACCCTAAAAACGTAGCTTCTTTACATATGAAATGTTTCTCAACTTTTTAAATGACTACTGTTTCATTAATTGTTATCAGAGGAATGGTCACAGTTAAGTCATTAACTAACCACGTCGTTTGTTTACATCAGCCGCCAACTCTTTCCTCCCTACTACCTAAGTTTTGGTCTACAGCCCAAATCCATCAGCTGTAGAGGCTGGAAGACGGTAACACTTGCTTTAACCAAACCAAGTAAATAGGGTTCATCTATTATAGGCGGGCCAAAGCAGACCACCATATATAGATGTCTCTAAAAAGTGATAGCCATTTAAAACCCCTGTTTTGATTGTCACCTCCCAAAATAAAGAAAATATTACCCCCCATAACTCTGCATGTATCTGAGTTGAAGTTTCATGAAGCACTGCTTACTCTTAAATATAACCTGCTGTTCCCCATTCTGTTTCATTTCTATAAAATAGTCACCAGAACCACACTCACCCTTTTAATTCTCCCACAATCTGAATTCCAATGATACCATCAGCAACACTACGAAAAAATGATATTCTAACAAACTAACCAACCTGTGCCTTCATTATAAAAACCACAAAGCACCTCAAGTCCAGATGTACGACGTGCTATATTCCAATCACCTAATCTAAAACCTTCCCCAGTACCTGCAGAGGCAGAAGGCAGAGCACGCATACTCTGCTGAGACACAAGGCCACGCAAAGACTTGGAATCTACACTCATCAAGTGCCAGGATATGCCAGGCCGGCTACACTAAGTCGAAGATCCCATTTTCCTCAAAAAAGAAAAGAATAAAAAAATTAAAAAAACAACTTATATGTATCAGCAAAGAAAACACTCTCCCATGCATAAGAGTACAAACCAAATCAGCCGACTTAAACTACATTTTAAAATCTCCCATCTCAACTTAAATCCCATAAGGATCGATTTTCTATCCGAGTTCTTCTACACATCACAACCAAACCAACTAAACTTTCACTTTTTCATGCTATACGTGTATCATCGTTAGATGTTCTTAATTCTCACATATTCCTAAAGTTACAAACTAATTTCTTGAGAACAGCCAAGCGTCTCCCCCTAAAATAGCCCAGCTGCCCTGGAAACCAAAAATCATTACCGGAATAGAACCCAGGCTGAAGCCTTGAATTCCACAAGACCTTATACCCACCTGGCCCCTCTGCCCCCTCCAGAAAGTGCTAGAGAAATTAAAGGCATGCCTTCCCACACGCCCAGCACGGTGAAGATTGTTCTACTAGCCATCCGTGTGTAGCGGGGAAATGCAAACCCAAGGCCTGCTGCAAAGCAGTCCGGATGCTCTTACACTGCTGAGCTATCTCTCTAGCCCCGATTTTTTTTTTTTTTATTTATATTTTATTTTTATTTTTAGTTTTTTGGTCTTTTCTAGACAGCGTCTCCCTGTAGCCCAGCTGTCCTGGGAACTTCACTCTTGTAGATAGGTTGGCCTTGAATCACAAAGATCATCAGAAACCATGCCTCTGAATCTCAACGAAGTCTACAGGCCCCATTAGGCGTGCAGCCATCACCAACCCGGATCTGCAAATATAGTGATATTTATTTTAACAAAAACATGGTTAACATGTTGCACGGACATACATGTTTATCATCAACCAGAGTTACAATGTGAAAATCTATTATATTCAAAAAACTTCCATACCATCCTTTTCACCCACTCACAGACACAAATGACCATCACACCAACTACCTAAACACTATGCCATCCAAAGTAAGGAACTTTGTTGCCCTATAAGATAACTGTAACCTGACGCCGATGCTTCTTGTCTTATAACCATGCGACAATATACATGGTACTGATATCACTTGAGCACTGTGTCCTTAACTGATCCTAAAGCCCCCACTTAAATGTACAACATTGAATTCAGCTACTAATCGGCCATTTCCACCAGTTTATGGTATCTCGTCTACAATACCAGTATAGATTTGACAGCCAGCTTAAAAATCACAGGCTAAAAATTTGTTCCTTCCCACATCCAGAGGCTCTAAATAACAGTGAACCCAGGCAGCACCGCCAAAGCTGTGTTCCTCTCCCAGCGAAGCCTCCAACACCGCGTCATTTTTCTCGAAACGTGAAACATCACACGATGATGAATGCTTGCAGCTCAGGTGTCCACAGACACAATCATGCATGCAAAGAGAGCAGTCCGCGTAAATCCGAAAGATACAAACCCTGAGAGCTTAGACCGCTGCAGGATGCCACCTAGATCCAGTTCAACTGTCAAACCTAACACCCTAACGCTAAGAACAGCCTACATTTATAGAGTCTCACTCTAAGCATCTCACCGTAGCAAGACAAAAGAGATATGCGAATTACTTCAATTTCCTGCGTACATTCTCTGCATCAGATAAAGGATTGACCCACCCATATATGTGATAATTAAAAGCTGCCTTTTTCTTACTATTTCCCCTTCCTAAATCATCTTCATCAATCTTATCATCCAAAACAACTTCAATCATTCATAATGAACTCAATGATTTCTATAAAGACTTATTGATAGGCACACTGCACTAATGACACTCCGTCCCACTGGATTACTCAAGGACACCAACACCAAGACCAGCACGCCAGACTATTAGACTTTTTAAAAAACATAGCCCCTCATCCCACTCTCTCTCATTCTCCAAACAAACTGCTTCTGTCTCCTTGAACAAAGATCTTACAGGCTCATTCGCCACAGGCTCAAGGCCAGAGACACTTATACCAAAAGTCTCTTCCATGTCATAACCAAAGCATCCTAAAACAAAAAAATAAATGTTAAACCATAACATGCCCTAACTAACAGACAGCTGGGTTGTCTTCTTGCCTGTAAATGTAAAACTTTGAAGGCTGGCTCTCCATATTGCTTACAATATCTTCTCAAACAATGCGATGCCTCCCCAAAACTCTATACCTCTCCTCGGAGTGGCAAAGCGACTAAGCAAGCAATGCTCCGGAGATCCCCATCACACATAACGAGCATGGAGGATTGCAGCACAAAAAGGGAGCCAGTCTCGTAACCCAATAAAATGGCTGGCTATATTCACAGTTCTGCCTTCCTCACAGAGAGACTCAATCTCCACCGCCTGCATGTCACTTTACGCACCATATTATTCAACCATTTGTTCATGAACGCAGTTAGGTCATATCACACCTAGCATACACTATCTATGTTAAAACCAATATATATAACACACCCTCAAGACCCAACCATCCCATTACTAAGAACACCATAAAAAGACCACTATTTCTTAAACACACCACAGAAAGCATTTACCAATAAACCAGAAAAGCACAAACAACTGTGGAGCGCGCCGGAGGGAAAGTCCACTTAATCTTAAACACAATAAACACAACCCAAACCTTATACACTCAAAAAACAGGGAAGAACGGCGGACCACATAAGGACAAAATAATCTGAAAAATAAGTAAAAAGAATGGGACATCCTATCTTCCACAATATCCAACCCACTAAAACCCTAACGACATTAAAACAAGTGTCTCTTCAATCAAAATCCGTCAACAAGCAGACGATGCTTATTTATCTCCTACAAACCGCAAAATCTAAAATATGTACCCAGGTCATAAAAGCCTAATACCCACAATTTAATACTTAAAATTAGCCTATACAAAACAGAAACATAAGCAGACACAACAAAAAAAATGTTCGATTCTAGAAGACCTAGTTAGCCCTGACTAACCCTCCGAGCCATACCAGAAGCAGCCTAAAACAAAACTACTTGCGAAGCACCGCTCTCCATAATAACCCAAGCACCCACCCATTGGATGGCCAAGACGCCTAAAAAGTCCTTTAAAAGAACACTCCGAACCGTACCGTGACGCGCCACACCTTTAAATCCATAGCACTTGGGGACAAAACAGGCAAGGCTCTTGTGAGTTTCAAGGCCACTTGGTCTACCAGAGTGCAGTTTCAGCGCACCTAGGACTACAGCGAGACCCCTGTACTCAAAAACCGCAAAAAAACAAAAAGATTGAATAATGAATCCGTGTGTAAGGCTAAACCCCAAATTTCACAATGAACCAAAGACCTCATACCATCGTAAAACAAAGATAACGGTCTTCACCGTCTACGATACAACAAACTCATCGATAAAAAGTGTTAACCGGTAATAGGTAATTCAAGAGCCTCTCATCAACACAGTGCTACATGTCGAAGTTAATGACCATAAGAACACTTTTTCTTGAGTCCGAAAATATAGACCCAGGAACAATGTACCTCGAATTGGATCGTAGCATTGAGAGCCGAAAGAAGCCATCCTGAAAACGTTGTTCCATCTGATTCCCCTCCATGTACCATGCACAAACACAAAAAACAACGCAAGTACCAATAAACCCTTTTTCTCAATTTCAATGTTATGAAATGATACGCCTGCATGTAAAGAGATTTCGATCACCCATGTAACCATAAGCATAGACCAACGCGACCTCAGCAAGAGGGAACGTCGGAAAGTCCCCTGGAAAAACATGGCAGTTCTCCACTTGGGAATATAGGAGCTCATACAAGACCTCGCTTCTCAACGACCCGCCATTTAGTACGTGCTGCACCGGATCGAACCTGGTCATGCCCACCCCTAAGAGCAAGTGGCAGCTCCTTAACGCCGCCCTACGCGCCCAATCTCGCTCTAGCCCATCAAAAACAGCATTTCCTATAAAAAGGAAGTGTTTGACCTAGAATTATTGATTAAAGGGAAAACCAATTCAGTGCTAGAATATAAATTTTATTTTAGCTGATAACACAGCACATAAGCCGCTGTCATATATTTGCTGTAAATTTACAGCAGCTCTTTTTTATTTTACTCTTCTGGTTTTTATTTTAACATCTTAAAATTTCATAAATGTAGAAAATAAATAAATAATGTTACGTTTCTCATAAGCATACCCGTCTGCCCCCAATGAGAAAACCCCGTGTTCAGCATGGCCCAAGCTCTCGCTGACCGGTCCAAGAAAAGGGTATATCGCCGCAATTCCACCTCGAGGACCACCACTGGAAACACCCAATTGTCCGTGGAATGCATAGGACATCAGACCAGAGTCCCTCTGAAGAGCAGAATCAGGTGCTACCTTAACACCCTTAGAGACCATAACTTCCTAACCCCGCCACCCAATTTTATCTCTACCTTCTTTTATGTCGCTCCATGACGACTGTCTACATGCAGGTTTTTACACCATGTGTTGCTGCCAAATGCCCGCGCGACGTCTCCGAAACAAGAAGGTGTCTCGGATTCCCCCCAATGGAACTGCGACCCAAAGACTTCGGTTCTCCAGCTGCCACTTGTGGTGCTGTGGGATCAAACGCGTCTTCTGCAAGAAAGCAGCCTCCTCGGCCTCCCAATTAAAAACCGACCAATAGGCCATCCCTCCCCAGCCCCAATGCCCATAGGAAAAAAATTTTCTATGAATCTCAAGTTCACGGGTATCCTCTACATCCAGAAGAACGGCACTCTTAAAATTCCCTTCTTTTGGGAAACGCCCGCCGCACAAGCAGACCCCCAGACAGAGATTGAACCTAACCCAGTCTATATAGGGCTATAGGGGACCCTTTTTCAAAGACTTTTTTTTTGTCTTTTTCGAGACAGTGTCTCCACTGTTAGCACTCCCATGTCCTGCGAACCTCGCTCTGACATCAGACCAGCGCCTGCCTCTGAAAACTCAACACCACCACCGATACAAGCTGCCTCTAACCCATCAAACCGTGAAGTCTAAGGCACTTAAAAAGGACTGTGGCCCACACACGCCTGAGCTTCACCTTTTTTTTTTTTTCTTTTCTCTTTTTAAACGCAAACCAGCCCAACGCTAACTACCCTTCTACAAATGATTTCACGCTAATGCCCCTTGGAGACCTCATCCTATAAGAAATCGCCCCAAGAGCTAGAGCCATTGAACAACTACACAGTGCATATCCATCCCTAGAACCTCCTGCTCCACCTGCAGTGCAAAGCCTTACAGTCCACTGCCAACATACCTACATGCCAGGCCTACCATAGCTCGCGCTCAAAAAGCAGACTTATTTTTGTCCACAGACCAAACCAACACCATGTACGTGCTTTTCCACAGACACGAGCTCCTCCTGATGCCCCAGCATGTACTGGAAACTCACTCAGCTAAGCCCAGGACTAGGGCCCATTTGAACTCACACAGATCTACCTGACCTCTAGCCCTCCAAAAAGTGCTCAGAATCCACACCCAAGCATGCTCGCCAACCCCACAGGACCCCACTAAGCACCTTATTTAAAACCCCCCACAACACCACCAACAACCACATTCACCTGAACATATTTCCTAATTTTCCTTTTCACCTTCCAGCACTTGGGGAGCCAAACGCCACGGCATGCCATCGAATCTCTCGATGAGCTTCCAATGGGAACCATTACGGCAGCCATCCCCCACGCAAACTACCACCTTCAAAAAATACGGCCCCACCCCAGCAACCCCCCCCGCCAGTAGGGCTGCATATCCCTTCTCTCTCACATCAGCTTGATATTATTTTGCAGAATTATCCGCTCTACTAGCTCTGCTCTGCCAAACCTCTCAGCCATACTCTCGTTTTTTCACTGGCATAAACCCGTGACCACAATGTATTAAACTAGAAACCCCGTTGACCGCTGACTTAACCATTCCTCTAGTTCTACAAAGGGAACAACCCCTTACTGCCGCTTCTTACGTTTTATTTATACGCGCCTCACTTCCCCCTTAGCTCTACTCAAGATCCATAACTTCTTAGAGTTTTTCAAGTCGATGATTTATAATGCTGCCAGAAATAGGAGGCAAAATAGTGGGTTCAGCCTGGGGATTCTTTGGATTCCTATTGAAATCTGAAAGTTGCTTGACACCTAGCACAGACCCAGATGTAACAATTCTTCGGAAAACAGCTGGGAGTAGAGATAGCAAACCCCCTCATCAGAAAAAGAAACCAATTACGCAATATTAAATTTACTGACGTACCGTCCTTATAAAAGACAGCCTCTGCTTCTGGTTGTTTGCTCTTTAGCCTCTCTCATACCCTGCACTGCAAATTCACATTGGACACCTCGCAAACCCGATAACCCACGGCAGTGTTCATTGAAAATATCTCAACTTTAATATATCCTGCTCAAGAAGACATTGTTGTCGAAAATAGATGCTCAGGTCAAAATGTGTGTCGATCCTGTTATCAGTTTGACTAATATTGATATGTTATAAAAGTTATACCGCACCCACAATGGATAAAAGTACTCTTCTAAACAGCCATGCATATTGACTAAATCAATATGCCCATATCAGAAATGGGGATTTTATGTCCAGTATGCTTTGTGAGAAACACTACAAAATCGCAATAATTCACAGAAGGTCGTATGAACAAAAGCCCAAAAATGCTTGTGCTACGTTGTCGGAGAAAACTGGAAAAAGACAGTGCAAAGACCTATAAGAAAAAATCGCTTGTAGATTCAGTTCCAACGGACTTTTTTCTTGCAAATTCGGTGCAGTATAGTATAACTCTGTTTCACTCAGACAAAGTGGTAAAAGTCAGTTAGAGAAGACACAGCCAACAGCAACAACACCCAAACACCAAGATCGAAAGACACGGCTGACTTCATGACAAAGCACTCCTGTGGAAGAGTGTAGGACATAAAAGTTCAACTACCGCCATAAGCTGGAACGAAGGTCAGCCCCTAGGGCATGTGCAAAGCGGCAACAGGTTCGCTGACGGTCCGGAAATAAGAAGAAAATGAAAGGAGGTGTAGGTTTCAGCCATTTGGTGGTGCCAGCAATTGGCTGTTAAGGACCCAATATAGCCAGACAGGGCTACTACCACTAATTTCTAACTGGACTAGGATTGAGAGTTTCTAAAAGAACCTCATTATGTCACAAAAGTAAATCTCCAGAACTCCACTTGAAAAGAGAGCACAAGAAAGAAAACAACCATATCCTTGGACTTCAGGGCACAAACTACTCAAAAACACCAGCCATACCCCAAATTGCGGACTCACTAACAAACACTCACCCTAACAGGGCACTTCAGAGAACACTTGCTGTGCATCGCTGACTGACAAAGCGTTTTAAATAGAAATACAATACAAAAGGAGGGCTTCTATACAACCTCTTATCCTGCACAACAACACAACACCTAGCAGGGACCACACGAAAGACAATTACCAAGCTAAAGTTCCGAGCCTACATAGTGCATCAATGCTCTTTTGATAATTTCATCCCCTGACACGATCCCCTCCTATTTTATAACCAACCAGGTTCGACTCGTCCTTCCATCTGCCACGAACTAAATCGCACAACCAACCCACTGAACTAACAATCCATGAAACACATACATGCCTCATGGAGGTTTACCCCGAGGAACCCCAGGCACAACGGAGGCTCACTCTGAAACTTCAGACCAGTATCACAACCCAGGAGATCGTTGATCAAACGAGAAAGCGACAAAGCACAGCCAATATGCTCACACCTGGATCCTACTAAGCCACTCCCTGTACAGCAACACCCCAAACCCGCACTAAAATTACATAGGCTCATCCTAAAGAACTAGCAAAAAGAAACACCAGCAACAACATGCTCACCAGCCTAACTCACCAACTCCCAGTTTCGAGGAAACGCAGCTATCTGGCAGCAATCACCCCCTGCTCCCTCAAGTACCCGAAACCCCTCGAGATGCCTCACCACACATCTACCCGAACAACCTTACACGTTCGACCATAAACATAGGGAACATTAAAAAGACTTGAGTCACCAAAGCACCTCACATGGACAGACATATCTTGATGAAGCCAAAGCCAACCACCCCAAGAGCAATGACTAATCAATGTCTTGTCACTCATAACGCACTTTACGGCAGGCTTGAGCACGACCCGAGAGGACCTGGCGAGACTAAAAAGCCACCCTCATCAAAACCAACACCCAGCACAACACGTAGCCAAAAAACCAAAAGAAGACATCCAGTCCCCTACTTGATAGTCATAACATTAATCACACAACGGCCGCTCGCAACTTTAGTAGCTCGCCTAGACTAGTGTGAGACACACATTCCATAACCATTGTGACATATTTCACAACCTCTATCCCTAAAGCCAAACGAGTCAGATAACAGATTCTAAATACTTTACCCAAACCACAGTGTAGCACAATTTCAAATAATAGGGGCCTGCGACAAGTCTCAAGACCACAAAGAATGTCTTTGTAAGCAGGCCAGATAAGCAGCCAGCCTGATATAGATTGAACCTTAGATCCCATAACACAAAACCTTACTATAGGAGCATTTATAAAATACTCTCTTCTACAGAAATATTACTGAGTATTCAATCACCTCCCTGACTATCTCTTGCATTAGCATCTTTCATTCTCACCAATCAAACAGCAGAGTAATACTTCTGACCCACCACGACGGTGGTCAAAGACTCCACAATTTCTAAATATATCTCATGCATAGCAACATTTACTCGGTCATTCTGAATCCTGTATTCAATCTCCTTCATAATATTTCCAACCATAGCCAATACAAACATATTCACACTAAGCCCTTTATCAAGAACAAAAATAATGGCTGAAAAATCAGTACCTACATGGCACCCCTAACTACTAGGACCTTGAACCTTCGCAGCGCCTTAACCTCCCAATCACTGCCCTCACAAAACTGCCAACCCCACATAGGCTTACGTACCTATTTCGTTACATATAACTTACGTCAGTTACTCTTCAAAATTCATCTTACACCAAACCAATGAACTAGCTGGCGAAAACCTAACCTACAAACCCTCATACTCCCACACTATGTTCTCAATATGTTTTTATTATTTTACACAACAAAACCAATCAATTGACAGCACCCGCCGAAGACCGCTCACAACACAACCCTACCCAGGTGCCGCATGCCTATAATAATCTAGCAACACTTCGGAGACGGCAGCAAGGCAAGGTCCCAACCGTATACTTTAGCTGCAGCAACATAGTTCAACACCGGCCAACGCCCTGTACATACAGAGGAGAATTCACAGGCCAGCCAGCCACCCAAGCCGCGACAGGGGAAGAACCCATGTCTCGAAAAAAGGGGCACCAAACCACAAACCACATAAACACAAAAAAAAAACCCAAATCAATTGAGATTGAGAAGAATGGAACAGCCCAATCTCCTAAACGTCTTAACTTTGGAATTAAACACACTTACTAGGCCTGATAAAGTAGACAACAAAACACGACATTATTCTAACACCAGGCTCTTGTAAATGTTATCTTTCCAACAAAACAACACAAGCTCCCAACACAGTTCACCGATAAAGCTGACAAAATTATACCTAACCCCAACAAACCAAACATAACAATATAAAAAACTCGACAGCGTCTTCAAGCCTTTTAACCTTTCAATGTCAATATTCACAGAACTACATCCAATCATACAATTAATCCTCCACTGTAGCCATCGCCCACTGCGCACCTTCGTTACGTGCATAGATCCATGTGAATGTGTTGACAAATGGTTCAAACACACCGGCATTACCCTGACTTCTCTTTCTGTTCTGATCCATCGTCAGTGTATCCCTTCAGAACCATATTCACAGCTTATACTTAATTAACAGCGACACCTGCTCCACCTAAGATCCCCACATGACCAAATCCCTTGACCGTTACCTAACCTCATTCGCCACTAGCCTTAGGAGAAAAAACAAAACGAGCACCCTATTTTCCTCATTAATTATCCACAAATAAACTCTCAAAAATATAGGCACACCCAAAACAACTACCTCTTTCTTTTAACTGAATGGAACTTCTTCCGTTTAAATCTTAACCCCAACTGATTATTAAGAACTACTGAATGATTAATCCTTTAACTGTCTCCCTTTCATTAAAGACTAGCCATCCAATTAAAATTAAAATCCAAGAGGAAAGAGTTTCTATTTATGCTATCTCCGGAACTTCATGAGCTAATATCCAACTTGCTTCGCGAAGATCACTTCGTCTCTGTGTTCTACCCTACTGATGTACTCACGTTGCTCACCACCATAGAACCTATAAGATAGCCAAACTTGCAGAATTACTCCTCGCGACTTGGTCATCTTTTCAAGCCAAAGGTAGCACCTATAACAAATCAAAAACAGTGACTCGATCGGGACAAATAAACTGAGGACTCATGTTCGGCAGAAAACATAAGACTCCACTTTACTGTCTTTCATGTGCTTTTAATGAAAAACTAGGCCATGAGGCAATACGATCAGGGAAATTACCCGATTCTCTGGTTCATATAGCTTCACTAAATTAGTCTCTCATAGATCCTTTATGGAAAAACTATCTTGAAAAACTCGTCACGCACAATACTGCTCCCATGCTTTGAAGACACCAAGTCTAATAAACAACCCTAGTCCGCTTCACTCATCTACAAGTACATAGTCCTATCTCACCAGAGATTGATATACCAATTTCCAATATGAGGGACTTAAGACACTTTCTCCATCTTCTGTCTCTTTTTAAAATAATCTTAAACAAGAATTAAGCAAAAATTCAGCAACATGTTCAATGTCCCAATATCATGATTTATAGCAATAATTTATAGAGATTGTCTGTTCAGCCCTCTTAACTTCTTGCCCCAATGTACTCAATATAGAAATCAACCCAAATGATCCTCAAATATACCTTATATATAAACAAAACATACACTAGAAACTTCATTCTCAAAGTTCAAGCCTATCTCCGAAAAAAAGATAACCAAAAAGTTCATGTCATATCCGACATAATATCATGTCTAAATCTATCGCGCCGCACGCGCCCGAATTATTTCCAGGACCGGTTAAGGCATTTTCAGGAATTTTGAATATATGTTTTATTTCTCCTATTTAGGCAACAGAATCCACCTGAAGGAATGGTAAGAGCGCAAATATTCTTGTCTCCTTACGTAAACAACACATCATTCCATCTACCTCACCTATTTTCAATTCCGCTATGAATTCTACAATATTCCGAAACTCAAAACAGGACTAATTATGTAGCCAAAATCTTACCCAAAATATTTGCCCTCTAATGCCACTCTTTCGTACGCTTCCGATACCAACTATACTAAATGGTTATTTGTCTACAAACACTGATCTGTACTCGATAGCTTTTTCCTCACACTTCCTCTCAAAATAATTCCTAGAAAAAACACCAGCCATAGCTTAACACATAGCTATATAATTAACCAAGATCCCTCACAAGTATATACAATATCATCAACTATGTCCTCACAATAAACACTACAATTAGAAAAAACTATTCTTATCGATATTAACGAACATAGCCTCTCTGCGTTATAATGTCAAACCTGAAACCCAGCTATCACCTCTTGATGCTTATGCTAAGGCAACCACCTGGTCACCGCCTTCATCACTGAGAGACTCTTCCAAAACTATCTCAACTCTAACACTTTGTATATAACATCTCTACAACAATCACAAGTAGACATACGCAAAACCCATTGACCCCCCCAGTCACTAGATACATAGACCCCAAATTAATCAGTTTGATGCATCTACACACACGTTACATATGCCACCGCGAATTATCTAACCAGACTCAGGAATCACCTATAAAAATTCACGAGTTACTCTTAAATGAAATCTCCAACTGACATAGAACCGCGAGACAAACATAACTTCAGATATTAATATTACTAAATTTTGCATACGAATTTCTTATTAAAAGCCCTTCCATGATTTTATAACCCTGTCTACCTTATATCTTCTCACAGATTTGACATAGAACCTGCACACCCTCTCTTCTACAAAATGTATACAAAAACAAAAATCGCATCATTAAACATTACTCTCGCACATTCACATCATCCAACTCTCAACAAACGATACCCACTACAATTCAACACACACCCCACCCTTCTCTCAAATTCTTTATTTTCCCTTCCCTTATACGCAACAACATACAAGCAACCCTACTCCCTAACCAACATGAATTTCCACTAACCCCACACAACACTAAAAAAACAAATGGCAGACTTACTTAAGCACTCTCTAATTTAAAAACCCCAACATGGACATCACACGTACCTTTACCCACACACTCGACCAATTAGGCAGGTAGATCCATCGTAAGCCCCAGGTTCCCGGCCCAGCTTAGAGGCGCATAACGGGCAGCACCCAAAGTACCTCAAAAAAAGACCCAAAAACACAACCCCGATCAGCACCACAACAACAACACACTACTCAAACCAACACAGCGCAGAAATAATTGAACACCCACTGAAATTCTCCTCATTCATCAAAACCGAAAAAATCAATTAACTGCGCTCTCCAGCATTAAATACACCAATTGTAGTGATAAGCAGTAACATCTCTTAACCAAAGCCCAACGCCTATGCCCAAGGTGCTCGGCGAACCCCTCCTTAGGGGCCTTGACCATTGACTCAAGAAAATGAGCACATACAACTGCAAAAAATAGGACTCCTGGAGAAAATGAGTCTTCAGACAGGTTTCGCCACCAATATGGAAGAATGCTAGGGGAAAGTCAGAAAAACCGGAGTCCTCTGTAAACGAAGCGAGTCAGCAATCATACTTACACTGAACATAAGTCCAATCCTCTCATGACCTCCACGGCATTGCCAACAACAAACCCATTGGTGCACAAAGTATCTCTACTAGTGCTAGTAACATTGCTAATCCACATAGAATAAAAATATAATAAACAAAAAAATAATCCTCAAAACACAAAAAATAAAAACCAAAGAGAAAAATGAGGTCAAGCGCTTCTACCCATCTTTCCTCCAGTCTTGAACCACATAGCTCTACATCAATATCAACCCTCTAAACATTTCAATCTAACCACACTCTCAGTGTACTATTTCCTACTACCCTCAATTTAATCAGGAATCGTCACGAATTCACTCGAGCTTCACTACAGCACCATTGAACCTTTATCATTTGACACCGCCCGGTGCTGCCTAAGCTATTGAGCACTCTGTGGATATATCGGACCACTTCACTTCCTCTCCATTCTACCTCCAATCGCGCCACACATACAAACTCAAGCTTCCCATAGAAATGGCTTCAAGCAAACTCCCCATTCGCCAGATACTATGTCAAGATACCTCCTCAGAACCCACTTTCGAGCAGCGGCAGAGAAGAGACTAAGTGGTTCAAGACCGAATCACCTTGTAAGCCAACGGGGCTAATAGTACACCTCATTGGCACAGAAAAATCCGGCTCCACGACAGACGCAGGGCTAAAACATAGCACAAACCTCTTCCCCAATTCCCTTAGACAAGTATAACATCCTTAGGGGCGACGGCAGCAGCCTAGGGACCACCCCACCACACCAACCAAACAAACCAATCACTAACCAGCAACCCACACACACCCAACAGCATTAATGAGCGGACACCCGCGCACTCGCTCTTAACAGAAGAACCGGGGTACTCGAATTCCACCAAACCCAAGCAAAACCACATGCCGCGAGCAGAAAACAACACCTCTTTGAACAACCTCCACACAAAATTAACAGCAAGATTCCCAGTCCTCCAGAGAGGAAACTCTGCAAAAGCAACCCTCTCTCCTCAACCTCCGCAGATCTGCAACGCAACACAGGTGCAAAAAAACAAACAAACAAAAAAAAAAAAAAAAAAAAAAAAAAAAAAAAACACAAAATAAAATAAATTAAAAATTAAAACAAAAAAAACACCAAGAATGGTATACTTCCTAGTCAAAACAGGCATTAGATTTATGAACCAGTTATTAATCTCACTAAACACATGAAAGCTTCACCAACCTCTACCACAACTAACTTAGAACCTGTTATCTCTGACGCACACTCACCTAATAATCTCTCAGAAACTCAGCCACATTTTTAGATCTTAGATCCAGCTCACTAATTTCAAACAAAAACAGACCTCACGATTGCTCATGCATACCCTATCAACCCACCGCATCTAATAAAAGTCTCTAACAAGTATTTTTACAATCAAACTAATAATAATAAATCAAATAAAAATCAGCCCACACACACCGTAAGAATGAAACTCTCTTCTCGCTAGTCATCATTTATTGACAGAGCCAACAGTTACAGCCTCCCACCAATACCATTATGAAAAGCAAAGCCCTAGTGTCCCAAGGCATTCGCTCAGGTTTTATAGCCCCCCCCCCCCATAACCAGCCAAGCTACTTTCTGAAACCATGCACGCGCCACCAGAGATTCCATAAAGTCAAGGATTTCAGACAGCCAACTAGGACTAGAGAATCCCACCCAAACAACAACACGCCAACACATCAAACAAACAACAAAATCCTTAGCGAAATTCTAACATTAATTTCTTCTCTAACGACGGACACAATTACAATATGTAACAAGCTGATCGCCCTGCCTCCTAATTCTCAGAATTTTCAACATAACCTGAACAACTCATCGGGCCTACCCACTCCTTCACGTACTACCAAACATTCCTTACTAGAAAATAATCTTTAACCAATTAATGTGTACTCAACAACATATTTCCTTGTCTCCATACGACATAGGCCGAAATAAGCAGACAACTCCCAATTACAAGCAACCACTTGGCTGGTATGGGGAAAAAACTGCCCAAGACTCAGATAACCTTCTCACCAAACATGAAGGACAAGAAACTGAACCGAGAACAAAAAAAACTATAGGTCTGGATCTCAACGATCCAAGACCGTATGTACTTATAGCAATTGTTCAATTAACCGTCCCCTGTCACCGAATTCTGTCTGCACCTAGGTAAGGTGCCCTCACTAAATGACTCATACTACTTCGTAAACATAGAATGACTTGACAACCAGCAGTAGGATCAGATGGCAGAGCTTGCAATTTGAAACAAGCCAGGACAACAATCGCCACACACTACTGCAGACTCATGTTCCTGCTACCCCTCCCTAAGCGTTTCGATCGTTTCACCTGACAAAAAAATGTCCAGAAGTAATTCATTTTCAATCGATTTCTGCGCGTTCAATCTCAGTGTTGCATTCATTTGGCAATATTAATTGACAGTAGCCAAAACACACACAAAAAAAAAGGTAAATAATCTGCTCCTACGATCATCTCCTCGCTCCTTGTGACATCCGTCTGCAATACTCGCGCAAAACCTAGACGAATCAGACACCAATTCGCACTCTTCATCGACACAACCTCTACGGAACACCAAAAAAGCTCATATACTAGACGTTATAAGCAAATGGACGAATACGTCCCATAAAACACACACACCCATCAGCCACTTAGATGCTAGGTTCAACCCAATTTCCTGTTCTCAGAAACTTGACACCCGCCAACCTCAACCCCACCCACACACCAAATCCCAACACCACAAACACCACCCGACGTGTGGCCCGACAACACTCTAATAAGCAGCCTATAATTAAATTTCCCAGAACAACACCTACACCAACCTCAAACATTCTGCCTTATGCCTAGCAATGCCCAACCAAAAAAAAACATATTACAGAAAGAAACCCAGACTACAGATAAGCCCAGCATCTTTCCACACTCTCCCTCATCTGTCTCCAGATCACACCCTTTAATTTGGGTATATAGCACTTTTTTGAAACAGATGTATACTAAATTAATTTTATGAGAGGGGAAAATATGCTTGAACAATTGCACACTTTTTAAAAACATGTACGTTTGAGCATGTAAGATATATATCAATTATATTCATTAGTGCACTCAGGTTCTCATAAAGGACACTGATCCGGTAAGGTAGACGGCACGCAACTATTACAATCCCTATGACACCTTGTAGGAACCAGAGGCAAGCCGCGATCTTTCGATGAGATTTTCAAGGACCAACACTCCGCAGTCATTAAAGAACCCGTAAGAGTTCAAGGACAAGCTGAGGTTCTACAGGAACCCTAAGTCTCCCAGACAAAGAGACAACCAAAAAAAGAAAACACACAAAAAAACCCAAAAAAACCAGAACACTCTTAGAAAGCACATTTCGGCCCCCTTAAGGTAATGTGTATACTAAGATATAGAAATACAAAGCGAAATACGAGCGTAACATTAAGTAAAGGTCCAGTAACAATAGACCATTATCCCCATCCAACACTATGTTTTAGTATTGATCTCGTTTTTTAATGCCAGAATACAGTCGCCTTAGATAGGCCCAGCTGGCCTGGAATTTTTTTTTTTTTTTTTGTAGACCAGGCTGGCCTATGAACTCACAAAGAAATCCAGAACCTTACCTCATGCTATCCCAGAACATGCATAGCGGATCCAAAGAGATAGACTGCAAAACACACAACACCACACTAATCACCAATATAAGGGAAGCAAGAGATGCAGATGTCTGGTTTCTGAATGAGTTAAATTTAGGGCCAACCTGCCTCTACATAGCAGTCCTAGGACAGCTAGGGCACAGGAGACCCCCCAGTCCCTACAACAACAATAATCACTCCACCCCCCCCAAAAGGAAAAATAAGATCAATAATTCCATACCTCTCCAAAAAAAGTTCCCGATTAAAGGGGCAGAGGCCAGGACTTCGGTCTCTGTGAGTTAAATTCGTACGGCCAGCACCTGGAGCTCCCCAAAACACTTAATCAGAGCCTACCAGGCCAGGTTAGCAAAGCGCCACGAGACCCCTGTCTCAACCAAACAAATAAAACCCCCCAAAAGAAAATAGAATTATCTCCCTAAAAATATACAGTTTCCCCAATCACCTCTCATTGCAAAACACTCCAAGCTTTTTCATTCCGCACATTATCCCCTCTAAACCCACATATTACATCTCTTTCTCATATGGCACAATAATTGAGACCGGATTTCCTGTATTTACCTGGCCCCCATTTTTAGAAAAAGGATACCTGGAATTTTAACCTGTCTCCTACCACCTCCCCCAATAATTAAGAATATGACTCTATTATAAATATGGATGCACTAATCTAGTTTATTAGCTCTTGATTTAACCATGCATCATGAGATCTAGATCAGAACGAACCTGAAAGCTCTGAAGAAAACATGGCAACCATTGACCTACACTCACTCAATACTTGCCTCTCTACCTACTCCATGTGAATTAGATGACCCAGCAGCCAGTACCACAATGGCAAAAGCAATTCGCAGAAAGATTTCTTAACAATAAGCAGAATCAGCCAGTAACAAATTGGATTTCCTCATAACCTCGCAAGAAATTACCTCATCCAATCTACCCTAATATATCACTAAAGAAATTGAACAAACTCATTTTCTAAGCAAGGCGATATAACTATAATCTTACCTCAGACAAATTTCAAGAGTCAATCCATATTCATACTCTCTCTCATGGTCAGGTAGTGAGTTTGCGGAATAAACTTTTTAAGAAGTTTATCAGCTGAAAAAGCAGTCCTCCGCCCTCACGCAACTCTCTCTGTAATGTGCTGCCCAAAGACCCACGTCTCCCCGTACAGGCCCCTTGAGAGGCTAGTAACGCGAAGAACCAACCGATCCACATCCATGATACCTCTCAGATTCCACTTACACTACATGAAAACTTTCACCACAGATCACCTCGCGAAGCTGATACTCCTGCGCCCAGGTAAATTTTTAAGAATTTGGAAATGGGGAGACACGGCAGCTGACAACCGCACGGACTGCCGCGAGATGCCCTCCGTGGAACACCAACAACCACGCTTAAAAAAGCACTTGACTGTTCTTTGCTCAGAAGACCCCAAGCCTCACCAAATCACCCCAAGCACCCACACTGGCAGCACCCCTCAAAACAAACAAACAAACAAAGCAATCTGTACACTCCACCAAGTTTCAGGGGATCTTGAACTCACCCTCCTTCCTATACCTCCATTAGAACTGCACCAAACAATGGATCCATTGGCACAGCTCATCACATTATAAAGATACTAAAAATAAGTAACATGACCCCATGAATTAACACATGAATGCACATAAAAAAAGTACTTTTCAACAAGAAAGACACTTTTAGATACCCCCTAGATGCTCCCCATTTGGACAGCATCACATCATGCCATCAGCACTCCCAACAATGTGCATCAAACATCATATTCCAATTATCAAGTGACCATAATAAAACCCCCTTCTAACTATTACCATGATAAAAGACCATTTACTCGATACCTCTTTTCCCACACTAACCGCCCTCCTCATAAAACCTGAAAAACTACTCCACAGTATAATCAAACGCGTATAACACACAAATGGTCTTAATCAAAAAGAAAAACCATCACTCAAACCTGGCTAATCAACAAATTTGCATCCACAATGTCAAGAATCAAAAGATAAAACGAACCACTAAAGTAGAAAGGATAATAAGTACTTTCTAAAAACTAAACACCTCAGGTGATACTCATTCCCGATTACTTAAAGGCTTAATAAGGAAAAACCTCCATTATTCAATACAGATGCCCTAAATTTACCAGCCAACTTGGGAGCACAGAAGTCCAGAAATAGATCCATTGTGCACGTTCAAAAAGGCCAGTCTGAGCTACACAACACCAAAAACCAAAGAACAAAGAAAAAGAAGAAGAACAACAGTACCGAGAGGAGACAAAAAATAATAATTCTCATTTGATTTTTTTTGTCTACTTTACCCAAACCGGCTGTCCAACGACTATTAATCCCAGCAAATTGAGCGAAGGAGAGAGGACAGCGGCAGATCATCTGATACTGAGATACCAAGGCACCAGCCTAGTCTACACAAGAGTTCCATTCTGTGGATTGTCAGCCTCTTTCTCCAGCTATCCCTGTTGTTGCTCAATGGGCCCATGAACAAAGTGGTCATGGTGGCAGAGATGGAGGTTATGCATGGGCTCAACAGCATGGACTCCCACTCACTAAGGCTGATCTGGCTACAGCTGCTGCCGAGTGCCAGATTTGCCAACAGCAGAGACCAACATTGAGCCCCCGATATGGTGCTATTCCCCGGGGTGACCAGCCAGCAACCTGGTGGCAGGTTGACTACATTGGACCACTTCCATCATGGAGGGGACAGCGTTTTGTTCTTACAGGAATAGATACTTATTCTGGTTATGGATTTGCCTTTCCTGCACGTAATGCTTCTGCCAAAACTACCATCCAGGGACTTACGGAATGCCTTATCCACCGTCATGGTATTCCTCACAGCATTGCTTCTGATCAAGGAACTCACTTCACAGCCAAAGAAGTGCGACTGTGGGCCCATGGTCATGGTATCCACTGGTCTTACCATGTTCCCCACCACCCAGAAGCAGCTGGCTTGATAGAACGATGGAATGGCCTCTTGAAGACACAGTTACAGCGCCAATTAGGTAGCAATACCCTGGAGGGCTGGGGCAAGGTTCTCCAGCAAGCAGTATATGCTTTGAATCAGCGTCCACTATATGGTACTGTTTCTCCTATAGCCAGAATTCATGGGTCCAGGAACCAAGGGGTGGAAGTGGGAATGATTCCACTCACTATCACCCCTAGTGACCCAGTAGGAAAATTTTTGCTTCCTGTACCCACGACCTTGCGTTCTGCTGGTCTAGATGTTTTGGCTCCAATGGGGGGAGTGCTTTTGCCAGGAGATACAGCAAACGTTCCATTGAACTGGAAGCTAAGACTTCCCCCTGGCCACTTTGGGCTTCTACTGCCTTTAAGCCAACAGGCTAAGGAAGGAATAACAGTAGTAGGAGGAGTGATTGATCCAGACTACCAGGGGGAAATTGGACTTTTTCTCCACAATGGGGGCAAGGAAGATTATGTCTGGAAGGCAGGAGATGCTGTAGGGCGCCTTCTGGTGCTACCATGTCCTATGATTAAGGTCAATGGGAAACTCCAACAACCCAAACCAGACAGGACAATAAATGGCCCAGACCCTTCAGGGATGAAGGTATGGGTCACTCCTCCAGGGAAAGAGCCAAGACCTGCAGAGGTGCTTGCTGATGGTGGAGGAAATACAGAATGGGTAGTAGAAGAAGGTAGTCATAAATATCAGCTGAGGGGCTGGAGAGATAGCGTAGTGGTTAAGAGCACCGACTGCTCTTGCAGAGGACCTGGGTTGGATCCCCAGCACCCACATGGCAGCTAAGAACCGTCTGTAACTCCAATTCCCGGAGAACTCCAGTTCCAGGGGAATCCAAGACCCTCTTCTGACCTCCGCAGCATTGCACAACATGGGTGCACAAACCAACATACAGACAGTACATTCATACACATACAAAAATAAATAAAATTAAAAAAAAGAAATTATCAGCTGAGGCCACAGGACCAGTTGCAGAAACATGGATTATAATAAATATTAACTTTTGTCCAATTTGGTTAAGAATGTGCTTGTTCATATATATATACATATACATAATATATATTATGTATATGTATATACGAAAAAAATTATTATATTTTGGTCTTTTTGAGACAGGGTCTCCCTTTAGCTCTGGCTGTCTTGGAACTCTCTCTGTAGACCAGGCTGGCCTTGAACTCACAGAGATCTGCCTGCCTCTGCCTCCCAAGTGCTAGGATTAAAGGCATGTGCACCATGCCTGGCTATATATACATATATTAAGCAGATACTTGTGTTGTTCCCTTTTGAATGTGCAACTGAGATAAGTGTTAAGTGTTGTTATATTTAGGTTATTTGATACTGAAGGGCTAAGTGTTCCTCAAGGACATTACCACCTACTCTAAGATACAATGCTTTGCTATTGCACATGAGACACTTATAACATGTTAGGTGGAATTATGACCTCACCATTGTTTACAATTGACATTTAAGCATAACATAAGGAGAGGCTATTTATTGGGTGTCAAGTTGACAAGGGGTGGACTTGTGATGGTTAATCCTGGGTGTCAACTTGACTGGACTAACGAATAAATAAGAGAAAAAGGATCTTCGGATTGGACTACCTCAACCTGGATGGCCCACCCCAAATGTGGGCGTTACCTTCTACCGCAGGCAGTATAAAAGGCCATGGCAGAGGGAGCTGGTACCTTTTATCCTGCGGCTTGCCTCTCTCTCAGTGGTGAGTTTGTCTTGATGCTGTGATCAACCCTTCGGATCCCAGTGTGTACTGAGACCAGCAGATTTCCTGGAATCCATCGGGCCTTCAGCATCAGATTGGGACTACTGAGACATCCAGCCTTGTGGACTAAGCAGTTCCCTGGATTCTCAGCCTCTCCAGTGCAGCATGGGTACAGTTGGACTACTTGAGCTCTGTCATGTGAGCAAATCGATAAATTGTATATAGCTATATATATTCATCCTGTTGCTTCTGTTTCTTTACAGAACCCTGACTAATACATAAAGGTATGTAGATCTCTAGGAGATTGAGGCCATCCTGGTCAACATAGTGAGTTCTAGATCAGCTGGGGCTACAGGGAGACCCTGTCTCATAGAACCAAAACAAAACTTGATCTGCATAGAGCCAGTGATTTTAAAGTTTTATTACTTTTATTTTATGTGTATGAGTATATTGCTTGCATGTATGTAAGTGCATCCATGTCATGCAATGCCCACAGAGTTCAGAAGAAGGCACTGGATCCCCTGGAACTGGAGTTACAGACAGTTGTTGGCTGCCATGTGGGTGCTGGGAATCTAACCAGAGCAGCCAGTGCTCCTAGCCACTGAAGTTTGGGGGGGGGTTGTCTCTACTAATTTGGTGTTATTTTTATTCTTTATATGTGTGTGTGTGTGTGTGTGTGTGTCTGTATGTCTGTCTGTCTGTGTGTACACAGCTTGCTGGAGTTGGAGCTCTCTTTCCACCTTGTGGGTTCTGGGGCTCAAACTGAGGTCTTCAGGCCTGGTGGCAAATACCTTTACCCTAGAGCCATATCATTGACCCTCTTCTGATGTTGTATTGATAACAGAATGATAACAGGCTAAAATGAAGGTTGATTACAACAGGAAAGATGATTTATTTCTGAGAAGTAAATCCATTCTTTCTTTTTCTCTTTTTGAGACAGGGTCTCCCTTTAGTCCCAGCTGGCCTAGAGCTCACTATGTAGACCAGGCTGGCCTTGAACTCAAAGAGATCCAACTGCCTCTGCCTCCCAAGTGCTGGGATTAAAGGCGTGCACCACCATGACTGGCATAAATCCATTTCTTTACAACACTGTTTTGTAAAGATTATAGAAATGGATCTGTCTATCTTGTTAATTCAGTCTGGAGGTTTTGCTCCTGTCAATTGCACTTGTGGGGATGAAGCACCGAATCGTTTGGGGACATGATTATATGAATGATCTGAACAAACCACACAAGGAAGGATAGAGAGTCCATGCATATGATTAAATGGCCTAGTTAAAAAGAAATCTTGATTAATGGCATAATTTTTTTTTGAGACAGGGTCTCCCTGTGGCTCTGGCTGGCTGGAACTCACTCTGTAGACCAGGCTGGACTTGAATTCACACAGATCCACCTGCCTCTGCCTCCCAAGTGCTAGGATTAAGGTGTACACCACCACACCCAGCTTAACTGTTGCAACCTCTGGGCCAGCCAGAGAAGTTTGGGTCATGGCTGAGAAATGAGTAGACAGCAGAGTCAACACACAGACACCAGGAGTTGAGTGAAAAGTAGGCAGATTATGAGTTCCTACAGTCTCATTTAATCAGGGAAAAATAGGGATATATATATATATATATATGTATATATATATACTTCCCTCTGGGAGCATGCCAGGTGTTGATTCTTGGCCCAGGTCACGATCAGTGTTGCCATGGTTAACTTCTGTTCGGCAGGTAAAGCGGGTAAGCATGCCGATGTGCAGGTAACACTACACATTTCCACCCTTTTTTTAAAATTTATTTTTTATGTGTATGAGCGTACTGTCTGCATGTAGGTTGGTGCACCCATGTTGTGTAATGCCGCGGAGGTCAGAAGAGGGCATTGGATTCCCCTGGAACTGGAATTAAAGATGGTTCTTAGCCACCATGTGGCTGCTAGGAATCGAATCCGGGTCCTCTGCAAGAGCAGCTGGTGCTCTTAACAGCTGAGCCATCTCTCCAGCCCTGCCTCCTTTTTTTAAAAAAATTTTTAATTTTATTTATTTCCTGTATGTGTATGAATGTACATGTCTGCATGCAAGTCTGTGCACCCGTGTCGTGCAATGCCGCGGAGGTCAGAAGCGGGTGTCGGATCCCCTGAAACTGGAGTTCTCCTGGAATTTGAGTTTCAGACGGTTCTCGGCCCCATGTGGGGCTGGGGATCGGAACCCGGGTCCTCTGTAAGAGCGGTCGGCGCTCTTAACCGCTTCAGTCCATTCTCCAGCCCCGACCCTTTGTGTTTTTTTTTTTTTTTTTTTTTTTTTTTTTTTAATTTCAGTATGTGTATGAATGTACTGTCTGCATGCAGGTGTGTGCACCCGTGTCGTGCAATGCCGCGGCGGTCAGAAGAGGGTCTCGGATTCCCCTGGAATTGGAGTTTCAGACTGGAACTGGAGTTTCAGACGGTTCTCGGCTGCCATGTGGGTGCTGGGGATCGAACCCAGGTCCTCTGTAAGAGTGGTCGGCACTCTTAACCACTAGGCCATCTCTCCAGCCCCGACCCCTTTGTTTTTAAAGAGAGCGACAAACAAGTGGGAGCCTGAGTGCATAGCTCAGACATTGTTGGCCCCATCTCTAGTATTCCAACATTTGGCTGTGACTGTCTTAGGTTGTCCTGATTAACAGAATCTTACCAGTAATTGACTAATTAGCCAATTACTGGTAATTGGGAAGAAGTTAGGAACAGTTTGGGTGGGAGTAGATGCATGGTGGTTTACCCCTACAAATCATAAATGGCAGAGAGTCAAACACAAACTATGTCATCAGGAAGGGCTTGATGAGAGCCTCTGTTGACTACAGCAGTCAGGACCTGGGCTCTGGTCTCAATAACTTGTTACTGGCTGTGGGCAAAATGGAGCAGGCACCTGAGGAAAAGACAGAGGCTGGTGGTGGTGGCACACACAAGCAGGAGATGCTGAAGAGGCAGAGGAGGGCAAAAAGGCCAAGAAGACCCCACGTGACAAGGGCCAAGGGGTCAAGGATGGCTCACATCTTGGACCAGACCTAGGTAACAAAAAATCTTAGAAATAGACCAGTCATGTATTCAACTGCCTAGGACTTTAGTTGAGCATGCAAAACAAGTAGTAAACATTTGATAAATGTTTGGCAAACATACACAAAGACTTAGACTGAGAGGACACTAGACACACCTTACACACAAAAACTTAGACACATGAAGAACACAACTACATGAATCTTAGACATACGGAAGGACAGCCACCAAAGCATGAAAAGGTTGGATCCCCTTCTTCTCAACGTTTTTGAGGGCAGACAGAGGCTTCCCGGAGGAGTCTGGAAAAATACAAGCAAGCCTCAGCCTTGTGTTAATAGGGGGTCAGGGCCCCTCCACTGTGAAGACAAAGGGTCCCTCCATCTGACGAGAGGGAGGGGTTGGGGTGGGGAAGGGAGTCCCAATGCTTATAAGCTGGTGAAATTCCATGCTGGTCAAACGTAAGGAAGTTGAGCTAAAGAGGGTCTCTGTAAGGAGGAGGTGGGGATCCGTAGGGGAGGGGAAGGGCCTGAGTCTAGAGAGATGTTCCTCGATGGAGCAATTAGATGGAATAATTCTGATGGTCCGGCCCTGAGGATTATGTGGAACACCAGTGGATTGTTTAATGTCCCAATATGAAAGAAAGGCAGTGAAGGGACCGGTAGTATATGCTGGGCCGTTGTCAGTTTTGGGTTTCCACGGAAGCCCCATGAGTAGCATGGCCATTCTCAATGCCTTGATGGCTTGGGACGCAGTTTCACCTGACAGAGGAATAGCATAGATAAACCTGGAGAAAGTGTCAACAGTTACATGGACGTATTTAAGTTTATCAAAGGCTGGAATGTGCGTGACGTCTGTTTGCCATAAAGAGTTGGGGGCGAGACCACGAGAGTTAACCCCGGAGCGCTGGAGGGGGCCCAGTGGGGCCAAGGGGGCGCATGCTGAGCAGGAACAGGAAAGGTGCTTACATTGGGTGAGAGAGAGCTCGGGGTATCGATGATGAAGTGACTGTGGGGAGATGGAAACGCTGATAGAGTGCAGGAGCCTGTTCCAGAGGGTTTAGATGGGCAGATAAGATAAGGGAATCAGCTAGCACTTGGGGAGCAGAGGCAGGCAGATCTTTGTGAGTTCAAGGGCAGCCTGGTCTACAGAGCGAGTTCCAGGCCAGCTGGGGCTACAGGGAGACCCTGTCTCGAAAAGACCAAAAAAAAAAAAAAAAAAAAAAGATAAGGAATCGGTCCAGCATTGCCCTCAGCAATGGCATCCCGCAGGCCTGTGTGGGAGCGAACATGTTCAATGAACTAAGGATAGGTATGATGCTCAAGGAGATCCTTAGTAGCGAGCAGAGTGACATCTAAACGGGAATCGGAGGCGTTTAATGGTGGAGAAAGGGAGAGACTTGAGAGTCTGTACTGGATATTGACTATCAGAGAAAATATCCAAAGGGGAGCTTTGTGCTGAGAAGAGGGGTTGGGTGATCGAAAGGAGCTGGCCAAGTTGAACAGATCCGAGGATTAGGGCGGAGAAAGCAAATAGGGACAGAGTAGAGAATAAATCCGAAGTTGTTTTTGTTGGTGTCCATAAAGGCAGTGGGAGCATGGGGGATGGGCTGGGATTTAGGGAAGGACCGTGATTGGAAATCAACAGTGAGCAATGGAAGGACCTACAATCTCTTATCACATGGAAAATGGTTGTCAAGAATAGCAGAGTAACCCCACATAAGGATTTGAAATAGGGAACTGTCTCTCAATAGGAAATTAATTTTGGAGATAGGGAGTGATAGAATAATCCTATCAGGCTCAGTATGGTAGATTCGGTTGCAAGAGGATCAACCTTTGAACGCAAGCTGGAGGGGGGTCTCAACAAAGGGAGTAATCTTTTTTTTTTTGGTCTTTTCGAGACAGGGTCTCCCTGTAGCCCAGCTGTCCTGGAACTCACCCTGTAGACTAGGCTGGCCTTGAACTCACAAAGATCTGCTTGCCTCTGCCTCTCAACTGCTAGGATTAAAGGCCTGTGCCACCATGCCTGGCTCAAAGGGAGTAATCTTAGGGCAGACACTTTTCCAGGGGTGAAGCCAGGGAAGAGGACCATTTTGCCAAATTTCCCCAAGGACCCCCCCCCCCAGTCCTCAGGACAAGAACAGCTACAAGTTTATCGGGTTGAAAATGGTCTGTGGATAGGGCAAACAGGTAGATATTGATGTCATTGATTATGAACCTAGCTTGGGGAGTGATATCAATTTTTTTAAATTTTACTTATTTTTTTATGTGTATGAGTATACTGTCTGCATGTAGGTTTGTGCACCCATGTCATGCAATGCCGCGGAGGTCAGAAGAGGGCGTCAGATTCTCCTGGAACTGGAGTTAAAGACGGTTCTCAGCCACCATGTGGGTACTGGGGATCAAACCCGGGTCCTCTGCAAGAGTGGTCGGTGCTCTTAACTACTAGGCCATCTCTCCAGCCCCGGGGAGTGATATCAATTACATCAGAGGGGGATCACCTTCCTTTTAAAAGGGAAAACAGGGGTTTGAATCTGGCAGGGGGTATTGGGAGAAAAGGCTTGAGCCAATTGATGTTGCCACAGAGTGGAGATCATTGAGGGAGTGCTTGTCCTTGAGGTGGATGTGAGGGTTAAGGGGCTTGATAGATTTAGACATGTGGAAGCTTAGAAACTGATAGGGCTGTGTAAGTTGTACCTTGTCAGGTGAAATATGAAGGTTGAGGGACTGTAAAGAAGAAATTAAATAATGAAGGAGAACTTTAAGTTCAGAGGGAGAAGGGTGGGCCACGAGGATGTCACCCATGTAATGTATGTATTTACAGGAAGAGGGTAAAACGTGGAAGGTGGAGGCCACAAAATTTTGACATATGGTAGGGCTGTTTTTCATGCCTTGAGGCGGGACCTTCCATTGATACCTTTTGGCCGGTTTATGTATGTTAGGTTCCCAGATGGAAAAGCCAAAATAAGGGTGATCTTGTTCAGCTAGAGGAATAATAAAGAACTAGTCCTTGGGGTCAATGACTGCAATATGCCAATCAGAGGGAATGCGGCTGGGGTGGGGAAGGCCCCCTTGAGTGGAACCCATCTTTTTCATATGTAGATTAATTTGTCTGAGGTCTTGCAAGAGTCTATATTTACCAGATTTCTTTTTATTTTTTTAAATTTTTTTTTACAGGGGAGAGTGCGAACGCAGTCCCCCACTACCACAAATTATGCAGTCGAGTTTCCCGAATTTGGGGAACTCACAGGGGTCAGCACATCCCAAGTGCAATGGATGAGCCTCGCCCTGGGAAAACCACCTTCTTGATCATGGTATCTCCCCTGCCAGGTAAGTATATATATATTAATTTTTTAAATATTTTATTTATTTATTTATTTATTTATTTATTTATTTATTTATTTATTTGTATGAATGTACTGTCTGCATGTAGGTCTGTGCACCCATGTCGTGCAATGCCTTGGAGGTCAGAAGAGGGTGTCAGATTCCCCTGGAACTGGAGTCAAAGATGGTTCTCAGCCACCATGTGGGTGCTGGGGATCGAACCTGGGTCCTCTGCAAGAGCAGTTGGCGCTCTTAACTGCTAGGCCATCTCTCTAGCCCCCAGATTTCTTTTTAATGACAATGATAGGGGTATTATAGAGGCTAAGGGAGGGTTCAATATGTCCTAGCGCAAGCTGGTCATCTACCAGGGATTTAAGAATGGATAATTTAGATTTGAGGACAGGCCACTGCTCAACCCAGGTGAGGTCTGGTATCCCACTCAAGGGGAGGAGTCAGGAGAGCAGTGGCCCTTAGAATTGAGGGCGGTCTGGAGCAGAGAAGGATTTTCCTCCCTGAAAATCCACATTTGTCTTCGCTAATAACATCCTTGAAGAGGGCACCATCATCAGTTGTAAGGGTGGTGCCCATACTGAACAGAATGTCCCTCCCCCAAAGGATATGGGGGACATCAGCAATGAGGGGCCTAATGGTGCCAGAATTACCATCATAGTCCTCCCAAATGATATCACACACAGTTTGTCAGGTGGACTGTTGGCCACTGATGCCCTTAATGGGCAGTGGAGAAGGAGGCCTCGTCATTGGAGTTGATTATAGTGACATTGGCCCCAGTGTCCACAATACCCTTAATGTGTGAGCCATCAAGCTTGATGGCCATTTGTGGCGAGTGGCCATAAATGGGCAGGGTCCAAAGGATGTGGGAGGTTTCCCTCTTACTAACGGAGCTGAGGGCTGCCCCAATTGAGGTTTAAAGACTGTTTGTTGGATGTAACGGGAGTCAATTTGCAATCTCTGGCCCAATGGAAGCCTTTTCTGCATTTGGGGTAGGGAGTCTTAGGTTTGATGAAGGGATTTGGGCAAGATCACCTAAAGTGATCATTCCTGCCACATTCCCAATAGACAGGGAGCTTGGAAGGGTTGTATTTGTTATGGGAAAAAGCCTGTAAAGAGGCAATGAGCACCTCAGAAGGAGCTGAGGCCGGGTTAAGGTCAAGGGTGGCAATGACCCATTTATGAAGGTCTTCATTATGCACTGACGCAACAGCATTGTGGGTGTGAGAATTAATGCCTTCCCAGGTGAGCTCTTTGATCTGGACATCTCTAGTGGGGCGGGGGTGAGGTGGGGTGGGTGGGTGCAGTGATCGACAGCCGTGGTGACCCTGATGAGAAAATCAGAAAAATGTTCCCCTGCATGTTGAACCAAATTTCGGAAGTAACAGTCAGGCTTCTGTGGAGTGCAGGACTTAAGGATCTGTAGGGCCATGTCTTTAATTTGGTCAAAGGATTGAGGGATACCAATAAGGGATTGGCTCACAGGGTCAGTAAAGTTACCATGACCAGTAAGCATGTCCAAGGTTATGGGGATGTTATAATGTATGTTGTTGCAGGCCTGACCTTCTGCCATGTAATCATATACCACCTTCCATTGAAGGAATGGATGTTGCAGGGCCAAGGACTGCCTTGAGCAAGGTGTACCAATCAATGTGTTTGATGGTTAATGTCCCATTGGGGGAGAATCTGGGCCAGCTTCTTATGCTGCTTTATAAATAAGGGATAGGTCAGAAAGGGGGTGGGGATCCAGGGCCAAGCAGCAGCGACGGCACCCACATTAACAGGGAAGGCATGCAAGTGTGAGGGTGGATGAAGGAATAGGCTCTGAGAGGAATGGGGTAAGGGGGGAGCTGAGGGAAAAGGGGGAACATGGGAGAGAGCTTCCTGGGTCTCCCTCTGAGGGTGTATTGGCCTAGCAGGGGCAGCTGAAGGTAGTTTTTGTGAGTCAGGAGCAGGAGGGGAATTCTCCTCATCCGATTGGAAATCAGGTATACAGGGGAGGGCCAGTTTTTCTTTGGTGTTTTGATCATCCTCTGCCGAGGAGCCTTTATTTTTATTTATTTATTTTTAATTTTCAAAAATTTATTTTCTATGTGTATGAATGTACTGTCTGCATGCAAGTCTGTGCACCCGTGTCGTGCAATGCCGCGGAGGTCAGAAGAGGGTGTAAGATTCCCCTGGAACTGGAGTTCTCCTGGAATTGGAGTTACAGACGGTTCTCAGCCGCCATGTGGGTGCTGGGGATCGAACCTGGGTCCTCTGCAAGAGCAGTCGGCGCTCTTAAAACCGGCCAAAAGGTATCAATGGAATGTCCGCCCACAGCATGAAAAACAGCCTACCATATGTCAAAATTTTGTGGCCTCCAGCCTTCCACATTTTCCCTTGCCCTTGTAAATACATACATTACATGGGTGACATCCTCGTGGCCCACCCTTCTCCCTCTGAACTTAAAGTTCTCCTTATTATTTAATTTCTTCTTTTACAGTCCCTCAACCTTCATATTTCACCTGACAAGGTACAAACTTACACAGCCCTATCAAGTTTCTAGCTTCCACATCTCTGAATCTATCAAGCCCCTTAACCTCTTACATCCACTCAAGGACAACGTACTCCCTCATGATCTCCAAAAACTCTGTTGCAACATCATTGGCTCAAGCCTTTTCTCCCAATACCCCTGGACAGATTCAAACCCCTGTTTTCCCTTTTAAAAGGAAGGTGATCCCCCTCTGATGTAATTGATATCACTCCCCGGGGCTGGAAGAGATGGCGCCTAGTAGGTTAAAAGCACGACCACTCTTGCAGAGGACCCCCCCGGTTTGATCCCCAGTACCCACATGGTGCTGAGAAACGTCTAACTACCCAGTTTCCCAGGAGGAATCTGACAGCCCTTCTCTGAACCTCGCGGCATTGGCATGACAGGAGTGCACAAACCTACATGTCAGACAGTATACTCATCACATACAAAAAGTAAAATTTTAAACAAATTGATATCACTCCCCAAGCTAGGTTTCATAATCAATGACATCCAATATCTACCTGTTTGCCCTATCCACAGGACCATTTTCAACCCGTAAATTGTAGCGTTCTTGTCCTGAGGACTGGTGGGGGGGGGGGGTCCCTTGGGGAAAAATTTGGCAAAAATGGTTCCTGCTTCGGCTTCACCCCTCGAGAAGTGTACTGCCCTAAGAGTATCTACCGCATTTGAGCCAGGCATGTGGCCACGGGCCTTTAGATCCTAGCAGTTGAGGGCCAGAGGCAAGCAGATCTTTGGTGAGGTCAAGGCCAGCCTAGTTCCTAAAGGGTGAGTCCCAGACAGCTGGGCTACAGGGAGGACCCTGTCTGAAAAAAACCAAAAAAAAAAGATTACTTCCCTTTTGTTGAGACCCCCCTCCGCTTGCGTTCAAAGGGTTGTCCTCTCTGCAACCGAATCTACCATACTGACCTGATAGGATTGTTCTGCCACTCTCCTATCTCCTAAAATTAATTTCTATATGAGAGACAATTCCTTATTTCAAATCCTTATGTGGGGTTACTCTGCTATTCTTGACAACCATTTTCCATGTGATAGAGATTGTAAGTCCTTCCATTGCTCCTGCTGAGTTTCCTAATCACGACTCCTCCCTAAAGTCCCCAGCCCATCCCCCAAGCTCCCACTGCACTTTATGACACCAACAAAAACAACTTCTACTTTATTCTCCACTCTGACAATGACCCTATTTGCTTTCTCCGCCCTAATCCTGGATCTGTTCAACTTGGCCAGCTCCTTTCGATCACCCAACCCCTCTTCTCAGCACAAAGCTCCCCTTTGGATATTTTCTCTGATAGTCAATATCCAGTACAGACTCTCAAGTCTCTCCCTTTCTCCACCATTAAACGCCTCCGATTCCCGTTTAGATTGTCCACTCTGCTCGCTACAAGGATCTCCTTGAGCACTTACCTATCCTTAGTTCATTGAACATGTTCGCTCCCACACAGGCCTGCAGGTGCCATTGCTGAGGGCAATGCGGGACCGATTCCTTATCTTTTTTTTTTTTTTTTTTTTTGGTCTTTTCGAGACAGGGTCTCCCTTAGCACCAGCTGGCCTGGAACTCGCTCTGTAAGACCAGGCTGCCCTTGAACTCACAAAGATGCGCTGCCTCTGCCCGCCCAAGTGCTAGCTGATTCCCTTATCTTATCTGCCCATCTAAACCCTCTGGAACAGGCTCCTGCACTCTATCAGCGTTTCCATCTCCCCACAGTCACTTCATCATCGATACCCCGAGCTCTCTCTCACCCAATGTAAGCACCTTTCCTCTTCCTGCTCAGCATGCGACCCCATTGGCCCCACTGGGCCCCCTCCAGCGCTCCGGGGTTAACTCTCGTGGTCTCGCCCCCAACTCTTTATGGCAAACAGACGTCACGCACATTCCAGCCTTTGATAAACTTAAATACGTCCATGTAACTGTTGACACTTTCTCCAGGTTTATCTATGCTATTTCCTCTGTCAGGTGCACACTGCGTCCCAAGCCATCAAGGCATTGAGAATGGCCATTGCTACTCATGGGGCTTCCGTGGAAACCCAAAAACTGACAACGGCCCAGCATATACTACCGGTCCCTTCACTGCCTTTCTTTCATATTGGGACATTAAACAATCCACTGGTGTTCCACATAATCCTCAGGGCCGGACCATCAGAATTATTCCATCTAATTGCTCCATCGAGGAACATCTCTCTAGACTCAGGCCCTTCCCCTCCCCTTACGGATCCCCACCTCCTCCTTACAGAGACCCTCTTTATGCTCAACTTCCTTACGTTTGACCAGCATGGAATTTCACCAGCTTATAAGTTGGGACTCCCTTCCCCCCCCACCCCTCCCTTCTCAGATGGAGGGACCCTTTGTCTTCACAGTGGAGGGGCCCTGACCCCCTGATTAACACAAGGCTGAGGCTTGCTTGTGATTTTTCCAGACGCCTCCGGAAGCCTCTGTCCTGCCCTCAAAAACGTTTGAGAAGAAGGGGATCCAACCTTTCCATGCTTTGTGGCTGTCCTTCCGTTTGTCTAAGATTATGTAGTTGTGTCTTCATGATGCTAAGTTTTTGTAAGGTGTGTCTAGTGTCTCTCTAGTCTAAGTCTTTGTGTATGTTTGCCAAACATTTATCAAATGTTTACTACTTGTTTTGCATGCTCAACTAAAGTCCTAGGCAGTTAAATACATGACTGTCTATTTTAATGATTTTTTGTTACCTAGGTCTGGTCCAAGATGTGAGGCCATCCTTGACCCCTTGGCCCTTGTCACTGGCTCTTCTGGCCTTTTTCCCTCCTCTGCCTCTTCAGCATCTCCTGCTTGTGGTGGTGCACACACACCAGGCCTCTGTCTTTTCGTCAGGTGCCTAGCTCCATTTTGGCCCACAGCCAGTAACAAGTTATTGAGACCAAGAGCCCAGGTCCGACTTGTGTAGTAACAGAGGGCTCTCCATCAAGCCTTCCTGATGAATGTTTCACGTTTGACTTCTCTGCGCATTTAATGATCTGAGTAACCCACCATGCCTCTACTTCCACCCAGAACTCTTCCTAATTCTTCCCAATTACCAGTAATTGGTAATTAGTCAATGTACTGTAAGATCTCTGTTAATCAGGACAACCTAAACAGGTACAGACCAATGTTTGGAATGCTAGAGGTGGGGCCAACAATGTCTGAGCTATGCATCAGGCTCCACTCTGTTTGTCGCTCTCCTTTAAAAAAAACAAAAGGGGTCGGGGACTGGAGAGATGGCTAGTGTTAAGCGTGCCGACCACTCCTTACAGAGGACCTGGGTTCGATCCCAGCACCCACATGGCAGCCGAGAACCGTCTGAAACTCAGTCATCCAGTCTGAACGCCATTCAGGGGAATCCGAGACCCTCTTTGAACCAGCGCGGCAATTGCACGACACGGGTGCACACACCTGCATGCAGACAGTACATCATACACATCCTGAAATTAAAAAAAAAAAAAAAAAAAAAATAAAACAAAAAAAACACAAAGGGGTCGGGCTGGGAGAGATGGCGAGACTGTAAGAGCGCCGGACCGCTTCTTACAGAGCGCCGGGTTCCGATCCCAGCCCCCACTGCGGCCGAGAACCGCTGAAACTCCAATCCAGGCAGAACTCCAGTTTCAGGGGAATCCGACACCCTCCTTCTGGACCTCCGCGGCATTGCACGACACGGGTGCACAGACTGCATGCAGACAGTACATTCATACAATACAGAAAATAAAATAAAATAAAAAATTTTTAAAAACAAAAAAAGAGCAGGGGCTGGAGAGATGGCTCAAGCTGTTAAGAGCACCAGCTGCCTCTTGCAGATGGACCCGGATTCGATTCCCAGCCAGCCACATGTGGCTAAGAACCATCTTTAATTATCAGTTCCAGGGGAATCCAATGCCCTCTTTCTGACCTCCGCGGCATTACAACACATGGGTGCACCAACTACATGCAGACAGTTCAGCTCATACACATAAAAAATATAATTTTAAAAAAAGGGTGGAAATGTGTAGGTGTTACCTGCACACGGCATGCATTACGCTTTAGCCTGCCGAACAGAGTTAACCATGGCAACAGCTGAGTCGGTGACCTGGGCCAATATCAACACCTTGCATGCTCCCGAGGGAATATATATATATATATATATATATTATATATATATATCCCTATTTTTCCCTGATAAATTGAGAGACTGTAGCACTCATTTATCTGCTCATCACGTTTCAACCAACACTCATTCTCTCGGTGTCTGTGGGTTACTCTTGCTGCTCCTTTATCTCATTGTGCTCAGCCTCATTTGAATCCCACTATTACTTCTACTGGCTTCGGCAATCAGACCTGGTCTGCAACAGTTATTAGCCTGGGTGCATGGGGGTACACCTTTAATCCTAGCACTTGGGAGGCAGAGGCAGTGGATCTTGCGTAATTCACAGTTCCAGCACCGGTCTACGAGTGAGTCCATCCAGCCAGAGCAACACGGATGACCCTGTCTCAAAAAAAATATTAGCCATTAATGTAAGATTTCTTTTTAACTAAGGCCATTTAATCATATGCATGGACTCTCTATCCTTCCTTGTGTGGTTTGTTCAGATCATTCATATAATCATGTCCCCAAACGATTCGGTGCTTCATCCCCACAAGTGCAATTGACAGGAGCAAAACCTCCAGACTGAATTAACAAGATAGACAGATCCATTTCTATAATCTTTACAAAACAGTGTTGTAAAAAATGGATTTAAATGAGGCCAGTCATGGTGGTGCACGCTTAATACCCAGCCTTGGGGCAGGAGGCAGAGGCAGTCTGGATTCTCTTTGAGTTCAAGGTCAGCCTGGTCTACATGTGAGCTCTAGGCCAGTGGGATACAGGGAGACCCTGTCTCAAAAAGAGGAAAAAGAAAAAGATGGATTGACTTATCAGAAATAATCATCTTTCTGTTGTAATCAACCTTCATTTTAGCCTGTTATCATTCTGTTATCAATACAACATCAGAAGAGGGTCAAATGATATGGCTCTGGGTAAAGGTATTTGACCACCAGGGCCTGAAGACCTCAGTTTTGGCCCCCCAGAACCCACAAGGTGGAAAGAGAGCTCCAACTCCAGCAAGCTGTGACACACGACAGACAGGACATACAGACACACCACCACACACACACACACATGATAAAGATAAAAAATAACAACCAAATTAGTAGAGACAACCCCCCACCAATACTTCAGTGGCTAGAGCACTGGCTGCTCTGGTTAGATTCCAGCACCCACAGGCAGCCAACAACTGTCTGTAAACTCAGTTCTTAGGGGATCCAGTGCCTTCTTCTGAGACTCTTGGGCATTGTCATGACATGGATGGCATTACATACATTCACGCCAATTAACTCATACACATAAAAAATAAAGTAGAAAACGTAAAATCACTGGCTCTATGCAGATCAAGTTTTGTTTTGGTTTATGAGACAGGGTCTCCTGGTAGCCCCAGCTGTGCTAGGAACCACTATGTGACCAGGATGCCTGCACTCTCCTAGAGGATTTACATACCGTTATATGTTATTAGTCAGGGTTCTGTAAAGAAACAGAAGCAACAGGATGGATATATATAGACTATATACAATTTACTCGATTTGTTCACATGAAGAGCTCAAGTAGTCCAACTGTACCCATGCTGCACGGAAGAGGCTGAGAATCCATGAAATGCTTTCAGTCCACAAGGCTGGATGTCAGTAGTCCCAATCTGATGGCTGAAGGCCCCGATGGATTCCAGGAAATCTGCTGGTCTCAGTTAAACACATGGAATCCGAAGGGTTGATCACACACAAGGCAAACTCACCACTGAGAGAGAGCAAGCCGCAGGAGGAAAAAGGTACCAGCTCCCCTCTTCCATGGCCTTTTATACTGCCTGCGGTAGAGGTAACGCCCACATTTGGGGTGGGCCATCCAGTTGAGGTAGACCAATCCGAGTTCCTTTTGTCTCTTATTTAGTTCATCTAGATCCATCAAAGTTGACACACAGGATTAACCCATCACAAGTCCACCCCTTGTCAACTACACCATAAATGCCTCTCCTTAGTTATGCTTAAATGTTCAATTGTAAACAATGGTGAGGTCATAACTCCACCTAACATGTTATAAGTGTCTCATGTGAATAGCAAAGCATTGTATCTTAGAGTAGGTGGTATGTCCTTGAGGAACACTTAGCCCTTCAGTATCAATAACTAAATATAACAACACTTAACACTTATCTCAGTGTGCACATTCAAAAGGAAACAACACAAGTATCTGCTTAATATTATGTATATATAAGCCAGGCCATGGTGGCACATGCCTTTAATCCTAGCACTTGGGAGGCAGAGGCAGGCATATCTCTGGAAGTTCAAGGCCCGCCTGTCTACCAGAGAGAGTTCCAAACAGCCAGAGCTAAAGGGAGACCCTGTCTCAAAAAGACCAAAAAATAATAATTTTTTGTTCGTATATACATATACACCATATAATTTATGTATATGTTATATATTATAACACGCAAATTCTTAACCAAATTGACAAAGTTAATATTATTATAATCCATGTTTTCTGCAACGGTGTCCTGTGGCCTCAGCTGATAATTTCTTTTTTTAATGTTTATTTATTTTGTATGGTGTAGGAATGACTGTCTGTATGTTGGTTTGTGCACCCATGTTGTGCAATGCTGGGGAGGTCAGAAGAGGGGCGTTGGATTCCCCTGGAACTGGAGTTCTCCGGGAATTGGAGTTACACGACGTTTTTAGCTGCCATTTGGGTGCCTGGGGATCCAACCCAGGTCCTTCTCAAGAGCAGTCGATGTTTAACCACTCGACTATCTTCCAGCCCTCTCAGCTGATGTTTGGACTACCTTCTTCTCTCTAGCCCATTCATGCATTTCCTCCACACATCAGGCTAAGTACCCTCTGAGGTCATTGCTTCTTCCTCTGGAGGAGTGACCTCCTATCCCGAAGGGTCTGGGCGCATTTATTGTTCCTGTCTGGTTTAGGTTTGTTGCAGTTTTCCTATTGACCTAATACATAGGACATGGTAGTCAACAGAAGGCACCCTACAGCATCTCCTGCCTTCAAGAATAATCTTCCTTGCCCCCATTGTGGAGAAAAAGTCCCAATTTCCCCCTGGTAGTCTGGATCAACTCACTCCTCCTTACACTGTTATTCCTTCTTAGCCTGTGTGGCTTAAACAGAGAAACCTGGCCGAGGGGAAGTCAATTCAGTTCATGGAACGTTTGCTGTATATCCTGGCAAAAGCACTCCCCCCTTTGGGAGCACAAAACATCTAGACCAGCAGAACGCAAGGTCGTGGGTACAGGAAGCAAAAAAACTTTTCCTACTGGTCACTAGGGTGATAGTGGGTGGAATCCACTCCCACTTCCACCCCTTGTGTCCTCGGACCCATGAATTCTGGCTATAGGAGAAACAGTACCAATAGGGGCGGCTGATTCAAAGCATATACTGCATGCTGGAGAACCTTGCCCCAGCCCCCAGGGTATTGCTACCTAATTGGCAACTGTAACTGTGTCTTCAAGAGGCCATTCCATCATTCTATGCAGCCAGCTGCTTTGGGTGTGGGGAACCATGGTAAGACCAGTGATAGCCAAGACCATGGGCCCACATGTCGTACTTCTTTGGCTTGGCTAGTGAAGTTCCTTGGTCAGAGGCAATGCTGTAAGGAATACCATGAGGTGGATGAAGGCATTCTGTAAATCCCTGGATGGTAAGTTTTGGCAGAAGAGCATTACATGCAGGAAAAGGCAACCATAACCAGAAGAATTATCTATTTCCTGTAAGGACAAAAACGCTGTCCCCTCCAGATGAAAGTGGTCCCATGTAGTAACCTGCCACCGGTTGCTGGCTGGCACCCCGTGAATAGCACCATATCGGGGGCTCAAGTGTTAGTCTCTGATGTTGGCCAAATCTGGCACTCAGAGCAGCATAGCCAGATCAGCCTTGGTGAGTGGAAGTCATGCTTTTGAGCCATGCATAACCTCCTCTCGCCACCATACCAACTTTGTTCATGGGCCCAATGAGCAACAACAGGGATAGCTGGAGACAGAGGCTGACTATCCAACAGACTGAGTCATCATCTACTTGATAATTAAACTCAAATCCTCTGCTGAGATTACCTTTTGATGAGCATTTACATGAGGACACAAGTATCTTCACAGCCTTTTGACATTCAGAGAGCTCTATTTCCACATACTTTTCCCCCAAATGTCTTTCTCACCAATTTCCAGTCATGCTCCTTCCAAGACCCTGACCATCCAGCCAAACCAATCCATTGGCTACAGCCCATGAATCAGTATATATAACCTCTGGCCATTTCTTCTTCCTTTNATGTATGTTAGGTTCCCAGATGGAAAAGCAAAATAAGGGTGATCTGTTCAGCTAGAGGAATAATAAAGAACTAGTCCTTGGGGTCAATGACTGCAATATGCCAATCAGAGGGAATGCGAGCTGGGGTGGGGAAGGCCCCCTTGAGTGGGAACCCATCTTTTTCATATGTAGATTAATTTGTCTGAGTCTTGCAAGAGTCTATATTACCAGATTTCTTTTTATTTTTTTAAATTTTTTTTTTACAGGGGAGAGTGCGAACGCAAGATCCCCCGACTACCACCAAATTATGCAGTCGAGTTTCCCGCAATTTGGGGAAATCACAGGGGTCCAGCACATCCCCAACGTGCAATGGATGAGCCTCAGCCCTGGGAAAACCACTTCTTGATCATGGTATCTCCCTGCAGGTAAGTATAATATATTAATTTTTAAATATTTATTATTTTATTTATTTATTTATTATTATTTATTATTTATTATTTGTATGAATGTACTGTCTGCATTAGGTCTGTGCACCCATGTCGTGTGCAATGCCTTGGAGGTTCAGAAGAGCGGTGTCAGATTCCCCTGGAACTGGAGTCAAAGATGGTTCTCAGCCCACCATGTGGGTGCTGGGGATCGAACCTGGGTCCTCTGCAAGAGCAGTTGGCGCTCTTAACTGTAGGCCATTCTCTCTAAGCCCACCAAGATTTCTTTTTAATGACAATGATAGGGGGATTATGAGGGCCAAGGGAGGGTTCAATATGTCCTAGGCAAGCTGGTCATTACCAGGGATTTAAGAATGGATAATTTAATTTGAGGACAGGCCACTGCTCAACCAGATGGGGTCTGTATCCCACTCAAGGGGAGGAGTCAGAGAGCAGTGGCCTTAGATTGAGGGCGGTCTGGAGCAGAGAAGGATTTTCCTCCCTGAAAATCCACATTTGTCTATCCTTCTAATAACATCTTGAAGAGGGCACCATCATCAGTTGTAAGGGTGGTGCCCATACTGAACAGAATGTCCCTCCCCCAAAGGATATGGGGGACATCAGCAATGAGGGGCCTAATGGTGCCAGAATTACCATCATAGTCCTCCCAAATGATATCACACACAGTTTGTCAGGTGGACTGTTGGCCACTGATGCCCTTAATGGGCAGTGGAGAAGGAGGCCTCGTCATTGGAGTTGATTATAGTGACACAGCCCCAGTGTCCACAATACCCTTAATAGGTGTGAGCCATCAAGCTTGATGGCCATTTGTGGCGAGTGGCATAAATGGGCAGGGTCCAAAGGATGTGGGAGGTTTCCCTCTTACTAACGGAGCTGAGGGCTGCCCCAATTGAGGTTTAAAGACTGTTTTGTGGATGTAACGGGAGTCAATTTGCAATCCTGGCCCAATGGAAGCCTTTTCTCCATTTGGGGCAGGAGTCTTAGGTTTGGTGAAGGGATTTGGGCAAGATCACCTAAAGTGATCCTTCCTGCCACATCCCAATAGACAGGAGCTTGGAAGGTTGCATTTGTTATGGAAAAAGCCTGTAAAGAGGCAATGAGCACCTCAGAAGGAGCTGAGGCCGGGTTAAGGTCAAGGGTGGCAATGACCCATTTATGAAGGTCTTCATTATGCACTGACGCAACAGCATTGTGGGTGTGAGAATTAATGCCTTCCCAGGTGAGCTCTTTGATCTGGACATCTCTAGCTGGGGGGGATGGGTGGGTGCAGTGATCGACAGCCCGTGACCCTGATGAGAAAATCAGAAAAATGTTCCCCTGCATGTTGAACCAAATTTCGGAAGTAACAGTCAGGCTTCTGTGGAGTGCAGGACTTAAGGATCTGTAGGGCCATGTCTTTAATTGGTCAAAGATATGAGGGATACCAATAAGGGATTGGCTCACAGGGTCAGTAAAGTTACCAAGACCAGTAAGCATGTCCAAGTTATGGGGATGTTATAATGTATGTTGTTGCAGGCCTGACCTTCTGCCATGTAATCATATACCACCTTCCATTGAAGGAATGGATGTTGCAGGGCCAAGGACTGCCTTAGCAGGTGTACCAACATAATGTGTTTGAAGGTTAATTGCCCATTGGGGAGAATCGGGCCAGCTTCTTATGCTGCTTTATAAATAAGGGATAGGTCAGAAAGGGGGGGGGGATCCAGGGCCAAGCAGCAGCGGGCACCCACATTAACAGGGAAGGCATGCAAGTGTGAGGGTGGATGAAGGAATAGGTCTGAGAGGAATGGGGAGGGGGGCATGAGGGAAAAGGGGGAACATGGGAGAGAGCTTCCTGGGTCTCCCTCTGAGGGTGTATTGGCCTAGCAGGGGCAGCTGAAGGTAGTTTTTGTGAGTCAGGAGCAGGAGGGGAATTCTCCTCATCCGATTGGAAATCAGGTATACAGGGGAGGGCCAGTTTTTCTTTGGTGTTTTGATCATCCTCTGCCGAGGAGCCCTTTATTTATTTATTATTATTTATTTTTATTTTCAAAAATTTATTTTCATTGTATTTATTTTTAATTTTCAAAAATTTATTTTCTATGTGTATGAATGTACTGTCTGCATGCAAGTCTGTGCACCCGTGTCGTGCAATGCCGCGGAGGTCAGAAGAGGGTGTAAGATTCCCCTGGAACTGGAGTTCTCCTGGAATTGGAGTTACAGACGGTTCTCAGCCGCCATGTGGGTGCTGGGGATCGAACCTGGGTCCTCTGCAAGAGCAGTCGGCGCTCTTAACCGCTAGGCTATCTCTCCAGCCCCCGAGGAACCTTTATAAAGGCCTACAATTATGGTGAGGAGGTTGCCTATGACAGCAGGGAAGGGGGTGGGCAGGCGAGTGCCTGGACAGAACTAGGACAAAGAGTCTGTTTCAGATCCGAAAGTGTCTTGTGCTTAGAGGAGGACTTCCAAGGGCCATTACCCCTTTGGCTGTATGTCTGCACAGTGTCTCCGGAGTGGTGTCTCTTTATATACAGCGGGCCAGGTTCCGAGTCCTGAGTGGATCAGTTATGCGGACTTGCTGGGATGAACCACGAGGTGGAATAGCCAGTGCTATTTGGCAGAGTGCTGAGGTATGTACCTCCCTAGCAGTGAACAAACAGGACGACAAACAACTGAAAGTGAAGGGAAGGGGACCACGCGCTTACTCTCACGTGGCCTTAAGCACATAAAACAAAAAGGGGTCCACACCGGAACTGCAGAAAGGGCGTCTCAGACACACTGGGGGATCAACCACATGGGGTCCACTCACCGAATTGCAAAGGGGGTGTCTTGCAAACACGGGGGGACGTTTTATAAATTCTGTGGGGCATCTCGCAAATGGGGGTGGGCAGACCATGTGGGTGACAGATGTAACCTCCTCCGGGCCAGCCAGAGAGGTTTGGGTCACAGCCTAGAAATGGGGGTCTTTAACTCCAGTTCCAAGGGAATCTGACACCCTCTTCTGAGCTCTGCGGCATTGCACGACACGGGTGCACAAACCTACTTGCAGACAGTACATTCATACACATAAAAAATAAATAAAATTCTTTAAAAAAATTAAGAAATGGGGTGAGTAGATGGCAGAGTTAACATACAGACACCAGGAGTTGGGTGAAAAGCAGGCAGATTATGAGCTCTTGCAGACTCATTTAATCAGGGAAAAATAGGGAGATATATGCATATATGTCTCCATCCCCTTAATGGCATAATTTTAATATAACTAAATGAATTCCCTAAAGGTAATTATGTGCTAGCCTTTAATCATCTTTAGAACCCTGTGATACATAAATTCAGTGGGAGTTTATTTTAAAATAAAGTGTTCTTAGACAAATAACTTTTTAAATTAAAAAATATATACCTCATTAAAATACTTGTGCTTTTTCTAACTTTGTTGGCCCTTAACCACCTGGGGAAACTGGCTCATAACAAAGCCCAAATGGATTTTAAAATATTTTGAGTTGTTTTGTCTAGGCTTCACCTAGATGTTGCCCAGTTCCGTTGATCAGAGAGGATACTCCCTGTAGCCTCAGCTGGCCTAGGGTGACATATCTAGGTCAGGCAGGCCTTGACCTCACGGAGATCCCCGTCTCTGCTTTCTGAGTGCTGGTATTAAAGACTTGAGCTATCAAGTCCCACAAGTGCTAGAATTCAACATTAATTAATTAATTAATTTTGGTTTTCTTGAGATAGGGTCTCCCTGCAGCCCCAGCTGGCCTGGAGCTCACTATGTAGACCAGACTAGCCTTAAACTCACAGAGATTCACCTGCCTCTGCTCCCAAGTGCTGGGATTAAAGTTGGGTGCCACCACACCCAGCTTATTTATTTATATTTTATGTGTATTTGTGTGTGTGTGTGTAGGTTTGTGTACTCATGTTGTGAAATGCCTTTGGGGTCAGAAGAGGGTGTTATCCCCTGGAACTGGAGTTAAGGATGGTTGCTACCTGCCATGTGAGTGTGGGAACAAGGTATTCTGGAAGAGCAGCCCTCTTAAACACTGAAATTTTTAATCACAAATGCTTCCAAAATAGTGATTTGAGGGCAGCCAGGAGGCAGGGCTGCATCCTTCCACCAGAGGGCACCAGAGGCCAGGGAACAGATGGAGAGGCACCGACCAAATGCTATTGGCCAGAGATCTGATGGAGATAAGACTGACATATATTGGGTTCTGGTACAAATTGATCACTGTGCTGAGTAAAAAAAGAAATAGTACAGCCAGGCATGGTAGCACACGCCTTTAATCCCAGCACTTGGGAGGCAGAGGCAGGTGGAATCTCTGTGAGTTCAAGGCCAGCTTGTCTACAGAGTGAGCTCCAGGCCATCTGGGACAGCGCGACTGTCTCAATAACAAAAAAAAAAAAAAAAAAAAGAGAGAGAGAGAAAGAATTAGTACAAATTTCAAAGGCAGTGACATCATAGTCAAGAGCCACAGGAGGAACAGAATGAGTAGAAGAGGACAGTCCTCTGCTCATCTTGGGGAATGCCCAGATAGCAGATCTGGGAAGTGCAAGAGCTATACCATACAGAAACAGGACAACCTTGGGTCCATCCTTGGCTAAGGTACTCAGCCTTTGATGGTGTGTCAGACAAAGCAAATTTCTAGGATTATTAAAGGTCAACCTGTATATCTGCTTGGCACTGCTCAGAATTGAAATGCTTCTCTTGGGCAAACTTTCTGGATGAATCTCAGCTGGGCTTGGACAATGAAAACAAAACAAAACAAACAAGCCACTGCTATTATGCCTTTGGTTACCTACCATAACTATACGTTAAAACCCTAAACACTGGCCGGGAGTGGTGGCGCACGCCTTTAATCCTAGCACTCAGGAGGCAGAGGGAGGTGGATTTTTGTGAGTTCAAGGCCAGCCTGGTCTACAGAGCGAGTTCCAGGACAGCTTGGGCTACAGGGAGACCCTGTCTTGAAAAGACCAAAAAAAAGACCAAGTTGGGGGGACGTGAGAGGAGCCGGAGGGAGGAAATAGGGTAGTAGGAATTTCATCGTGTGTGTATATGAAATTTTCAAAAATAAAGGAAAAGAAATTAAAGCTCTTCCCTAGAGGTATATCAAGGTAGCGTGTAAAAGTGAGGCCTTCAGAATATAGACATTAAGCAGAGATGTTGTCTGCAAAGAATTTGAAAACAGTAGTAAAACCAAGCAAGAGGGCTGACAAGATAGCTCAGCAGGTAAAGGTGCTTGCTGCTAAGTCTGATGACTTGAGTTCGATCCCTGGGGCTTTCATGGTAGAAAGAACTGACTCCCACAAGTTGTCTTCTCACCTCTACAAGCACAGTGTGGCTTGTGTATACAAACACATATACACACAGACACACAGACACACAAAATAGTCTTATATGCATAAGAGTCAGTCAGCTTTTTATTATCCCATTCCCCAGCAACTTTATACAACCTATTTGGTGTAATAAAAGCTTCTTAAGGGGCCAGTGCCTGACCTCCCAAATCACAATGGAATCCAGTCACCATCAACAAACACCAATGGTCTTTGTTGGTTTCTTTTCCATGTTTTATTTTTTCAAAATATACAATTTATTTACATCTTTATTTCACAACTTCAGTTTTGTGTATTTATTCCAAAATCTCTAGATAGCCTTGCAGTAAACAGTACAAATCACAGGACCCATCACGTTGCTTCTTTTGTGTCTACCAGGTTTTGACAAGTTTCAAGTAGTAATGGCTTATAGGTAAGAAGGGAACAAAATAGAAGGCAAAATGATTTTTTTTTTGCATAAGCTCAACACATAGGATTAGAAAGTGCTGTTTGACCAGGTGCTTAGTCTGGGGTCAGACTAAGGACATTTATGTAGTTTATAAATAAGACTCAGGTACAGTGAGGGCTCTAGTTACAAGGAAGGATGGGCAGGCCCCTCACCTTCAGGGTCTGGGATGTGGGGAGGGAGGTAAGGCACCATGTGAAAGCCCCTTCTCAGCATCAGGAGCACCCATTGAGAGGTCCTGAGTGGGGGCCAGGGTCCACCTGTGCAGGTGGACATCAAGAATGCCAGGGCTGGGGCAGGGTTCCCGTCAATGCAGAGGCCTCGTCAGCTTCCCTTAGGGGACAGTTTTGTGGTTCTGGAACAGAGGGGAGGTGGACAGAGCAGCTGTTGGTTCCCAAAAACAAGGGCCGGAGTTTCTGCTAGTCTTGAGGCTGATGCCAGCCATCCTTAGGCTGTCTGCCCAGGTAGGTAGGTGTTGGAGTATTGCAGTTCAGGCATCTGGTAATTCAGCTTGCATCTGGGGTTGGCAGGGTCCAGAGGTGCTGTCCTAGGATCTGGGCATAGCCTGTGGAAGGCATCATGCTGTCTCTTCTTGGGATAGCTTTTCATTCACCTTAGAGCAACCAAACCCTCTGGAGGAAGGGCAGGAGAGTAAGGTGTGGCCACAGGCTCTGCACACTGTTCCTGCTGTGACACTGGTCCTTCTGTCATGAGGGGTGGCTCCCAGGGAGCCTGGGGTGCTAAGGCACAAGTGGGGTCAGTTTCCTTCATGCCCCTTGGGGCCACTGGCTAGACCCTGAAGTAGTACTGTGGGTTGAAGCTTAGGCAGTGATGCCAATGGAGAAATGGGGATTCTCTGGGAATGAGCCAGTCCCTGAGGGCTACCTGGCCATCAAGAGGACATGAGCCTCGTGTGGTAGGCCAGAAGGGCAGTTCTGCCTCAAGAGTGTCCACCATGCCCAAGGGCTGGACAAAGCCTATCCTGCCTGGCCATGCTGACCTTCCTAGCAGGATCTGAGACAGAGGTGGGGGCAGGGCAGGGGCAGGGGCAGGGGCAGGGGCTGGACTGAGGGCAGAACAGAGGATCTGGGAGTTGTCACTGCATCTTCGGGTGGGGTTCCTCCGGAATCAGAGTGTGGAAAAAGTAATCCCACAGTTTTGTGCTGATGCCAAACCCTGGAGAGGGAGAAAAACGGGGCAGAAGGTGAGCTCTGGCTGAGGAGTAGAGTCATTTTCTAGGGAAAGGAGCCAGGAGCAATTTTAACAATTGTCTTCACTGACCTTCCCGATTCCCGGAAGCCAAGAGCCACGCACCTGTGTTTCTAGTGTCCCCACGACATAGCTGGGGTAATCCCAGACTCCTTATGTGGCCTGAGTTCCTGGGGTAGCCTGGCCCTGCTTGGTCTCTTCCTCTCCTACCTCCAGCTTCTCCCCCTTCCTGGCCTGGCTGAGTTCATTCACCTCAAGGCTGCTGCTCCCAGAATGCACACTGCCTGGGCATCGGATCTTGCTTTTTTTTTTTTTTTGTCTTTTTGAGACAGGGTCTCCCTGTAGCCCCAGCTGTCCTGGAAATCTCTATGTAGACCAGGCTGGCCTTGAACTCACAGAGATCCGCCTGCCTCTGCCTCCTGAGTCTGGGATTAAAGGCGTGCGCCACCACGCCCGGCTTAGATCTTGCTTTCTTTTTATTTGGGACTCAGCTCCAGTGACATTTGCAGTGAGCCATTTTCCTGGACTACTTTAGAGCTCTGAATCCTAACACAATAGCCATGAGACACACATGGCTAATGAGTACTGGGAATGGCTAGAGCTTCAAAGGAACTCATTTCTGATTTCATGTCATTCAAATTAAGTTTTTATGCAAAGACAGGTATTTGATTTAGGTACTGGACAATTCTTAAGTATTTTTGGAGCAACTTATACCTGTGAATCTATCTTTGGATTTATTTATATTTCTAATGATGTGTATATGTGTGTTGGTATGTACATGTAAGTACAGGAGTTGGATCACCCAGGAGCTGGAGATCCAGGCAGTTGTGAGCCACTCCACATGGTTGCTGAGAATTGAACTTGGTTCCTCTGGAAGAGTAATAAGTGCTGTTAATCACTAAGCCATCTCTCTGCCCCCAAAATATATAATTAAAAATATTAGGTCATCATAGAGCTTCAATAAAAAATTGGCTTTGAAAAAAAAATTGGGTCAGGTGTCGTGGTACATGCCTTTAATCCCAGCACTTGGGAGGCAGAGGCAGGCGAATCTCTGTGAGTTCAAGGCCAGCCTGGTCTACAGAGCGAGTTCCAGCTGGGGGGTTACAGGGAGACTGTGTCTCAAAAAGACCAAAAAAAAATTTAGCATCTGAATTGAGTTGTGTTCTCAGCAAAAAAGAGACATAGTATGAGGGGATATTACATAGCTCATTAATGATTTTTATGCTGATTATAAGTAAAAATGGGAATACTTTGGTTATACTGAGTTAAATAAATGTATCATTAAACTCTCTCTCTCTTTCTTTCTTGATATGGCCCACACTATAGCCCAGGCTGGCCTCAAATTCACTATGTAGCCCAGGCTTGACTTGAACTCATAAAAATCCTTCTGCTTCAGTGTCCTGAGCACTGAGAATGCCCTTTTAATTTTATTTTTGTTTGGCTTGTTTTGTTTACTTTTTTTCTCTTTCTCTCTTTCTCTTTCTCCTTCCTTCCTTCCTTCCTTCCTTCCTTCCTTCCTTCCTTCCTTTCTTTTCTTTGTTTCTTTCTTATTTTCTTGAGGTAGGGTCTCCCTATAGCCCCAGCTGGCCTAGAACTTGCTATACAGATCAAGGCAGCCTCAATCTTGCAGAGAGATCTGCCTGCCTCTGCCTCCTGACTACTGGGATTAAAGGCATGTGCCATGTCTGGCCCTGGGATTGCCTTTTTAAAAAAAGCATACTATGTGACTTGCGTAAAATTTTACTGGTGACACTGGACCCCCTCCTCTCCCTTATATGGTTCTTCAAATTCTTTTTAAAAATATTTTGAGCTGGGTGTGGTGGCACACGCCTTTAATGGCAGGCAGATGTTTGTGAGTTCAAGGCCAGCCTGGTCTACAGTGTGAGTTCCAGGACAGCTAGGGCTACAGGGAGACTCTGTCTCAAAAAGACAAAAAAATTTTTTCCAGCTGGCCTGGAACTGGTTGGCTCTGTAGATGAGTCTGGCCTTGAATTCAGAGATCCACCTGCTCCTGCTTCCCAAGTGCTAGGATCAAGGTGTGCACCACTGTACTCAGCTCAAATATTTTCTTGCTTTATTTTCTTTATGCACTTATCCCTGCCCAAGGTTATCTTTACTATGTATTAATTTCCTTGTTTGCCTGTTCCTGCACAGCTGGTTACGCTAGCGAGCCCTGGGGGGAGGGAGCCCTCTGCATATGCCCACTTCCTTGAATGGAGCCTAGCTCTTGCTTGGAGATGAACAGTAACTGTCAAGTAAGTCAAATGAACAGAAACAGAGCCTGGGAGCACAGGCCTATCCTTACCTGATTTCTGGTGTTCGAAGTGATGCTTGACATGGTGGGCCTTCATGCTGTACAGGTAGGAACCCTTATGTGGTGAGCCGAAATGTAGGTAGTAATGGGTCATGTCATAGAGGACATAGCCTAGGAGACCCCCAGCAAACACAGTGCCCCCAACAGCTTCAGGCAGAATGAGCCTCAGGAGCATGTAGAAGAAGGCAATCACTAGAGAGGCTGGCACTGGGGGGAAGACCAGGCGGGAGCCATCAAAGGGTGCCTGTGGACAGAAGGGCCCCAGTGTCAGAGGCAGCCCAAGGCCCAGGGTCTATCTGTGGTCATAGCATGCCAAAGTTCTCCCCACGGAGAACAGAGTGGAGTAGCCAGATGTTCTAGTGAGAGGATAGCGTCCTGTCCTGGTAAGACTTGGCATCTTTGGTGACTTTAGGACAGGTAGGTCTTCTATGTCTGAAAGACTTAGAGAAAGGATCTCATTCCTTATTTCGTAGCCAGGATGGGACCTGCCAAATTGCCCAGCAATACCTCATGCTCCAGTGGTTACTTGAGTTCCAGAACTTCCTAGATGCTGGACAGGAAGGAACTCTCTGCTCAAATACCCTTGTCTAGAGGGCATTCTGGAGACCGAGGCCTGGGGTCTGAGAGGGCCACACATCAGCGATTTGGGGTCGATGGAGCCTGGATGGTCAGATGATCCTAAAGCTGAATATGATGCTTTCTCCACCCCATATCCCAACTGGGAGTTGTTCAAAGAGGATCTCACTGAGCCAGCGAACCAGAGGCTCAAGCGTTTGGCTCTTGAACTTCAAAGGCTAAGGGAAGGTCCCTCAGTTCCTTCATTCCCAAGCTTCAGTTTCCTTTGTGGGATGGGAACACTTAGCACCAATCTTCAAAAAATAGTCCTACAAGGGCAAGGGTTTTGTCTGTTTTGTTCACTGGAGTCTAGCAGGATATCTGGTGTATTCTAAGAATATTTATTGGATGAGTGAATAAATAAATGAATGAATAAATTATGAGCTTTAAAGAGGATGATGGATTAAGGATGATGTAAAGTATTTGGTATTAATGATGGTGTGCATACAACACTCATGTGTGTACACATTCACACTCACACTCACACTCACATTGGCCTCACCTGGCTCAGATTAGAATGCCGGACCCTGTCACCATCTCAGTAGTATCACCTGGAGCTGGACTCTCAGGAAGACGCATCTCTCCTGGGAGTTGATGCCAGCTGCAGGCTCTCTTGGGACTGGCTGCATGCATGGGGGGCTGGGGCAGGACCCACACTGCTCACCTTGTGGTGCTGGCCATGCATGACGAAGTGCAACATGATGAGGTAATAGCTGTCACTGGGGGGCTTCATATGGAACAGGAAGCGGTGGATGAGGTACTCGATGAGGCTCCAGAGGAATATCCCCAGCACGAAGAGGCCTGGGAACACGGACTCAGGCACCGCCACTGAGTACTCTGCAGTCAGGGACAGAGAGAGGCGTGGTCAGGTGCGATGGTTCCCATGTATACCAGTGCCTTGGTGACTCTGGAGTCCTTGACTCATCACCCAGGAACGTACTGCTGCCCCCTGCATAGTAGCTATGGTTAGGCCATGCTGACAAGCCATGTGTCAAAGTGAGAAAGGAGGGTGTGAGGCTCTGTACTGGGTTTGGAAGGTCTTTCTACTAGAGTCGTGGGGCTGCTGGCCAGAGTGCTCAATGAAACTTTACTTATGTGGACTGTGGGAAGTATAGCTCTGGCTTGTGGTGGGACCTCTACTTGAAAAGGTGGAACCCTGCCTCGGTGTCATGAGGGAGCAGAAGGGGACCATCCTGACAAAGACAGTAGAAGCAGCAAGTCATTGACGAACCACTGGGGACCATGGTGGGGAGGGATGTAAGGATAGGAAAACCTAAATACAGAAATGTCAACAGACGAGACTTTAAATTGTAGCATCTGAGAAAGGCCTTAGAAATCTGATCAGCTTTGGATGCAGATGTGAAGGCTGGACAGATACAATTATCTTCTTTAAAAAATTTTAAAAAGTTTATCTAGACATATATGTCTCCTTGTGTGTGCACCACCTGTGTGCAGGTGATAGAGAGGCCAGAAGAGGCCATTGGGTCCCCTGGAACTGAACACAGGTGGTTGTGAGCCACCACGTGGGTGCTGGGAACTGAATGCAGGTCCTCTGCAAGGGCAGCCAGCGCTGTTTGCCTCTAAGCCGTCTCTCCAGTCCAGTGAATTATCTTCAGGGTCAAGGTTGTTCATATCCAGCTCTCTGAGAGCATCCTGCAGTCCTGTCTGCTCTCATCAATCTCTTCAACTTCATTCAACTTTTGACCTCTGGGCGACTTCAGCTCTTGTCTCTTCTTGCCCAGTTTCTTTTTCCATCTCAACTGCTTGGCTTTACCCTTTGACTTGGCTAATTTTTACCATCAACCTGACTGGATTTAGAGTCTTCATGGAAACATACCACTGGGCATGCCTATGAGGTTTCTGGAAATATTTAACTGACCCTGAAGTGCCTGGCACCATCCCATGGATGGGGATCCTGGACTTGAATAGAAAAGAGAAAGCGAGCCTGGCGGCACCATTCGTCCTCACTGCTTCCTCATTGCAGGGGCAATGTGCCACAATGTGACCAGCTGCCCCCGCTCCTGCTGCCCCCCCCACTTCCTGCTGGCTGCCGCTGCCACCCCCCACTCCTGCTGCCCGCCCCCCCTCCCCCCCCTCCTGCTGCCGACTCCTAGGCATGATGAACTGTAGCCTCAAACTAAGCGCCACAGCCAACCTTTCCTTCATTAATTTTGCTTTTTTTTTTTTTTTTTTTTTTTTTTTTTGGGCTTTTCGAGAAGGGTCCCTCCCTGTAGCCCCCAGCTGTCCTGGAATTATCTCTGTAGACCAGGTCTGGCCTTGAACTCACAAAGACAGCCTGCCGCTGCCCCCAAGTGCTAGGATTAAAGGTGTGCGCCACCATGCCCAGCTCTATTAATTTGCTTTTGTCAGGCATTTGCCACCCCCTTCTCCTTCTCCCTCCCTCCCCTCCCCTCCCCTCTCCTCCCCTTTCCCTCTTCTTTTGTTCTTTTTTGGTCTTTTTGAAACAGAGTCTTCCTGTAGCCCCAGCTGGCCTGGACTCACTCTGGAGACCAGTCTGGCTGGCTTCAATCTCACAAAGATCTGCTGCTTCTGCCTTGCCTGGAGTGCTGAGATTAAAGGCACGCCAGGCTTATTCTCTATCTCTTGAGACAGGGTCTTCCTGTAGCCCCAGCTTGCTGGGAACTCACTGTGTAGACCAGGCTGGCTTCAATTCACAGAGATCTGACTGCCTCTGATTCCTGAGTGCTGGATCAAAGGTGTACACCGCCATGCCCAGATCTTTCTCTTAAAAAAAAATTAGTTTTATTAAAATATAATTCTTTTTTTTTTTCCAGGACAGCTGGGGCTACAGGGAGACCCTGTTTTGAAAAGACCAAAAAAATTCTTTTTTTTAAAATTCTAATTTTTTTATGTGTATGAGTGTACTCTCTGTATGTAGGTTTGTGTACCCGTGTTGTGCAATGCTGCAGAGGTCAGAAGAGGGTGTTGGATTCTCCTGGAACTGGAGTTAAAGACAGTTCTTAGCCACCATGTGGGTGCTGGGACTTGAACCTGGGTCTTTGGCAAGAGCAGTCAGCACTCTTAACCTGAGCCATCTCTCCAGCCCCTAAAATATCTTTTTTTTTTTTTTGGTCTTTTCGAGACAGGGTCTCCCTGTAGCCCCAGCTGTCCTGGAACTCACTCTGTAGACCAGGCTGGCCTTGAACTCACAAAGATCCGCCTGCCTCTGCCTCCCAAGTGCTAGGATTAAAGGCGTGCACCACCACGCCCGGCCTAAAATATAATTCTTAAGCTTGACATAGTGGTGCATGCTTGTAATTCTAGAACTTGGGGACTAAGAGATAAGAATCGTGAGTTTAAGGCTAGTCTGGGCTAAACAGAAGCATAATATATATATATATATTATAATATATTATAATTTAGAATATTCTGAGTTGTGTGCCTATTACAGTCAAGTGATGGGACTGGATGTCCTTTCTATCAAGGAACCTCTGCCTCTACCCCATGATTGAAGTCTTCAACCTCTCTGCTTGATGCTCTACTATACACCCACATGGTAGGAACCCCTAAACTTCCACCTCAACCAGTTTAAGATGGCCATTTGCTACTCTGTGCTCCCTGGATATACACAGTCCCCTCACAACTAACCCTTCCTAAATTAGACCAAATGTCTTCCTCTTTGTTCAGCCTCACCCCATCACTCCGGGGTGCTCCTCTGGGGTTCCCTCCTCTGGAGATACCCACATGTTACCAAAGGAGTCAGGCTCCTGTCATTTCCACTCACTTCAGAGCTCTTGGAAAAGTGAAGCCAGAGGCAAGGATACAGAGTATTTGACTCCCTGAAATGTATAGAACAGGTACATTCGTGGATACAGAAGGCAGGTTGATGGTTACTACAGGCAGGGACAGGGGGATGGGAGCAACTGCTTAACAGGCACAGTTTCCTTTTTGGGTGATAAGAATGCTTTGGAACGAGATGGAGGTGGTGAGGACACTAAAGTCCACTGTGCCACTCAAGTTAATATGGTTAGTTTTATGATGTGTGAACATCTCCGTTTATTTTATTTATCTATTTATCTATTTATCTATTTATCTATTTATCTATTTATTTATTTATTGGTCTTTTCGAGACAGGGTCTCCCTGTAAGCCCCAGCTGTCCTGGAAATCACTCTGTAGACCAGGACTTGGCCTTGAACTCACAAAGATCCACCTGCCTCTGCCTCCCAAGTGCTAGGATTAAAGGTGTGCACTACCACACCCGGCCTTTTTTTTTTTTTTGTCTCAGTTTATTTTATTTTTATTTTTATTTTTTTGTTTTTTGGTTTTTTTGAGACAGGGTCTCCCTGTAGTCCCAGCTGTCCCAGAACTCACTCTGTAGACCAGGCTGGCCTTGAACTCACAAAGATCCACCTGCCTCTGCCTCCCAAGGGCTAGGATTAAAGGCGTGCGCCACCACGCCCAGCCTATCTCCGTTTATTTTTTAAAAATTTGCATGTATGAATGTATTGCCTTCATGTATGTAAGAGCACCCGTGTTGTGCAGTGTCCAGGGAGATCAGAAGAGAACATCGGATCCCCTGGAACTGGAGTTACAAATGGTTGTTAGCTGCCATTTGGGTGCTGGGTGCCGAACCTGGGTCCCCTGCAAGAGCGTCCAGTGCTCTTAGCTGTTGAGCCATTTCTCCAGCCCTATTTTCTCCATTTAAATGATTTATTCATTATTGAAGTAGGTCTTGATTTATAGCCCAGGTTGGCCTCCAACTTTCCATCCTCCTGACTCAGCCTCCTCAGTGCTAGGGTTACAGGCATTCACCATTATGCTGAGCCTTTTATTTATTTATTTTTAATTTTTAAAATTTATTTTTTTATGTGTATGAGTGTACTGTCTGCATGTAGGTAGGTGCGCCGGTGTTGTGCAATGCCACAGAGGTCAGAAGAGGGTGTTGGATTCCCCTGAAACTGGAGTTAAAGACAATTCATAGCCGCCATGTGGGTGCTGGGAATCAAACCCGGGTCCTCTGCAAGAGCAGTCAGTGCTCTTAACTGCTGAGCCATCGCTCCAGCCCTGAGCCTTTTATTTAAATCAATAGAATGATCTATCTTAGGTCAGTGCACTCTTTTTTTTTTTCTTTTTTGAGACAGGGTCTCCTTGTACTCCCAACTAGGCTAGAACTTATTTTGTAGACCAGGCTTGTCTCCATCTCACAGGATCCATCTGCCTCTGCCTCCCCTGGGGTTGAAGGTATCTGTGTTATCTTTCTCTCACATGTACAGTTTTACAGATGCTTCCTTGCTGGAGTCCTTCCTTATTCCTGATGATTCAACACATATGTGAGGTACATGCAGATATCTTCACTGCCACCTGCCAGGCTCTTGTTCTGCCCCCTGTATTACCTTCAAACACAAAGCACTGCACAGTCATGTTACACCTTTACCTCAACTCCAGAGATAAGAATTTTAGGAGTGGGGTCTTCTTTATGTCTCCAGTGCTTAACAGCAGGTACAGAGACTAGTCAGGCCAGAAACAGTAGAGGATACCCTCTGAAAGAATGTGTCTAGATGAGATTATTATTTTTTTTTTTTGGATTTTTGAGACAGGGTCTCCCTTTAGACCCAGCTGGCCTGGAGCTCACTCTGTAGGCCCGGCTGGCCTTGAACTCACAGAGATCCGCCTGCCTCTACCTCCCGAATGCTGGGATTAAAGGTGTGTGCCACCACGCCTGGATTTTTTTTTTTTTTTTTTCTTTTTGAGACAGGGTTTCTCTATAGCCCCAGCTGGCCTGGAACTTATTATGTAGGCCAGGCTGGCCTTGAACTCACAGAGATCCGCCTATCTTTGTCTCCTGAGTGTTAGGATTAAAGGCGTGTGCCACGACACCTGGCCTGAATGAGTTTTGATCTGTTCCGTGCAACTCTAAGAGCAGCTCAGAGGGGAACAGCTTTGGGTTCAGTTAAGGAAGTGTCACTGAAGGGCTCAGCCCTTCTGCATACTGTAGGCAGGCCTGGAACCAGTGACCATGGTGGCTGATGAGGAAAGGAGAAATCTTGGGAAGCAGGCAGGAGGGGTAACCTCCAGTTCTTTAGCCAGAATCAGGCCATACCTCGTTTTGACACAGGACTCCAGATGGAATCTCTATCCAGCCAAGGACACCCTTCACTGGAGACCCAGCATGGAATGCTACCACCATTTGACCCCACAGTAGCCATCTCTCTCTCAAGCTGGCCATCATCTCTCATGGCTGGGGCCTGCATGTCCACCTTTGATACAAGGCATTTGCCCGAAAGCCTTTCTGTCTTTGATTGCAAGTGGCCACTTGGCTCTGGTTGGGTTTTTCTGGTTCCTGAGAGACCCTGTTTCAGGGGAAACTCTGACATCTTTGGAGGTTCTACCGAGCCTCTGGTGATCAGGGGCATGGGCTCTGCGTCTGCACATATGTGCTCAAGCCGAGCTCCGATCTACCTCAATGTTACAGTTTTTTGTTTTTTTTTTTTGGTCTTTTTGAGACAGGGTCCCGTAGTCCCAGCTGTCCTGGAACTCACTCTATAGACCAGGCTGGCCCGAACTCACAAAGATCTACCTGCCCTGCCTTCCAAGTGCTAGATTAAAGGCGTGTGCCACCACGCCCGGCTAATTACATTTTCTTAAATGTTTAAAGAGGGACTGAATTTTAGTTTTAAGGAGAATGATTTGATGCTATTTGTTTATATAGTATAATATCATATATAATTATACAATCAGAATAATCTATTATTATATACTAATACCCCAATGTTCTTATTTTTTACTTAAAAATATTTTTTTTGGTCTTTTTGAGACAGGGTTCTGTCTCACCTTTAGTCCCAGCTGGCCTGGAGCTCACTCTGTAGACCAGGCTGGCCTCTGCCTCCCAAGGCTGGGATTAACAGGTGTGTGCCACCGTGCCCGGTTTTTTAAATTTTAAAATTTTTTTTTATTTATGGGCATGAGTGTATTACTTGCCTTTTCATTATGGAAGTGCACCTGTGTCGTGCAATGGCCACGGAGGTCAAAAAGGCGGTCAGATCCCCGGCTGCCCAGAACTGGAGTGATAGTTGGCCACTTGTGGGTGTGGAATTAAACCTGGGTCCTCTGTGGAGCAGTCGGTGCTCTTAACCACTGGCCATCTTTCCAGCCCCAACATTTGACTTTCCCCCCTTCTCTTCATTTTGTCTGTAGTGCTCTTGAGGGTTGCTAGCTGAAGAGTTTCCTCTGGTCCAACCTCATCCGTAGCTGTGGGTGCCCTTCCTTGTCACATTGCTCCTGGCCACACGGAGCCATTCTCTGCGTACAGTCTTTGCCCTTGCCCTTTTCTGGGGCTCCACAGCACAATGCTGCGGGAGGCTGCATCTTTACGTAGCGTGCTGCTGAGCGATGGCTCTGGGATTGGCCTCTGACAGTGCCAGTGTACTCTGGGGTCTTTCTCAATCTGTGGAACCCCCTGGCTTTTCAAAGCATCTTTGGTACTTGATCTGGATCTGGGAATTTCCTCACCTCGAGCTAGTATCCTCCTATTAGCGGTGGCTGCTTAGTACCTGACCCTTCTGCATGTGTTCCAGGGTGTCCTTTGGCTAGCAGCGGCAAGGGGATCCCAGTGGGGTGAGCTCTTCTTTGCTCTGCTTGAGGCTTGTGCCTTGCATGGGGAGCCGGGGGATGAGGGAGGCATGAGCCAATGTGTCTCTTTTGCCACTTTGACTGGCATTGTGAGCACAGGCTTATCAGCCTGCCACACTGGACCTTTATTACACAGGCACATTTTAGCTGTCTGCAGAGGCCTGTGGTGCTGTGCAGCCCTCAAATCACTGTCCTTGCCATCCAGAACAGTCCCTTCCTATAGGTCAAGCTTCCGCCCGCCTCCTCACCCCAGCATCACCCAGTCTGCCCATCCGGCTGGAGCTGGTACTGAGTGGCATCTCTGGAGGAATCCAGCCGAGGGACCTGGGCCAAAGTCTTAGCATCCCCTTCCCCCTCTGGCCATCAGCCCTGGAGGCTCTGCCACTGTTGGTGTTTGTTAGGGGAGTGCTGGGCAGACAGTGGTCAATTCAGCCAGCAGGCCTCCGAGCAACAAGCCCCGTGCTGTGCCTGAGCTATTCAGCGTGGGCAGAAAAGGGTAATGGAGGCTTGTGGGTTGAACACGGTAACCCTCTGGGCTCTGGTCTGAGTTGCCGGGGCACTGTCCAGCACAGCTTGCTCAACTTCCACCCTACTGTGGGTGACATGGATAAGCTGAGAGTCCCGAGGCTGTGGGAGGCCCTTGACATGCTGCCCCTAGGGGGTGTAGGAAGAAGAGAAGGCTTTGGGTGTGGAGGAAGGAATCTGTGCCTGACATGGGGAGACAGAAGTACACTGTGCTGGAAATGCTACCCAAGTGCCTCCCTAAGATGCCAGCAGACTACATGCAGGAAACTGGGAACATGGGTGCTGAGGGAGGCAGAGTGAGTTTGTGGACTAGGATAGCAGAGTGGCCACCTAGAGAGACTTTGTCCCATGGCTCTTAAATGCCCCATTTCAAATCTTCTGTCTGTCCATAACTAGAAGCTGGGGTGGGGGGGGGCAGTTGGTTACCACATCCTAGATTTTGTGTGTGTGTGTGTGTGTGTGTGTGTATGTGTGTGTTGGTGTATTTGTGTGTATGTACATGCATATGGAAACCAGAGGCAATTTCTGGTGTCATTCCTCAGGAGTTTCCTACTTTGTTTTTGAGACATGCTCTTGTCCTGGGACTGGGTGGAATTAGGCTAGGCTGCCTGGCCAGCGGACCTGGGGATCCACCAGTCCTGCCATCCTGACTCTGGGATTACAAGTGCCAGCAGCTGCCTGCTGTTTGTGTGAGTCTGGGACTGAACTCAGGTTCCCAGTCTTGTTGCCAAGCACTTCATCAGCTGAGCTAAGCTCCCTAGCTCTCCTCAGTGCTATTTTAAATATTAAAAATATTTAAGGGGCTGGAAGATGGCTCAGAGGTTAAGAGCACTGACTGCTCTTGCAGAGGACCCGGGTTCAATTCCCGAGCACCACATGGCGGCTAAGAACGGTCTTTAACTCCAGTTCCAGGGGAATCTGATGCCCTCTTTTCTCTCCTCAAGGCATTGCATGACACGGGTGCACAACCTACCTAATGCAGAAATACACTCATACACATAAAAAAAATTTTTTTAAAAAGCTATTAAAAATATTTTAAAAAACCATGGCAGACAACATTGTATGCATGTACCTTGCCACTCTGCTGTGATTTTTGTTTTTTTTTGGTTTTTTTTTGCTTTTCAAGATAGGGGTCTCTCTGTAGCCCCAGCTGCTCGCTCCTGTGCTTCCTGTAAGACCTCCTCTTCCAACTCATCGTAGACCGGTTGACCTTGAACTCACAAAGATCGAATGCCTTCAGTGCTCAGCTAGTGCAGGGATTAAAGGTGTGTGCCACCAGCCCGGCTGCTGCGATGTTTTTGACACATATTATGTGTTCTGAAATAATATTTCAACTCTGAGAGGAGATAATGACAGTGCCTTTCCTGAGGGGGCTGTTGGCAGTCCCTGAAAGCACATGGCCCGGCATACGCTAAGTGCTCAGTAGAGGGGAGCAGGTGTCATTCTCAGGCCAAGGCTCTGCTGCATGGCCCTTTGCCTTGGAGATCTGCTTTGATAAGCACAGATCTGTCTCTCCTGAGTTCTGCACTATCTGTGTTGTGATTCCAGACAAATCCCATTGTCTCACCATGTAGCCCTGGCTGGCCTAGGACTTGCTACGTAGATAGACAGGCTGGCTTCCCAGCTTCCAGTGATTCTTGACCTTTGTTCCCAAGTGCTAGGTTTACAGTGTGCACTACCATGTCCAATCTTCATTTTGTTTCTCAACAAGGAATCCCAGGCCATACATTCTCTGTTATTTGAATTGAGGACATGGTCTCATTAGGTTGCCTTGATTGGCCTATGTATATTAAGCTTGCCTCAAACTTGTTATGGTCCGTTGTCTCTGCCTTCCAAGGCTGAGAATACAGTTGGATAATACATTCTCTTTTCTTTTTAAGGGATTATTTTAATATTTTGTTAATTTTATTTATTTTTGTATTTTTTATTTTTCATGTGGTTTGTGCGTGCGAATGTACTCAGTTTTGTGTGAAGTCAGAGGTCATAAGGGGTGCCGGATTCCCCTGGATATGGAGTTAAAGACGGTTCTCATGCCATGTGGTGCTGGGGATCAAAACCCGCGGTCCTCTGCTAAGAGCAGTCCAGCGCTCTTAACCTCTGGCCATCTCTCCCAGCCCCGGATTAGTTATTTTTAATTGTGACTCTGTTTATGTGTGTGAACATGAATTCAGGTGCTCTTGGAGTCCTAGTGCGTGTGGGGTCAGAACCTTCTGGAGCTTGAGTTAAATGTAGTTGTGGGTACTTAATATGGGTTCTAAGAACTGAGCTCAAATTCTTTGCGAGAACAGTGGCATGTTCTGTACAACCACTGAGCAATCCTCCTTCAAGTCCACATTCTCTGCTCTTAAACTCTTCTTCTCCTGTTGTTGTTTTATTGCTGTGGTGTCAGTCAAATGACCTCATTAGTTTCTTTGCTCATGTGTAGTTCATTTTTTTCTATCCACAGGCAATGGGAAGTTGGAGGAGGAAGGTCGACACCCCCCCCCCCACCCCACCCCAAACACTTTGAAGTGTTTGTGTTGTGGCTGAGGTTCTATGTGCATAGAAACTCAGGATCCAGGAGAACCTAGGTCTCCTGCCTTCAAGATCCATGGGAACAAGTCAGGAAGAAACCTGTTGTTACCTGTTGTAAATGATGTGAAGAGTCGGATGTTGTCCCGGGCCAGGGTTCGGTAGTAGGACCAGCTGAGGTACAGCACCAGGGGCACCCAGATGACAGGGACACTGTACCTGCAGGAGGGCCATCAGGATGAGAGAAACATATGCTTGGAGGGAAGGGAGAGGGGGCAACAGGGTCCAGCATCTCTAGAAGCACACATCTCAACCACGCAGGGAGCAAGGTGGTAGAGCACCAAAGCACATGCAGAGAGTATGTAGAGGCCTGTGGTCACAGGGAACACTGGTGTGGGAACGAGGGGAAGAGAAGAAGAGAAGTCATTTAGTCATCTGTCCTCTGCCCCTTTGAAAGGTCTGGTGCAGAAACTATGCAGCCCATGTAGCAACTACTTTATACAGCTGGAGAGGACATTGCCCTCTTGTGGCAGGAGGAACTAATTGCAGGCAAAATTGTTCCCTTTGGCATGAGTGGGTAACGCCGCATAGGAGTCTAGAATAGAGCAGAGCAAGTGCAGTCACATGTCACCAGTAGAGGAGACATAATGATGTGCAGGAACTGCTTATGGCTACAGCCTGTCCCACCCTCCCCAAGAATTTATACTACATCCTGGCATTTTAGGGAGGGACTAAATTGCTCCTTCTCTTTTCTATATTTGACTGGCATTATCAGGAAAGAGGGACTGCCCATCTCGGGCCCTGCACAGTGCTCACCAGACAGTTTTGGAGAAGGCCTCGATGAGGTCTGAGTGGAAGAGGCGGATGGGCCTGGTCACTGGCTGGTGAACCCACTCGTCATACTTCTCCCCCAAGTGGCCTACCTGCCACAGGAGAGGCTTCTGCCAGTCCACCAGGTCCTGCAAGAGACAAGGCGGACCCTTGGTATTCATACTCCTGAGATCCATTTCCACATCTCTCAGTTATAGCTTCCTATTCCCTCTCCCCAGCTCAGGTCATGCCGTCTATGTGGAGCCACCCACCTTTTTGCTTTGGGGGATCCAGATCGGACCACACCTGGCCCATGCACACCCCTGGCTGTGGAATCCAGAACAGGCCCCATGCTATAAGCTGGAGCAAAGAGACATCAGATATTGTTTCTCCCACTGGAATTGCTAAGTTGGCAGAGTGTGAACCTGGAGTTGCTAGCAGAGCCCGACTGATGGCTCAGACAGCACAAAGATGGCCATACAAGAGCTAGGTATGCAAAATCCTGATGATGGAATTTAAGAGTCCAGATTCAGCCATGATAGATTCTTTAGGTAGAAGAGCCCAATGTATTCTGCATCAGAAACAGAGTAGACCCTTTCTCTTCTACCATAGACATTCTTCTTTATATTGACCTGGGTAATTCATTCACTCACCTGTTCAGATAATCATTCATGTCATCAATTTTCCTTAGCATTACTATTTCATTTATGTATAGGAAGTCATAAGGAATGTAAGAGACCATCTTTGTTTCATATAGCTTACTTAGTGCTTAATCAAACCAGAGACCCTGGGATCAGTTATCAGTCTGGGGTTCAAATCCTGGCTCAAGCACATCACTATAAAATAGATAAAATAGAAAATTTTGGGGGAATATTATTTGATACCTTTTTTGAGCCCAGTTGTTCCCCCAGTTCTCATCAAGAATAGAATAGTAAACATATCAGCATATGGTAACAGTAACAGCATCATCAGCAGGATGAGGCACGCCAAGGAAGACATTTTAGTGCTGATTCAAGGAAGCCGAGATGTCAGGCAGAGAGGCAAGATCAAAGAATGGTACAAACAGTTTGCCTGTCCAGGAAAATGCCAGGTCCGGGTAAGGAAGGAAGGAAGGGTTTAATAGGATTCCTGGGATTGTTCATCAACATTGACGATTTGGCTAGGGAGGCAGGGGAAGTGACCAAGGGAATATGGGTATAGATGTGGAGCTGAGAATAACTAGCACCTGGTACTTGTGATATTTGAACTTCCGACTATCTCCTCATGTTGTGATGCAGAAGAAAATTTCCGTGAGGGTCCTTTGTAGTTATGACTTGTTATATTTGTGTGTGTGTGTGTGTGTGGTAGATGTGTGTGTGTAGTGTTATGCATATGCCTGTGCTACACATTCATTGATAGAAGTCAGAGACAACGTTGCAGGAATTGGGGATCTTTTCCAGTTTCTAATTTCCTTACAGGTGGTTCTGAGATCAAACCTCGGTCATCATGCAGCAAAGGCAACACCTTTAATACCTTAACAAATGTTGAGACCATCGCTCACTGTCCTCTGCTGAAGGGCCTTAATAGAAGTCCTGACTTCAGACCTACACGGACTTGGTGCTTTAACAAGTGGCTTCAACCCAGGGAGTTGTCCCCGGACTCTGCACTCCAATGGCAAAAAAAATGAACAGGGCATGCATGCAAATAACCAGAACAATACTCTAGCTCAAGGGGCTCATCTCCAGAGATAAATCAGCAGAACCCCCCTCTAATATTATGACATATATAAAATCACGACATATAAACTTTAAATCATACTGAATGTGTTTCATAATGCAGAGTACAAAATACATTAACATATTAAACCAATTTATAGAAGGTTAACATGAGCATATAATGAAAACGTGGTAAAATATTTTACTCATAGAAATGGCAGCACAAATAAAACCTGAGCGGTTCGCGGGAGAGGCACCGTACCAAAACCTCGGAGGCGGGATCGGTCTTCGGTGAGGGAGGAAGACACTTGGTGGAGCCTGTAATTGTTCATATGTTGACTTAGAGTGTGAGAAGAAGAATGAATGGATTCCCAACAGTAAAGAACAATGACTATTAAACACGGTGACTGTAGCGTATGGAAGAAGATGCATCTGGTTCCCAAAACAGTTCTAGAAAATACTTTGGAGTCAGGAGAGAACCTTGAACAACGCCCTTACTGGCCTTGTAGGCTCTGCATGCATGTGGGATGGTGTGGGGCCAACTGTGAGATCTGGGGCCAGTGTCCTCGCCTCCTTTAGGGGGAGCCGCCGTCACCTAAAATTTACTTTTTGTATCTGTGAAGCTGGATACAACAAACAACACAAAAGCCAGAGCTCTCCAATACAAGAGATATAAATTGCTTTCAATACAGAAAGGGGTGGCTACTCTATGGGTAGGGTGGGAGGGGGGGGTGGCAGATGAGAGCAGGAAAAAAAAAAAGGAGAGGAGAAGTGCTGTAAGTGGAAGAACATGCACGCCTTGGAGAGAGATCGTGCTGTGATTCTAGGAACCTGCCAGCTCACCGTTGCATAGTCCTCGTTGCCAAAGCTGGCTCAGTCCCAGCAAATCTCCCAGAAACCAGGCTGTATGTGCTCTTAGCCTCTCTGGAGAAAAGCTATCACAGCTTTGAGATGGGGTGTGTGGGTCCTGGACCAGGCAGGCAGGCAAGCAAGCAAGGCAGGCCCACGAACAAACAGAGTATCTTTTCTTTTTTTCTTGTGACCAGGTAGAGAAGGGGATGTCCACATTTGACCTTGGTTGCTTGTTCTGCTCCCTTCCTGACCCCAGTCTCCTTAATCTCACCCCTGTTTCTAGCAGCAGATGGGTGCAGTGGTGGATCACTGCTTGCACCCGTCCTAGGTGTCTCCCAATGTCACTCAAGCAGCACCCTATGCCAACCACCCACCACAAAACAAAACAAAACCAAAACCAAAAAAAAAAAAAAAAAAGTCAAAGGGGAGGAGCCCGCTAGGTAGACTGTGGTATACATACCTACCTTAGTCTCCGCAGCAAGCCCTGCAGAACTCTTGCCTGAATGAGCTGTGGCACAGGATCGCCTGCAAGCTTAAAAAGAAGCATATGCATCGCAAGGCTGCAACAACCAGAGANCAGATTCCCCTGGAACTGGAGTTAAAGATGGTTCTTAACCGCCATGGGAATCAAACCCAGTCCTCTGCAAGAGCAGTCGGTGCTCTTAACTGTTGAGCCATCTCTCATTTTTATGATTATAACTCTACATTTTTATGTATTTTTATGATTATAACTCTATAATATACATTGGGATCCAGTGTGTTGATACCCCAGGATTTCTCTTTTTCTACAAGATTACATTGTCTAGTTGATGCATTTTCCAATTCCATATGAATCTTAGGATTTTATTCTCTAGCTTTGTGAAGACTGTAGTGGGGATTTTGGTTGGCATTGCATTGATTCTATAGAATTTGTTTTATAGGATGGTAATTTTCACAATATTAATTGTACCAACCCATGAACATTGGAAGTCCTTCGATTTTCTAGTGTCTTCCTCTAACTCTTTCTTCAAAGAATTAAAATTTTCATTGTAGAGATCTTTAATATCTTTGCTTAGATTTATTCCTATATATTTTATTTATTTTTCATGCTATTGTGAATGGGAGTGTATCTATGAATGCTGTATAGGGTTACCTGTTATTGGTATATAAAATGGCTACCATTTTCTAAAATTGTTATTTCTTTTTATTTAATGTACATGTGTGGTGCCTACATGTATATAAGTGCATCTGTGTCAGCAGAAGAGGGAGTCAGGTTCCTGGGACCTGGAATTACAACTGGTTCTTAGCTACCATATGGTTGACCTGTTATTGGTATATAAAATGGCTACCATTTTCTAAAATTATTATTTATTTTTATTTAATGTACATGTGTGTTGCCTACATGTACATAAGTCCATCTGTGTCAGCAGAAGAGGGAGTCAGGTTCCTGGGACCTGGAATTACAACTGGTTCTTAGCTACCATATGGTTGCTGAGAATTGAACTCAGGTCCTCTGCAAAGAGCATACATTGCTCTTAACTGCTGAGCCATCTCTCCATCTCTTAGAATACTAGTTTTTTATTTTCGGGTCTCCCTGTAGTCCCAGCTGTCCTGGAACTCACTCTATAGACCAGGCTGGCCTCGAACTCACAAAGATCTACCTGCCTCTGCCTTCCAAGTGCTAGGATTAAAGGCGTGTGCCACCACGCCCGGCTAATGTTACAGTTTTCTTAACAGTGAGATATATGTTGAAGTGTTGTTGTTAGGGTAGAGGTAATGTAATAATTTATATATAATATCATATGTAATTATACAATCAGAATTATATATAATATCATATATAATTATACAATCAGAATAATCTATTATTATATACTAATACCCCAATGTTCTTATTTTTTACTTAAAAAATTTTTTTTGGTCTTTTTGAGACAGGGTCTGTCTCCCTTTAGTCCCAGCTGGCCTGGAGCTCACTCTGTAGACCAGGCTGGCCTCTGCCTCCCAAGTGCTGGGATTAACAGGTGTGTGCCACCGTGCCCGGTTTTTTTAATTTTAAAATTTTATTTTATTTTATGGGCATGAGTGTATTACTGCCTGCATGTATGGAAGTGCACCTGTGTCGTGCAATGGCCACGGAGGTCAGAAGAGGGCGTCAGATCCCCGGCATTCCCAGAACTGGAGTGATAGTTGGCCACTGTGTGGGTACTGGGAATTGAACCTGGGTCCTCTGTGAGAGCAGTCGGTGCTCTTAACCACTGGGCCATCTTTCCAGCCCCAACATTCTGACTTTCCCCCCTTCTCTTCATTTGTCTTGTAGTGCTCTTGAGGGTTGCTAGCTGAAGGAGTTTCCTCTGGTCCAACCTCATCCGTAGCTGTGGGTGCCCTTCCTTGTCACATTGCTCCTGCCACACGGAGCATTCTCTGTGTACAGTCTTTGCCCTTGCCCTTTTCTGGGGCTCCCACAGCACAATGCTGCTGGAGGCTGCATCTTTACGTAGCGTGCTGCTGAGCGATGGCTCTGGATTGGCCTCTGACAGTGCCAGTGTACTCTGGGGTCTTTCTCAATCTGTGGAACCCCTCTGGCTTTTCAAAGCATCTTTGTACTTGGATCTGGGAATTTCCACCTCAAGCTAGTATCTCCTATTAGCGTGTGCTGCTTAGTACCCTGACCCTTCTGCATGTGTTCCAGGGTGTCCTTTGGCTAGCAGCGGCAAGGGGATCCTCAGTGGGGTGAGCTCTTCTTTGCTCTGCTTGAGGCTTGTGCCTTGCATGGGGAGCCGGGGGATGAGGGAGGCATGAGCCAATGTGTCTCTTTTGCCACTTTGACTGGCATTGTGAGCACAGGCTTATCAGCCTGCCACACTGGACCTTTATTACACAGGCACATTTTAGCTGTCTGCAGAGGCCTGTGGTGCTGTGCAGCCCTCAAATCACTGTCCTTGCCATCCAGAACAGTCCCTTCCTATAGGTCAAGCTTCCGCCCGCCTCCTCACCCCAGCATCACCCAGTCTGCCCATCCGGCTGGAGCTGGTACTGAGTGGCATCTCTGGAGGAATCCAGCCGAGGGACCTGGGCCAAAGTCTTAGCATCCCCTTCCCCCTCTGGCCATCAGCCCTGGAGGCTCTGCCACTGTTGGTGTTTGTTAGGGGAGTGCTGGGCAGACAGTGGTCAATTCAGCCAGCAGGCCTCCGAGCAACAAGCCCCGTGCTGTGCCTGAGCTATTCAGCGTGGGCAGAAAAGGGTAATGGAGGCTTGTGGGTTGAACACGGTAACCCTCTGGGCTCTGGTCTGAGTTGCCGGGGCACTGTCCAGCACAGCTTGCTCAACTTCCACCCTACTGTGGGTGACATGGATAAGCTGAGAGTCCCGAGGCTGTGGGAGGCCCTTGACATGCTGCCCCTAGGGGGTGTAGGAAGAAGAGAAGGCTTTGGGTGTGGAGGAAGGAATCTGTGCCTGACATGGGGAGACAGAAGTACACTGTGCTGGAAATGCTACCCAAGTGCCTCCCTAAGATGCCAGGCAGACTACATGCAGGAAACATGGGAACATGGGTGCTGAGGGAGGCAGTGAGTTTGTGGACTAGGATAGCAGAGTGGCCACCTAGAGAGACTTTGTCCCATGGCTCTTAAATGCCCCATTTCAAATCTTCTGTCTGTTCCATAACTAGAAGCTGGGGGTGGGGGGCAGTTGGTTACCACATCCTAGATTTTGTGTGTGTGTGTGTGTGTGTGTGTGTATGTGTGTGTGTGTGTATTTGTAGGTGCATGTACATGCATATGGAAACCAGAGGACAATCTTGGGTGTCATTCCTCAGGAGTTTCCTACTTTGTTTTTGAGACAGGCTCTTGTCCTGGGACCTGGCGTGGACAATTAGGCTAGGCTGCCTGGCCAGCGGGACCTGGGGATCCACCAGTCCCTGCCTCCTGAGCTCTGGGATTACAAGTGTCAGCAGCATGCCTGGCTGTTTGTGTGAGTCTGGGGACTGAACTCAGGTCCTCAGTCTTGTGTGCCAAGCACTTCATCAGCTGAGCTAGCTCCCTAGCTCCTTCCTCAGTGCTATTTTTAAATATTAAAAATATTTAAGGGGCTGGAGAGATGGCTCAGAGGTTAAGAGCACTGACTGCTCTTGCAGAGGACCCGGGTTCGATTCCCAGCACCCACATGGCGGCTAAGAACTGTCTTTAACTCCAGTTCCAGGGGAATCTGATGCCCTCTTTTGACCTCCAAGGCATTGCATGACACGGGTGCACCAACCTACATGCAGATAGTACACTCATACACATAAAAAAATTTTTTTAAAAAGCTATTAAAAATATTTTAAAAACCTGGCAGACAACATTGTATGCATGTACCTTGCACTCTGCTGTGATTTTTTTTTTTTTTGGCTTTTCAAGATAGGGTCTCTCTGTAGCCCCAGCTGCCCAGCTCTCCTGGAACTCACTCTGTAGACCAGGTTGACCTTGAACTCACAAAGATCCACCTGCCTCTGTCTCCCAAGTGCAGGGATTAAAGGTGTGTGCCACCACGCCCGGCTGCTGCGATGTTTTGACACATATTATGTGTTCTGAAATAATATTTCAACTCTGAGAGGAGATAATGACAGTGCCTTTCCTGAGGGGGCTGTTGGCAGTCCCTGGAAAGCACATGGCCCGGCATACGCTAAGTGCTCAGTAGAGGGGAGCAGGTGTCATTCTCAGGCCAAGGCTCTGCTGCATGGCCCTTTGCCTTGGAGATCTGCTTTGATAAGCACAGATCTGTCTCTCCTGAGTTCTGCACTAATCTGTGTTGTGATTCCAGACAAATCCCATTGTCTCACCATGTAGCCCTGGCTGGCCTTAGGCTTGCTACGTAGATAGACCAGGCTGGCTTCCAGCTTCCAGTGATTTCTTGACCTTTGTTCCCAAAGTGCTAGGTTTACAGTGTGCACTACCATGTCCAATCTTCATTTTGTTTCTCAACAAGGAATCCCAGGCCATACATTCTCTGTTATTTGAATTGAGGACATGGTCTCATTAGGTTGCCTTGATTGGCCTATGTATATTAAGCTTGCCTCAAACTTGTTATGGTCCTTATGTCTCTGCCTTCCAAGGCTGAGAATACAGTTGGATAATACATTCTCTTTTCTTTTTTAAGGATTATTTTTAATATTTTTTAAATTTTTATTTATTTTTGTATGTGTATGAATGTACTGTTTCCATGTAGGTTTGTGCCCCCGTGTTGTGCAATGCTGCAGAGGTCATAAGAGGGTGCCGGATTACCCTGGAACTGGAGTTAAAGACGGTTCTCAGCTGCCATGTGGGTGCTGGGGATCAAACCCGGGTCCTCTGCAAGAGCAGTCAGCGCTCTTAACCTCTAGGCCATCTCTCCAGCCCCGGATTATTATTTTTAATTGTGACTCTGTTTATGTGTGTGAACATGAATTCAGGTGCTCTTGGAGTCCTAGTGCGTGTGGGGTCAGAACCTTCTGGAGCTTGAGTTATATGTAGTTGTGGGTACTTAATATGGGTTCTAAGAACTGAGCTCAAATTCTTTGCGAGAACAGTGCATGTTCTTAACCACTGAGCAATCCTTCAAGTCCACATTCTCTGCTCTTAAACTCTCTTCTCCTGTTGTTGTTTTATTGCTGTGGTGTCTAGTCAAATGACCTCATGTAGTTTCTGCTCATGTGTAGTTCATTTTTTTTTCTATCCACAGGCAATGGGAAGTTGGAGGAGGAAGGTCTGACACCCCCCCCACCCCACCCCAAACACTTTGAAGTGTTTGTGTTGTGGCTGAGGTTCTATGTGCATAGAAACTCAGGATCCAGGAGAACCTAGGTCTCCTGCCTTCAAGATCCATGGGAACAAGTCAGGAAGAAACCTGTTGTTACCTGTTGTAAATGATGTGAAGAGTCGGATGTTGTCCCGGGCCAGGGTTCGGTAGTAGGACCAGCTGAGGTACAGCACCAGGGGCACCCAGATGACAGGGACACTGTACCTGCAGGAGGGCCATCAGGATGAGAGAAACATATGCTTGGAGGGAAGGGAGAGGGGGCAACAGGGTCCAGCATCTCTAGAAGCACACATCTCAACCACGCAGGGAGCAAGGTGGTAGAGCACCAAAGCACATGCAGAGAGTATGTAGAGGCCTGTGGTCACAGGGACACTGGTGTGGGAACAGGGGAAGAGAAGAAGAGAAGCAGTGAGTCCATCTGCCTCTGTCTCTTGAAATGTCATGGGCAGAAAACTATGCAGCCCATGTAGCAACTGACTTTATACAGCTGGAGAGACATTGCCCTCTTGTGGCAGGAGGAACTAATTGCAGGCAAAATTGTTCCCTTTGGCATGAGTGGGTAACGCCGCATAGGAGTCTAGAATAGAGCAGAGCAAGTGCAGTCACATGTCACCAGTAGAGGAGACATAATGATGTGCAGGAACTGCTTATGGCTACAGCCTGTCCCACCCTCCCCAAGAATTTATACTACATCCTGGCATTTTAGGGAGGGACTAAATTGCTCCTTCTCTTTTCTATATTTGACTGGCATTATCAGGAAAGAGGGACTGCCCATCTCGGGCCCTGCACAGTGCTCACCAGACAGTTTTGGAGAAGGCCTCGATGAGGTCTGAGTGGAAGAGGCGGATGGGCCTGGTCACTGGCTGGTGAACCCACTCGTCATACTTCTCCCCCAAGTGGCCTACCTGCCACAGGAGAGGCTTCTGCCAGTCCACCAGGTCCTGCAAGAGACAAGGCGGACCCTTGGTATTCATACTCCTGAGATCCATTTCCACATCTCTCAGTTATAGCTTCCTATTCCCTCTCCCCAGCTCAGGTCATGCCGTCTATGTGGAGCCACCCACCTTTTTGCTTTGGGGGATCCAGATCGGACCACACTGCCCATCACAGCCCCTGGCTGTGGGATCCAGAACAGGCCCATGACTTAAGCTGGGGCAAAGAGACATCAGATCTTGTTCTTCCCACTGGAATTGCTAAGTTGGCAGAGTGTGAACCTGGAGTTGCTAGCAGAGCCCGACTGATGGCTCAGACAGCACAAAGATGGCCATACAAGAGCTAGGTATGCAAAATCCTGATGATGGAATTTAAGAGTCCAGATTCAGCCATGATAGATTCTTTAGGTAGAAGAGCCCAATGTATTCTGCATCAGAAACAGAGTAGACCCTTTCTCTTCTACCATAGACATTCTTCTTTATATTGACCTGGGTAATTCATTCACTCACCTGTTCAGATAATCATTCATTCATCAATTTCCTTAGCATTTCATTTATGTGTATGAAGTCATAAGGAATGTAAGAGACCATCTTTGTTTCATATAGCTTACTTAGTGCTTAATCAAACCAGAGACCCTGGGATCAGTTATCAGTCTGGGGTTCAAATCCTGGCTCAAGCACTCACTATAAGATTTTGGGGGAAATTATTTGACCTTTTTTGAGCCCAGTTTCCCTCAGCTATAAGATAGAATAGTAACGATATCAGCATATGGTAACAGTAACAGCATCATCAGCAGGATGAGGCACGCCAAGGAAGACATTTTAGTGCTGATTCAAGGAAGCCGAGATGCAGAGGCAAGAGAATTGGTATAAACATTTGCCCAGGTCCAGGGTAAGGAAGGAAGGAAGGGTTTGAATAGGATCTGGGGATTGTTCATCAACATTGACGATTTGGCTAGGGAGGCAGGGGAAGTGACCAAGGGAATATGGGTATAGATGTGGAGCTGAGAATAACTGTGGTCTGTGTGATATTTTGACACTCCTCTGTGGATGCAGAAAGAAATTTCCTGAGGGTCCTTTTGTAGTTTATTTGTTTATTCATTTTGTGTGTGTGTGTGTGTGTGTGTGTATGTGTGTGTGTGTATGTGTATGCATATGCACATGTGCTACACATCATGTGAAGAAGTCAGAGGACAACTTTCAGGAATTGGGTCTTTCCTTCTACCATGTGGGTTCTGAGGATCAAACTCAGGTCATCATGCAGCAAACACCTTTACCTGTTGAGCCATCTCACTGTCCTCTGCTGAAGGCTTAATAGAATGTTCTGTTCAGACCCAGGACTTGGTGCTTTACCCAAGGGGAGTTGTCCCCACTTCCCAAATGGCATGCAAATCAGAACAATACTCATAGGCTCATCTCCAGAGATAAGATCAGAGACCCCCCTCTATATATTATGACATATATAAAATCACGACATATAAACTTTAAATCATATCTGAATGTGTTCTAATGCAGAGTACAAAATACATTAACATATGTAACCAATTTATAGAGGTTAACATGAGCATATAATGAAAACTGTGGTAAAATATTTTACTCATAGAAATGCAGCACAAAAACCTTCGGAGGCCGTACCTCTGGTTGTGAGAAGCACTTGATGATTTATGTTGACTTAGAGTATTGAAGAAGATGAATCTGGATTCCAAACAGTAAAGAACAATGACTTATGGTGACTTAGAGTATTGAAGAAGATGAATCTGGATTCCAAACAGTAAAGAACAATGACTTTGGAGTCAGGAGACCTTGACAGCCTGGCCTTGCTCTGCATGCGATGTGGGGCCAACTGTGAGATCTGGGGCCAGTGTCCTCCCTCTTAGAGCCGCTCACTTTTTTTTGTCTGTGAAGCTGATACAGCCAGAGCATCTCCAATACAAGAGATTGCTTTCAATACAAGAAAGGTGGCTACTGGAGGTGGGAGGGGTGGCAGTGATGGCCATGGAAGGAGAGGAGAAGTGCTGTAAGTGGAAGAACATGCACGCCTTGGAGAGAGATCGTGCTGTGATTCTAGGAACCTGCCAGCTCACCGTTGCATAGTCCTCGTTGCCAAAGCTGGCTCAGTCCCAGCAAATCTCCCAGAAACCAGGCTGTATGTGCTCTTAGCCTCTCTGGAGAAAAGCTATCACAGCTTTGAGATGGGGTGTGTGGGTCCTGGACCAGGCAGGCAGGCAAGGCCACCAGACATTCTTTTCTTTGTGACCAGGGCAGAAGGTCCACATTTGACTTGGTTGCTGCTCCCTTCCTGACCCCAGTCTCCTTAATCTCACCCCTGTTTCTAGCAGCAGATGGGTGCAGTGGTGGATCACTGCTTGCACCCGTCCTAGGTCTCCCAATGTGCACTCAAGCACACCCTATGCCACCACCACCAAAACAAAACAAAACCAAAAACTAAAAAAAAAAAAAAAAAAATCAAAGGGGAGGAGCCCGCTAGTAGACTGTGTATACATACACCTTATCTCGCAGCAGCCTGCAGAACCTCTTGCCTGAATGAGCTGGGCCAGGATCGCCTGCAAGCTTAAAGCATTGCCTCAAGCTCAACAACAGAGATGACATAGAGCAGGTGCTATAGACCATGGCAGTAAATGCTCTACATGCCCTCAGTCATTTCTTCTTATTCCCCAACTGGCCAGATACTATAAGTAATGTCATTTGCAGATGGAGAAACTGAGGCTGGTAACCTGTCAAGGCTTCCCCTCGAGTCTGAGGAAGCAGTCGTCGCAGTCCCAGTGGTGCTCCTTGTCCTGAAGTTCACTTTGAGTAATTTTGGAGGGGTGTGGAGCAGTGATCCTAGGGTCTCTAGGACGGAGCTGAATTCCCAATCCCTTCACCTTGATAAAACAGAACCAAATGGATCCTGGAAGCTTTGTTTGTATACTCTAATCCTTTTTTTGGTCTTTTAACTGTCCATGTCTTTTTATTTGAAATGCATCCGTTAGCTGGGTGTGGTGATACACACTTATAATCCCATTGTTCAGAAGCAAAGACAAGAGGGTTGCCATGAGTTTGAGCCCAGCCTGGTCTATGTAATGATTTCTAGACCAGCCAGGTCTATATAACCTCTCTCTAGAAACCCTGTCTCAAGAAACTCAAGATGAAATAATATAGTACATCTATTGCAGATTACACTGTTAATCTTGTTTTCTGTCTAGCCAGATGATGTCTACCTTTTCACTGAAATGTTTAGTCTATTTATATTTTTCTTTTTCAACCTTTGTGTGAATTATGTGTATATATGTATGCATGTGTGTGCATGTCTGTGTGAGTGTGGATTCATGGCATACATACAAATCAGAGGACAGGGCTGGGTGTAGTGGTGCAGGCCTTTAATCCCAGTGCTTGGGAGGCAGAGGCAGGCAGATCTCTGTGAGTTCAAGGCCAGCCTGGTCAGTGAGTTCCAGGCCAACTGGAGACGCAGGGAGACCCCGTCTCGGAGAGAGAGAGAGAGAGAGAGAGAGAGAGAGAGAGAGAGAGAGAGAGAGAAATCAGAGGACAGCCTTGGTTGCCAGGCCTTGCTTTCTACTTTAGTTAAAGTGGGGTCTCTTGCTCACAACTGTCAGCTGTATAGACCAGGCTGGTTGGCTCATGAGCTTCTGGGGAGTCTCCTGTCTCTGCCTTGCATCTTTCCAAAGGAGTGCTAGGATAACAGACACGCAGCTATTACACCTGACTGTACGTGGGTCTGGGGATCTGAACTCAGGTCCTCGTGCTGATGTAGCCAGCACTTTATCCACTCAGCCATCTTCCCAGCCTGAGTCTGTTTATGTTTAATGTTGGCCTATTTTCTTGCTGTTTTCTGTCTCTTCTTTCTTTCTTGTCTGGTTTATATTATTTTACTTTCATTTATTATTTTACACTTTATTTATGTGGTATGTGACTATATATGTGTGGGCATGTGCCATACACACGTGGAAGTCAGAGGACAACTCATGGGAGTCAGTTTCCTTCTTCTAAAATGTGGGTCCTGGGATGGAACTCAGGCTGCTGGGCTTGGCGGCAGGAGCCTTTACCTACTGCACCATCTAATTAATTACTTTGTATCAATTCTTTCAAACGTTCTGTATTATCACCTCTATCTGTTTTTGGGTATGTCTCTTGGAAAATTTTCTTCCTGTTGTTACTCTAAGGATAATATATATCCTTTATTTATCATCTGTCTCAAATAATAACCGCTTCTCTTCACGTTTGCATGTTACACATGATAGCCCTAGGCCCACGTTTCATTTGTAAATCTAATTTGGACTTAGATATTTTAAAAAGAGTTCATTATTTTTATTTTATGTGCATGAGTGTTTTGCCTGGATGGATGTAAGTGCACCTGTGTCAAGCAATGCCCATGGTGGTCAGAAGAGGGTGGAACTGGAATTACAGACAGTTGTTAGCCATGTGGGTGCTGGGAGTTGAACCTGGGTCCTCTGTAAGAGCAGCCAGTGCTCTTAACTGCGGAGCCATGTCTCCAGTCCCATGGTCTCCCTGTAGCCCCAGCTGTCCTGGAGCTCACTCTGTAGACCAGGCTGGCCTTGAACTCACAGAGATCCGCCTGCATCTGCCTCCCAAGTGCTAGGATTAAAGGCATCCACCACCACGCCCAGTTTAAAAGGCGGTTCTTAGCTGCCATGTGGGTGCTGGGAATCCAACTTGGGTCCTCTGCAAGAGCAGTCGGTGCTCCTAACCATTGAGCCATCTCTCCAGCCCCATGGACTTAGGTATTTCCTAAGAGCTGGAACCTTTATTCTAGGTGATCGGCCTTGCTTTAGCTGACACATGCACACTGTCTTTTTTCAGCTCTCTTCCAGTCCTGGGTGCTGAAGAGAGCATCTTCCCTGGGCAGTAACAGGTTCTCACTTGATGGTCATTTTCTTTCTTTTTTCTTTTTTTTAAATTTTATTTATTTCTGTATGTGTATGAATGTACTGTCTGCATGCAGGTTTGTGCACCCGTGTTGTGCAATGCCACGGAGGTCAGAAGACGGTCTCGGATTCCCCTGGAACTCGAGTTCTCCTGGAATTGGAGTTACAGACGGTTCTCAGCCGCCATGTGGGTGCTGGGGATCGAACCCGGGTCCTCTGCAAGAGCAGTCGGTGCTCTTAACCGCTAGGCCATCTCTCCAGCCCCGATGGTCATTTTCAACGTGGCAGCTGGTGGGAACCTGATTTTGAAAAGGGATAGTACATTGGGGCTGGAGAGATAGCCTAGCGCCAACTGCTCTTGCAGAGGATCTGGGTTCGATCCCCAGCACCCACATGGCGGCTGAGACCCGTCTGTTAACTCTAGTTCCAGGGGAATCTGAGACCCTTTTCTGACCTCCGCAGCATTGCATGACACGGGTGCACAAACCTACATGCAGGCAGTACACTCATACACATACAAAAATAAATTAAAAAAAATAAAAAAAAAAGAAAAGGGATAGTACAGGCTAACTGCCTAGGTAGGATTTAATAGAGGAGAAAGGGCTCATTTCCACTTTACAAAGCTGAGGACCCCGTGGCCCCGCCCTCCCCTTTACAAAGCTGAGGACCCCGTGGCCCCGCCCTCCCATACAAGTGTCTTTTTTCCTCTGTGCTGGATCCTGGTCCTCGCCCCTTCCTTTCTGGGCTGCCTAAGGCTTGGGGGCATTCAACGAAGGCACTGCAAAGATCAAGGGGCTTTATAGGAGGTCGGCAGGAGCAAGTGGAGGAGAACAGGCCATGGATCACACCTTAGCTCCCAGGCATCTGGAGACGTCCATGGCTACCCTCACTTTATACCTGTGGAATCTGATGTTTAGAGTGGGCAAGTCTAGCGTTCAGGGGCACCCAGCTACTGCAGGACTGTGTGAATGAAGGTGAAGATATGCCCAGAAGCTGCTCTAGAGTGGGCAGCTTGCTGGGGTTGGGTGTTTCTTTGGTGATTTGTAGACCTGAACAACAGGCTTGGGCTCAGCAATCAGATACAAGTCATTGGGTGTTTAGGCCAAGTATCTTGTGTACCCCATGCCCTTCCCCCAACCCGGTCCCGCCCCTGCCCGCCCTGGAGGGGGGAGGCATTTCCAGGCTATGCCAGGAATGCAGCTGGCAGCAGCATCAAGCAGGGGGAGAGGGCAGCCTGCTGCCCAGAGAGTGGGCAGAGGGCCTGCGGCCAGGGAGGGAGGAGCTGCCTCTGCTCTCCCTCTCCCTCCCTAGATTTCCTTCCTCCTGGGCAGTACCAGGACCAGGTGGCACAGGACACTACCATGGGGCTGCTCCAGCCCAGCAGTAAGTGCTCAGATTCTGCTTCTCCCCAGGGACGCACGTGCAGGAGGTGGCGGTAGCTCCTCCCACGCTGGGACAGAGCAGAGCCCCAGGGCAGCTTTCTGAGGCAGGGACTTGGAGGCAGCAACTCAGGAGTCTTGGTTCCGGCTTCTGCACTCTACTGAGAAGCCATCCTGGACCAGGGCCTCATACACATTATGCTTCCTAAATCTGAATCTTCAGAGCCAGAGACTGTGATGACCTCGCGTTATGGATGAGAACACGGGATGGGGTGCTCAGCCATGGGATGCTGAGGCAGGACCTGAACCTGGGCCGGGAGCTCAAAGCTTCAGTCTTATCACCTCAAGACTGAAGCACCAATCAGTAAAATCAGGAGCCTCATGGTAGTGAGTTCCCCAGCACAGAGAGCTACTGGGATCCTGGGGCAGTGGTGGAGCAGGTGGGGCTGGAGGTGGCTTTGCCAGGACTGGTGTCGGCCTCTCCTGTACAGTGGAATTAGGACAGACTCAAGTCCATATAGACAGTCTGGGTCACCTGTTTCTCCTTTAGCGAACTTTGTCCTTCTATTCACCCAGGAGACATGAAGACTGGGGAGAAGGCAGAGTGCCCAGAAGTAAGCCAGGCCAGCTTCCGCAGCCTCCGCAGCCTCCACAGCCTCCACAGCCTCCACAGCCTCCACAACCTCCACAACCTCTGCAGCCTGGAGTTTCATTTGCCATGGTCGGGACCCTGTTTTGATCCAAGTACTATTTTCTGAAGTCCTTATCCACTTCTGTTAGGGCTTGCAAAGGGTAAATAAAGCCCATGTAAATACATGTATTGTCAATATCAGCACCTTTCCCAGGCTCTAGGGACACCTGGAGCAGCCCCTGATGAGTGTGTAGTTTGGGGGCCAGGACAGGGAGCTTGAAGGAACAGATCACCACATTTTGTGTGTGTGTGTGTGTGTGTGTGTGTGTGTGTTGACATCAGATGTTTTCCTCAATTGCTTCTCCATCTTATTTTATTGAGATCGGCGGCTAACACGTGTCTAACCTACCACCCGAGCTGTTTATCTGCAGCTAACCCATCCCTAACATGACAGCTGGGCCACTCATATCCTGGCCAAGTAACTACTGAAGTTAAACCCGTCTAATTACAACCCTTGGCTTCTGGCATGGCAACAGGAGCAAAGCAGATAACAGATCATGTTTGTCTCTGGTAAGAACTCAATAAAAGTGTTAATTTGGTGCTAGTTTGCTACCCAGGGGCATCTGGGCAAGGAGCTTTGGGAAACCCCTTAAATCCTACCCATTCCTTCTGCTTCCTGGGAGGCTGGAGCCCAAAGTGGGAAGTGTACATAGGGGTCCCCAGGGCTGGCTCTGAAAAGCACCTAGTGAAGTAGAAGGAAGATAAAGCAGGACAAGGGGCAGGTGTGCCAGAAGTCAAGCGAGATGAGCAACTCCCATCACCAGGCCTGATGGCTTCCAGAAACAAAGACAGGCACAGGAGGAGCTGCAACCTCAGTTCTTGTTTCCTAAGGACGCATGGGTCTTGCTCAACGGGGAGATCGGGGAGATCGAAGAGACAGTCTAGAAGTCATTCTGGTAAAATTCCATGCAGCACCGGAGAGTCAGCTGGGCCTGTCCTCCAGGCAGGGTGGGGCGCCAGGGCTTTCTTGCCTTTCTTGTTCCTGTTTCCTAGCTTCTCAGATCCTTCTTGCCCTCAGCCCAGCACCCTCAGCTCACTTTGTCCTCACTCTCTCCAGCCTCACTCACCAGGTCCTCCCAGCTTCTAGGGTCAGAGAAGTCTGGTCCTGCCAGCCCAGGGCTGTCTCTTCCTTGACAGTACCCAAAGGGTTTACACAGAGTACAAGCAAGGGTTAACTCTGGTGTAGACTACCCTTGTAAAGCCACCCTTGATGTGGGGACCCTCTGTGGAGACAGTCACTTTCCACAGCAACCCTGCACACACCTGCCCTGGGCGGATCAGAACCAAGAGGGGATGGTGGCCGTGCTCGTCTGCGTTGCCTCCCAAACTGCTGAGGAGCGATCAGGTGGGGAGAGGACAAAAGAAGACAAGAGAAGAAGAAAGAGAAGAGATAGATAACAAGAAGGGGGGAAGGAGAGAAGGGGAGAGGAGAGGGCCAGGAGCTCTCTCTGTGATGGCTTTCCTCTGCAGGAGTGGGTGGGAGGTGGAGACAGCCCAAGGGGAGGGGACACAGGTGGGTGCCCTCTGGAGGGGCTCAGGGACATGGAAGACAGGAGAGGGAAAGGAAAGCATGTAAAAGACAATGGGAAAAAAGTGGAGAAAGTCTGTCAGAGCCAGCTGCCTGATGTGCTGGCTGGGAGCTGGCTGGCAGGAGGGGTGGGGAGGGTACCTTTCTTCCTCTGGTACCATCTCCCTTCCCTCTCATTGTACAAATAAACAATGGTAGAACAGCTCCAGTAGACTCAATCTTCCTCTTACCTCATACAGTGATGGGGAGGGGCAGCCTTGCACAGTAGCTCAGGAAGACTATGAGAACCTCTCTAGAGCAGGTGGTGAATCAGCGATGGGGGTGGGGTCTCCTGTCCCTATCCTGTCTCAAACCACAGCACAGTTTGTTCCTGAGACATTGTGTAAGGTGCCACGAGTGAGCTCTCTTTACAGAATTTTCTCTCCAATAGTCAAACCTTAAGTCAAACTCACAGGTGCTGGTCAAAAAGACTTTGTTCTGCAGCACCTTCCACTAGCTACTCACAGCTCCGAGCTGGGACACACTGGCTTTATGCCTTGTCCTGCCTGAGACCTTCATCTTCATCCAAGCCCCTCCTGCCCTGGGCAAGGTCCTCTGGGGGTTCTTGACTCACCCAAGTGGCTGGCTTCCCTTTTGTTCTGTCCCTGTGCAGAGGAACCCTAAGAACTCTGGATTACCAGAGAAGCCTGCTATTTGGACTAAGCATCCTTCCCTTTGGTCTCTATCTTGGGCTTCCGATTCCCCTCTTGGTTACATGGCTCTCTGGAGGGGATGGAGAGGGACATGGAATTACCTCCCCTGTCTCTCAAGCTGGATACTCATCATACCTTTGTCATGGGTTAGTTGCTCTCAGAGGCAATTCCAGAGTCCTGGGGCCACAGCCTTGAGACTGCTAGTCTGAAGGGCCCAGGAACTAGTCAGCTGTGTGGAATTCCTGCTCACATCCCTTCCCCTCTGGCTGCCTGTGTTCCTGGCATGCTTCTTGCATCTCCAGATGTTGTCATAACTGTTTTTTTTTTGGGGGGGGTGGGGAAGTCTTTTTGAGACAGAGTCTCTCTGTAGCCCCAGATGGCCTGAAACTCACAGAGATCTGCCTGCCTCTGCCTCCCAAGTGCTGGGATTAAAGATGTGCCTGCCCCCAGTACCCAATTTGTCATGACTGTTTCGAGGGGGAAGGGACAGCTTTCCTGCTTGGTTTTGTGTTTCTGGTGCCCATGGCCAGCAGAGGACACACAGGCCAGACATTTTGGAACATTCACAATCATGTCTATTCTAAGATAACACAACTTTGTGATCAAAACTGCAGGGAAATCGCATGTGAACTTGATTCCCACCAAAGTCCCTCTGGGCAATGATGCTTTTCCATGCTGTCCATAGAAAGCCCCATTCCACTTCTCCACAGGGTTTACCTGATGGCACATGGGGTCTGCCTGGCCTATGTTCATTGCCAGGCCGGTGTGCCAACCCTATCATCGCCCCCTTTCTAGCTTTGGGGAGGTCCTTCAGGGCTGTTTAGGGTGGGTCCCTGCTGAGATCTATTTCTCCCTTACCTCAGCTTCCCACCAGCTAGGGGCTTCCATTGCTGCATCAGGGTTTGCTGGCTCAGATCATGTTTAAGAACTGTGGCACCAGTGTCCCTTCCTTTTTCCTTGGGCACACATCAGGGTTCCACATGCCACCCCACCCCATGTAATCACGATCATCACCCTATTCTGTCCTGTGTCAGCTACCTTGTCCCAGTCCACCACTTTGAGCTGTGGTTCGATAGCAGGGTCTGTCTTCTGAGTCTCTGAGGAGGTGACAGTCCCATTCTCCACAGAATCCTGGAAAGAGAAGACACAGGGAGATCACTTACAGGATGAAGTGAGAAAACAGAGCCCCGAGCTGCGGAATTGGGAGAGCCCTATGGTGGGACTGGGGTGGGTGGAAATCAAGGACATCAAGAACTCTGGAGAACGGAGACACTGGTGTGGGTGTCATTATTCTGTGTACTTTCCTTTTCCCTTACAAAACAATTTCTCCCCAAACAAAAGACACAGAAAGCTCTGGAAGAGCAAGCAAACTAGCTAAGAAACTGCTAGGAAGTGGGAGGAGCGAGGGGTAGCTGCCAATGTGGCCGGTGTCACCAAGGACACCTGGTGGAGCTCTCTGTACCACACCCAGTGACTCCCTGGCTTCCTTCCCTGCCTGGTTAATCAGCAGATTGTGCGGGTCACCTGCTGGGACATCTAGGGCCACGTGCTCACAGTAAAGGAAGGTAGTGGGAAGCCAGGAGGACTGGTCCTCCAGTCAGTCAGTGGTCACACGTGTGGCAGAACTGGCAGAGGTGTGCCTAAGTGGGCTCAAGGTTAAATTGAACTAGCAAAGAGGTAAAGCTAGAAGGAAATGGAATGTTCTGGGAAAAATCATACAGCCTCAGCTAGCCCTGATGTCACACAGGGCGAGGCCAGAGAAAGCAGGTTGGCACGTAAGAAAAAATTCACGTTTCTCTGCAGGAAGGGTAGGGGCAGTCTTGCCTCTGGGGCCTTCCCAAGTCCCCGTGACCAAAAACAACCACGATACTGGTGACCGGTGGGAAGCCAGGTATTAGTAAGAAGTTATGAGGTTTGGATAGTCAGATGGGGTTTCTTTTTTCTTTCTCTAAGATAGGGTCTCACTATGTACCCCAGGCTGTCCTAGAACTCAATACATGCAGCCCAGAGTGACCTCACACTCAGTTCTCCTGGGTCAGCCTCTCCAGCACTGGGATTACTGATGTGCACCACCATACCCAGCAGTTGTTGGGCTTTGCTGTTATTCTTAAATTTTTCTTTCCAAATAAGCTTAAGAGAATCTGATGGTCACAGTGATCATATTGACATTTCCTAGGAACACCCTCGTGCCATCCAATCATGGGCTTTTCTGGTCCCATCATGCTCTGTGTAACTTTGGGTCATCTGGCCAATATCTGAATTAAAAATATATATTCATATATATGAATATATGCATTGTTTATTATTTATTGAGAATCTTGCTTTGTAGCCCAGGCTGGTCTTACTATACTCAACTTCTATCCCTGAGTTTTAAGGCTATTTTATTTATTTATTTATTTACTTATTTATTATTACTATTATTGTTATTATTTGTTTATTTTTTTTGGTCTTTTTGAGGCAGTGAGACAGGGTCTCCCTTTAGTCCTAACTGGCCTGGAGCTCACTCTGAAGACCAGGCTGGCCTTGAACTCACAGAGAGCCGCCCGCCTCTGCCTCCCAAGTGCTAGGATTGAAGGAAGGCATGTGCCACCACGCTTGGCTTAAAGACGGTTCTTAGCCACTATGTGGGTGCTGGGAATCAAACCTGGGTCCTCTGCAAGAGTAATTGGCGCTCTTAGCCACTGAGCCATCTCTGCAGCCCCTATTTTATTTTTTAATTATGTGTATATGAGTGTGTCTGTGCACGGGGACATACATGTGAGTGCGGGAGCCCAAGGAGGCCAGAAGAGGATGTCAGATTTCCTGGACTAGAGCTACAGGCAGTTGTGAGCCGCCTGACGCAGGTGCTTTAAGCAAGAACGGTATGTGCTCTTATCCACCGAGCTATCTTTCCTACTCCTCCCTCAAATTTTTCCCCTAATTTTTCTTTTTCAAAAGCATCTTATGTTCTCTTGAGGACCAGGAAAATGGAATTTACTGCATATTGTACATGGAAACTCTGTTAATATCTCACACAATCATTTTCCTTCTATGTCAATATCTCAATTATCTCACTTCCATTTTTTTTTTTGAAAAAAGAGGCAGAGTCTCATTCTCTCTCAGGCTGACCTATAATAGCTCAAGCTGCAGTCCAGACTCTGTAGTCATGGCCCAGTCTCCTAGCTCAGTCTCCCAAGTGGCCTGGATTACAGCCTTGAGCCACCATGCCTAGCCTTCCAGTTCTGTTTTAATCTCCGAATACCCCAGAGGGCTCCAGGCACTGTGCTCTCAACCTCCTCCCTCCTAGGCAGTTATTTTCTTCTGGTCCCCTTAAGTCCCTTTTCAGGGAATTCTACCCTTTTTCTGTACTGCGGCTCTAAACCATTGCAACTCCATCTTCATAACTCAAGACTAAAGGTTGATCTTAGGTGGGAGGGGTTATCATACACTCAGATCCCCTAGAGTAGCATAAAGAGAACTGATCTAGGTCCATTCACCTGATACCACTGGAGACAGAAGAGAGACAAGAAGCACTCCCCCATCTGACCCATGTTTCTGGTCCTCTTTCCCTGCATCTCAGCAGCTGACTCCAGGTCCTGGGAATTGCCTCTGCCTCTTCCCCCCTGGGGCTGAACGGCTCCCTCCTCTTTCACTTTCCTGGCCCACAAACATCTGCTGACTGCTCCCACCCCCTTTCATCTGCTTTTCCCTAGTCCTTACTGGGATATAACAGTGTCTCTAAATATGCCTTTGGGTCCATGTTCCTTTTGCAAGGCCATGTGTAATGGGTAGAATGTAGAATCCAACAGAACTTGTACTTCCTTTATATATTTTTCAAAATTATATATATTTTAATTTTTTATATTTTATTTTTTACATTCTGTATATGAGTTTATTGCCTGCATGTATGGAAGGGCACTTGTATTATGTAATACCTGCAGAGGTCAGATGAGTGCGTTGGATTCCCCTGGAACAGCTGCCATGTGGGTACTGGGTCTCGAACCTGGGTCCTCTGCAAGAGTAGTGAGGGCCCTTAACTGCTGAGCCATCTCTTCAGCTCCTCATGCATCTTATATTTAACCACAGAACTGAGCAAACCTTAGAACTTTTTTTTTTTTTTTTGGTCTTTTCGAGACAGGGTCTCCCCGTAGCCCCAACTGTCCTGGACCAGGCTGGCCTTGAACTCACAAAGATCTGCCTGCCTCTGCCTCCAGAGTGCTAGTATTAAAGGCGTGTGCCACCATGCACAGCTGAACCTTAGAACTTTTGACCATCACTGTGCCAGCTCATTCCCTTGGTTTATGGAACCTGAGCTTTTCTTGCAGACAGTTGCTGTTGGCATGTGGTTGGAGAGTGCGTATGGTCTAGGAGGGGTCGTCTTCATTGTCAACTTGATAAGGGCTTGTCAAGAGCTCCACCGGTTGACTCACTATGGAACACATCCCTGGGGTCTATGAAGGTGTTTCCGGAAAGTTTTGTTTTTAATTTTTATTTATTTTGTATGTGTATGAATGTATTGTCTGCATGCAGGTTTGTGTGCCGTGTTGTGCAATGCCATGGAGGTCAGAAGAAGGTGTCAGATTCCCCTGGAACTGGAGTTAAAGACGGTTCTCAGCCGCCATGTGGGTGCTGGGGAACAAACCCAGGTCCTCTGCAAGAGCAGTTGGTGCTCCTAACCATTAGGCCATCTCCCCAGCCCCATCCAGAAAGGTTTAACAGTCAGAAGTGCCTAACTTTCTAACACTCCAACACAAATATTGTTAACTAGAAATGTGTTGGGCTTACTGATAGCTATCCTGGGACATCTGTGAATTGCAAGTCATAGGTTGGACACACTCAATTTAGCTAAAACCCACTCTGAATACAGTGTCACCATTCTATGAGATAGTCTCAGACTGACTAAAAAGGAGTAGAGCATTTGTCTCTGTTCCCTGACAGCAGGCACATGACCAGCTGCTTTACACTTCTTCCTCGATGGACTTACTTGTCACGATGGGCTGCATCTCCTTAAACTGCAAGCCCAAACCCTTCCTCTCTTTAAATGGCTTTGTCAGGTATTTTGTCACAGCAAAGAGAAAAGTAACTAATACTGAAAAGATTTGAACCTGTGTCCCTATTCTCTGATTCACTGAAGCAACGCAAACACTGTGTGGTGAGACACTCTTGCGTGGATAAGTGAGAGAACAGATGGCAGTGGGAAACACAAAGTGAAGACATGAGATACGGGGGAGAGTCTGTGGCACGGGAAGTCCTAGCTCCGTATCAGCCTCCCTTCAGGAGCTGGAAGTGTCTGCGAGTATCACAGTAGCCCCTCCACTTTTCCCAGTTCCCGCTCACCAGGATCTCATCCACATCATTGCTCTTCCAAAGCAAACACTAGTATCATACTCCACAATCATTTTCTTAGCATCCCCTCTGTGCTCACAATCTTCCTCCTATATTTGCAGACTCCGTCTCTAGTAGGTCCTCAGATGAACCCTACGCCCCCCTGTAGTCAGAAGAGCTGATGCTCCATTTTCTTTTCTCTTTTTGGCTTTTTGAGACAGGGTCTCCCTGTGTAGTAGCTATGTAGACCTGTGCTGGAACTATGTAGACCAGGCTGGCCTTGAACTCACAGAGATCTTCCTGCCTCCTCAGTCCTGGAATTAAAGATGTGTGCCACCATGCACAGCTTGGCTTTGGATGTTTTACAAGTACCCGACATGGGCCCATTGAGGACATGTGAGGAAAAAAGACCAAAACAAAACAAAACCACCCAAAGCCTCTCGAAAACTCCTGCCCTATGGTGGGACTGAGTGCTGGAGGTGGAGCAGGACTCGTGCTCTTGGAAATGTAAAACAAATAGAGCATCATTAACACTGTTGTACAGTGAGGAAATATGGCTCTAAGAGGTGGCCGGTGACACTGAATGCACCATCCTGGATTGCCACTATAGATTAGAGAGGGAGGGTACCCATATACAATGATGAAAATCCAACAATGTAGAAAATGGGTTTTCTGTGGAGATATGAAACTACAGAAGACTGCTGGAGAGCTGGGTCATCTGTCAAGAGCTGGTTCATGTCCCAGCAGCTACATGGTAACTTACATCTGTCTGCAACTCCAGTTTTAGGGATTTGATACCCTCTTCTGGCTTCCAGGGATATCAAGCATAAATGTGGTACACATACAGACATGTAGGGAAACACTCATACACATAAAATTAAAAATAAGTCAGCTGGGCATGGTGGTGCACGCCTTTAATCCTAGCACTCAGGAGGCAGAGGCAGGCAGATCTTTGTGAGTTCAAGGCCAGCCTGGTCTACAGAGTGAGTTCCAGGACAGCTGGGGCTACAGGGAGACCCTGTCTCGAAAAGACCAAAAAAAAAACATTAAAAATAAGTCTTTAAAAGCAGAGATAGGTGAATGCCAGCATTTTTTTCAAAATTAAAAAATATATGTATATTCTTTGTTTTTTTGGAGATAGAGTCTCCTTGCTGGTCTCTCCCTCACAGAGATCTCCCTGCCTCTGCCTCTGCCTCTGAGTGCTATCACACCTGCCCCCCCCAAAAAAATCAGAGCTGGGAGACAGAGAGAGGTGCATTTCTGTGATATTAAGGCCAGCCTAATCTGCATAGTTAGTTCCAGCCCAACTGGGATTACAGAGAAACTCTGGCTAAAAACAAAAAAGATTATCAGCAACATTTCATAAACAAAGAGATCCAATACCAAATATATAGAAAACACAAGTTTCTAGTTTTTTTTCCTTCTATGAAAAAAAAAAAAGAAAACATAAGTTTCCAGAATAAAAGGTAGCTTTTCCCAAGGAAGGCTAGTTGACAACTTTATATTAACTAACATTGAAAAGAAAGATTCTAAAGACACTTACTGCTCTTGAAGACCTTGGTGGAGTTCCCAGTACCCACATGGTGGCTAACACCCATCTGTAACTCCAGTCTTAGGAGATCTGACACTCACTTCTGGCTTCCCTGGGCACCAGGCATGCACGTGGTGCACTTACATACATACAAGCAAAACACTCACAAAATAAAAATAAAATCTTTTGTAAAGGTTCTATTTAAAAAATATGCATCAATGCAAGAAAATTACAAGGCAAAATTTTGTTACATGAACATTCATTGTCTATGCTTATTCCCTGGTTCAAACAGGCTGATGGGTAACAGAACTACAGCAGGAAGTAGACCAATTGTTCGCTCTGTACTAGTTCTAAGGCTGTACTTGAAAAATTACTGAAAGTTGTGCAAAGAGATGAGAGCTACAAATAGACACAGAACTGTTGTGTTTTTTCACCCCCTCGGTTGGAAATATTCTGTTCTGAATGAGAGAGATGGGGAAATTGCTGTTCCTTCCTCTGTGCCTTCCTCTCCAGGGCCAGGAGGCAGGGAACCCATTCATGCCATAATGTGGCTCCTTGGGCTTGCCCTCATCATGGAGTAGCCAAGGATTCTTTCTGGACAATTCCTTTGAATCACGGACCAACCCTATTGTGAGGGCTGGTACCAGGAACCATTAGGCAGTAACATCACAAGTGATATGGTTTTTTTTTTTTATTTTTTTTAAATTTATTTTATTTCTGTATGTGTATGAATGTACTGTCTGCATGCAAGTGTGTGCACCCGTGTCGTGCAATGCCGCGGAGATCAGAAGAGGGTGTCGGATTCCCCTGGAACTGGAGTTCTCCTGGAATTGGAGTATCAGACAGTTCTCGGCCGCCATGTGGGTGCTGGGGATCGAACCCGGGTCCTCTGTAAGAGCGGTCGGCGCTCTTAACCGCTAGGCCATCTCTCCAGCCCAAGTGATATGGTTTTGATAATTGAGCAAGTGACCATGTAAGTAAGCAAGGTGCTTCCTCGGTGATCTTATGGGACCCCACCTTTCTTTTCTTTTTTTTCTTTTTGGGACCCCACCTTTCTCTTGAAAAGGCCCAGGTTAGTGTCACAAGACTGAGTGCACGTACACACACACACACACACACACACTCATCATCAGAGGAGACTCCAAGGAGAAGGTGGAGCCAGCCACATACTGGTGTTATCTACAGTAGAAATATTCTGAAGGACTGGACATATCCCCCAAACTAGCTGTAAGATTCTAGAGGGTCTAAGAAAACTTTCTCTACATGTAGACCAAAGACCCTCTGAATGAAGTTTTCCCAGGGGCTCTAGGAACTGAGTCTTGCCTGCAGCAGCAGCTGTCACACACCACATACATACATGTAGGCCTTGTTTCCTAGGCAGCCAGGCTCCAGTGTTTATTTTATAGTCAGGCTGGGCTCACCTTTGCATTCCACTAAGCAAACACCATCCATGAATCAGAAGTGTATAAAGGTCACACCAGAGAACCAGGGTGAAACCTAACTTTAAATGCCTTTAAACATTTTTTTTTTTTTTTTGGTCTTTTCGAGACAGGGTCTCCTTGTAGCCCCAGCTGTCCTGGAACTCACTCAGGCTGGCCTTGAACTCACAAAGATCTGCCTATCCCTGCCTCCCAAGTGCTAGGATTAAAGGTGTGAGCCACCACGCCCAGCTTAAACATTTTTTTAAACTTTCCACAATGCATTATTTAAAAGACTCTCCTGATCCTGGAAGGAAGCCAAAGGGACTGTTGGCAAACAAAAAGAATACCAGAGTGAAGAAAATTGTTCTGAGCGATGCCTTTAAATTGAACACATTTCAGTACTCGGGTAGGGAAGTGAGTAATTTTGTGGTCAGACTCATATTAGCTTTCACAAGAATGATTAATGCATGTGCTGATGAGTGTGACTTGTCAGAGGGTGTCCAATTCACCTGTGACAGCTTTCTTTTCAAGGGGAGGAAGAGACTGCGACAAGGTTTTGGTCTGATATCTGACCTGGACTTGAATCCACAATCCTCAGCCTTCTGAATGCCACCATGCCTGACAAGTAGCCACTTTCTCGCAGGCTCACCTGGGGGACCTGAGACAGTCCTATGGCAACAGGAACAATGCTGAAGGTCCACTCTCTTGTTTCAGCCTCTCCCAACCTCTCTATGTGGGAAGAAGCACATAGTCAGAGGCTGAAAGCATCTCACTCTTTTCCACCTCACTTGGCTGTCGATGGTCTCTCAAACTAGAATGCAAGCGTCTTGAAGTAGGGACCCTGCTTGCGTTGCTCGCTCTGAGGATAGCCCAGGGTGGTATTCAGATACTTCTTGAATGATATGATTCAGTAATATGTCAGCAGATGAGTGGCCTGTTTAGGTGAAAGGTGTGATATAAATAGGGTTTAGCTGTGGCCAAGGAGGCAGGAGATGAGCTGTCCAATGCTTTTCTCAGGCCATATTTACTTGGAAAGAGAAAGATAGTCACAAGGAGCCACCACTATGACCTTCCATGGAGGTGGCATAGGTTGGCACTATACATTCTCAGCTAGAGCCACTGGACCTACTGAGCAGTATACTAGGGACAGTGAGGTGGGCATCTGGACCACCTTAAACCCTCCTGGCCCATCGTCTGAGGCCACATGGTAGAGAAGCCCTCACAGAGCAGCACTTGCCATAGCTTCCCCAGAACAATGCCAATCACTGGCTGGTCATGAGGTGTCATTTGCTCTTATGGTCACAGCTCAGCTCCCTGTAGTCCTGGTGAGCCTGGAGCTCACTATGTAAACTAGGCTGGCCTTGAACTCACAGCGATCTACTTGCTTCTGCCTCCTGAATACTGGGATTAAAGGCATGCACCACCAGGCCCAGCAGGATTGAAAACAAGATTATTTTTATTTTAAATGCGAGTGTGTTGCCTGCATGTGTGTAAGTTCACCCATGTCAAACAATGCCCATGTAGGTCAGAAGAGGGCATCAGATTTCCCTGGAACTGGAGTCCCAGATGATTGTTAGCCACCATATGGGTGCTGGAAATCAAACCTGGGTCCTCTGCAACAACAGCCAGTGCTCTTAACTGCTGTGCCATCTCTCCAGTCCCAATTTTATGATTTCTAATAAAAGCTAGAAAACTAGATTTTTACACAAAATTTCTAGAGTATTTCTTCTCCCTTCTCCTTCTCCTTCCCCTCCTCCTCCTATGCCTCTTCCTCCTCCTTGTCCTCCTCCTATTCTTCCTCCCCCTCTTCCTCTTCCTCCTCCTCCTCCCCTGCCTCTTCCTCCTTCTCCTCCTCTTCCTCCTCCTTCAGTAGTACTGGAGATGGTACCCAGGGTTTTATGCATGCTAGGCAAGTGCTGTACTGAGTTCCAGCCTTAGCCCTTGACTTGCATTTTAACAAGTTTTGTGGTCCAAACCAACATGCACAAATATAAGCATAGCCCTTATTGTCCCTATCAGAAATCTCTGGTGAACAGCTGCATGTGGGTATCCCATTTATAGAGAAGGAGGGTTAGGGATACCCAAGACCAGCGTTTGTGTTCTTCCCCAGAGTCCTAGAACAAGGAATCTAGATGAGGAGCTTGAGCTGTGCCCACAGGAAACAGGTAATACGGTACTGTACCAAGGCCATTCATAGATTGGGCAATAGACTGGCACTTGAAGAACCAGGGTCTCAAGGTGTATGAAGGGTGACCCTGGGCCTTCTCCTGCCTCTAATATAGGGTGGCAAGGGTCAGCTTTAAGAAGAAACAGAGCTGGGCGTGGTGGCACATGCCTTTAATCCCAGCAATCAGAAGGGAGATCTCTGTGAATTTAAGGCCAGCCTGGTCTACATAGCAAGCTCCAGGCCAGCTGGGACTAAGGGAGTCAAAAAGATGAGAGGGAGGGGGAAGAGGAGGAGGAGGAGGAGGAGGAGGAGGAGGAGGAGGAGAGGCCAGGGAGGTGAAAGGGTGGTAGATGCTCATTTTCACTTGTGTTCCTCCCTTTGTTTCTGGGAAGGAGATGATTTTGTGAAAGAAATCATAGGCTGTGCACCAAGAATGTCACCTATAAGGGTTCACTTCCCCCTAGAGCGTACCCTACCCTATTCAAATGTGTAAATCCTTCCAACCCCAGCAATTTAGAATTTGACCTTATTTAGAAATGGGGACTTAAGGGGCTGGAGAGATAGCCTAGCGGTTAAGAGCACTGACTGCTCTTGCAGAGGACCCAGGTTCGATCCCCAGCACCCACATGGCGGCTGAGAACCGTCTGAAACTCCAATTCCAGGAGAACTCCAGTTCCAGGGGAATCCGAGACCCTCTTCTGACCTCCGCGGCATTGCACGACACGGGTGCACAGACCTACATGCAGACAGTACATTCATACACATACAAAAATAAATAAAAATTAAAAAAAAAAAAGAAATGGGGACTTAAGATGGAAATAGGAAGAGCTCATTAGGGGATGCTGCAATCCAAGGTAACTGGTATCCTTATAGAAAGGGGAAGTTTCTATATAGTCACATGTCACAGAGGGAATGCTATGTGAGGATGAAGGCACAGACCAGGGAGAATGCACCTAGAAGTCAAGAGATACCAGTCTGCCTGCAAACCACCAGAAGTGGGGGGGGGTCTGGAACACAGCCTCTGACAGCCTCCAGAAGGAACTCACTTGTCCTAGTTAGCTTTAATTTTTGTTACCTTGACACAACCTAGAGTCATTTGAGAAGAAAGCCTTGACTGAGAAATTGCCTAGATCATACTGGCGTGGGGGATTGTCTTGACTGTTAGTTGATGTAGCAGGGCCCAGCATACTTGGGAAACACCATTACCATGACAAGTAGTCCTTGGCTGAAAGTTAGCTGAGCCAGGTATGGTGGTGCGCATCTTTAATCTCAGCACTTGGGAGGCAGAGGCAGGTGGATCTCTGTGAGTTTGAGGCCAGCCTGGTCTACATAGTGAGTTCCAGACCAGCTAGAACTATAGAGAAACCTTATCTGAAAGGAAGGAAGGAAGCAAGCAAGCTAGTTAGCTAGCTAAATGTGAATGGTCAGGCTAGCAAGCACTGTTCTTCCTTGGTCTCTGCTGCAAGCTGCTGTTTGGGCTCCTGCTCTGATTCTTCCCATCCCTAAGTTGCTCTTGCTCAGAGTGTTCTATCGTAGCAAAGAGATGAAGGCAAAACAGTTCCCTATGATGCCTTGGCCTTGGCCTTCCAGCTTCCAGAAGTCAGAAATAATGTGTTTCTTTCGTTTAAACCACTAGTCTATGGTTATTTGTCATGGAAACCAAGAGACTATCATCTAAGTCCTATGGGGTGCAGACAAAGCAACAGGAGAAACGGAATTCCACAGAGGGCAGAACCGCGTTGAGCACGGCATCCAAGTGGATCTGGATCCAGGGTCTACACTGCATCCTATGCCAAGATGGCAGAAAGCAGAGCCTCCCAGTCAACACAGCCCTCCTCCCAGGTGCATGTGGTAACCCCCACAGAAAGCTCTTCGAAGGGACACTGGAGTATTCTCCTTCCTAGCTCAGAAGTAGACTGTACTTCTTCAAGGCCTGATAAGTCACTCTCTGGTTTACCCCACTTAACAGTGTTGTGCATTAGAGGCAGGCTGTGCTGGCTGTGGTGTGTGTGTGTGTGTGTGTGTGTGTCTGACAAACTGCTGTTTTCTTTAAGGCAAACCTTGTTCTACTCTGCACTTCCCCTCTCCGCCTCCACAGTATAGCTCTTGGAACAGCCATGGAACCTCCAAGGAGAGCTAGCATCTCATTTGTATCAACATGAATCTCCCTGAGGGACTAGCAGGAGGTATCCTGTAGATGGTGGAAACTGAGCCCTGCGGGGGGGGGGGGACCAGGCCACCTATGCAAGACCTCTCAAATGAGCAATTTCTGGGAAGACTGGACAGAATGCCCTCTTTCAAGACTTTCCCGAGGACATTCTTTTAATGTCCCTGACTCTGCTTGGAGGACTCACTGGTTGTCTCCAAATCCCCAGCCACAGTCCCTGGCTCAGCCCCCCAGCACTCTTCCAATCCCTAGGCCCTCTCTTCCCTAGAGAGGGTGTGCTTGGATGGTGCATGAGGAGAGAACAGTAAAGAACAACAGAAAGCCTGCGAGCTGCATCACAAACAAACAAGTCCAGCATACAGGGCATCTGAAAGGAGGCAGTGTGCAGCGGGCGGGGGCTGTGGAGGGCGGGGGAGCAGCATAAAGGAATGTTGTTCGGGGGAAAGCCAGGCGGGGCACCAAGGGATGGACAGATGGCCTTTTATCCCCCAGCTTGGGTTATGCCTGAAAACCCTTTCGGTGAAATGAGATGATGCCCTAGGCCCTGTGTCCAGCTGTCCCGATCCCTGCAGGCACAGAGGAGGTGGTGGCTCCATACCTGGTAGGACCCTGGCCTGGCAGGGGCAGGGTGAAAGGGGCAGGCCAGAGGAAGATGGCCACGCCATCTAGAGACATTGCTGCACCAAAAGCCTTCTTTGCTAGAAAGCTTTTGTGTTGAGCAGCCCACCCTCAGGGTCCCTGGGGAGCAGCCTCCTTGGAGGGTTTTGGAGAGCCAGAACTTAGCTGCAGTAAAGGCAACAGACCAGCTTGCTTCCACGGCTTAGAAACCGTTCCCTGCCTTCCTAGGTCCAAGTTAGAAGGCAGGCGCAGGGGCCCTTTGGTGAACTTAGAGAGCCATACTAGACAAGTGACAAGCCACAGAATTCCCAAATCAGATTCAGGGTGACCCCACAGTCACTGCAAAGTGTTAGCTTCTTAGGCCACTATCCCAGTATTCACGTTAGGAAGAAGAAAAGCAAAAGGAAACCGGCAGGAAGCTTGTGTTGTGATCTGACCACCTGCTACTGCTCGAGGCATATGTGCGCACAGGACAGGGGGACAGTCCCAGCCTCCTGGGTCCTTGACTTCAGTTTGCCATAAACCTGGCATTGCTTCTTCTGAGGAAATGAGACCCTTTTGATGCCATCACCTGCATCTCTGTCACCAGAAGCAGATGCCAGCATGGATGGGCAATTCAGGACACCGGAAAAGGGGCCAGAGGGGCTGACGATACAAACATTACCACTCAAAACTCAGCAGGGAGCTGTGGCCCACGCTTCAGTGGACGGTCCCACACATATGCACAAATGGGCAGTGCTGGCTGGACTCAGTGAGCCTCCCCTTATTTACCCTTACAAAGACCAAGTCACACCCCCAGGAGGGAGATCTGTCCTCCCTATCCAGTCCCCACAAGCCCCCAAGTAACATATTCTCTGGATAATGAATCTGTCTGCCTGACTGTTCCTGGCAGTGTTGTCCTAATCTGAAGACAGAGGTCAGAGAAGAGGACCCATGCAGGTACACAGGCAGGATTGGTAGAGAATCAAGTAACCAGGATGATAAGGGGAGCAGTGGCATGGCCCTGTGATTCTAGCACATAGGCCGAGGAAGGAAAATAGCCATGAGTTCCAGGCCAGCTTGGGATACAAAGTTAGCCCTACCTCAATGAGTAGTTTACATTGTGTGTGTGTGTGTGTGTGTGTGTGTGTGTGTGTGTGTGTGTGTATTTTGATAGACCCACCCCCAACTCTCCCCTCTAACTTCCCCCAAATCTTCCCTATTTGGCTCCTGGGTCACAGTTAATCACTGAGGGAGTCCGGGGTAGGAATTCAAGGCAGAAACCTGGAGCTGAAGCACAGGCCATGGAGGAAAGCTCCTTACCGACCCATGCTCACTCTGCTTTCTTTTTTTTTTTTTTTTTTTTTTTAATCTGATTTTTTTTTTTTTTTTTTTTTTTTTTTTTATTTTTTCTGTAAATATTTTAGTTCGTAGGATGAAATGTACTGTCCTGCACATGCAAGTTTGTGCACTCTGTCCGTGCAATGTCCACGGAGGTCAGAAGAGGTTCTCGATTCCCTGCTCTGAGCATATATCGGGGAGAATCTCCGCGGAATGCGAGTTTCAGAGTTGGTTCGGCCGCCATGTGGTTGCTGGGGATCGGAAACCCGGTCCTCATGAAGACGGTCGGGGCTCTTAACCGCTAGCCATCTCCCAGCCCATCACTCTGCTTTCTTATACATACAGATACCAGTCTGCCCAGGTGTGTCACTGCCCCAGCCAGGTCTGTGCCAGCCGCAGTCGCACACATCAACAATCATATAAAATACCCCACAGAACAGAGGCCACAGCCAGTCCCAAATGGAGGATATTTTTCCACTTGAGGTTCCTTCTACTCACGTTGTCAAGTTTGACACTAAAGCTGTCTATCACAGTACTTTTTTTTTTTTAATAAGCTCATTGGGTCGTTTATTCTGAGAGTGAGCATAGTGCCAGGCACAGAGTGGATGTCAATGTTTTGGCTGCAGAGAAATAAAACTGATGGAGAGGAGAAGGCAGCCCTGAGAGTCGGTCTCTGGGCTCATCTGGGGTCTTGGCCAGGCTTGTTTTTGGAGCTTGTCCTTCCATGACCAGGGCAAGTGTCTGAGGTCCAGTGTTCACCTGTCCAGACACAGACAGGATGAAGCTAGAGGGTCAGAGGAGACGCTTGTCGGCCTTGGCTATGAAGAAGGACAACTCTGCCTAGCATGTCATTGCTCGCCAACCAGGTCCTCCAGGGGCGGGTCTTGCCTGGGAGGACCCAAGCACTTAGCAACTCAGGTTTTAAAACAACATACCCCTTTCTACCTGGCAGAAAGCTACACTGCTCCTTAACGAGGGCAGAGCTGAAGGGATTACGAATTCACTGCAGTTTATGCACACCATTTTGTTTTCTAGTATCTGCTGTTTTTTTCGCTATTTTTATTTGAGATAAGGCTCACCCTAGCCCCAGCTGGCGCCTGGAGCTCAACTCGTAGCCAGACTGGCCTTAAACTCACAAAGAATCCGCCTGCCTCTCACCTTCACGAGTGCTAGATTAAGGCGTGAGCCACAATACTGGCTTAAAGACGGTCTTAAAGCGTTCCAGTGGGGTAGAATAAACCCGGGTCCTCTGCAAAGCAGTCGGTGCTCTTAAACCACTGAGCATCTCTCCGAGCCCACAGCTACTTGTTTTCTAGACTCATAGCAGCCACACACAATCCTGAGAAGGAGGCGGGGAACGAGGAAACCAGATCTCAGCAGTGAGGCAACCTGTTTAGTCAGTGGAAGTTCAGAGTCAGGACAATTGGACTGTCTGAGCTTCAGGCCTCCCTCCTTTGTCCAGAGGGGCAGAAGTGGGGGAGGTGGCACTGGGTAATGTTCACTCAGCACCTGCCTGTTCCAAGCCAATCAAGCGTAGGGGTTGCTGGTTCTTCAGTAACCCCATGATACCTGTCCCAAGCCATGTTCAGTCACCTGTTTTCTTAGCTCTACCTCTTGCCTCTGCCTCGGCTTCCAGAAACCGTGGGTTTTGTAGACACGATGAATATCCTGAGTCACATGGAGTCTTGTTCCAAAATTAGATGAATAGGGTCTTCCCTTCCCAGAGAGTTTGACTCTATATATTTGAAGAGTACGTTGAGAATCAACAAAATTCTCTCTCTTTCTCTCTTAGTCATTCGCTTTTGTTTGGAGACAGATCTCCCTGTAGCCCCAACTAGTCCTGGAGAACTCACTATGTACTGGCCGTGAACTCACAGATCAACTCTCGCCTCGGCCTCCTGAAGTGCTGGGATAACAGGCATGCACTACCACGTCTGGAATCATTCTTTTTAAAAAATATTTTATTTAGTATTTTTATTTCATGTGTATGAGTGTATTGCGATGCACATAGTAAGTGCACCCCTGTCATGGAGTGCCCTGTGAAGGTCAGAAGAGGGCACTGGAACTGGCAGTTACAGATTTTACCCATTGCGGTGTGTGAGAATCGAACCTGAGTCCCTTTAATAGCAGTCCAGTGTCTCTTAACGTATGAGTCCTTTCTCCAGCCCCTATTTGTTTAGCTTTTTAATCTTTTTTTTTTTTTGCTGGGCATGGTGGTGCACCACCTTTCATCCCAGTACTTGGGAGGCAGAGCAGGCGCAGATCTCTGTGAGTTTGAGGCCAGCCTAGTTGTTTCCTTAAACATCCGATGGGTATGATTCATTTCTGCGCAGGATTCCGAAGGACAAAGGTCCGGGCCTATCCATAAAGGCAAAAACCAGTTAATATGATCAAAACACACTACACACATACAGAATGTGTATCACTTAAACGTCGACTTTTGCAAAAAGCTATAAACAAAACACACACAACCTTTGCCCAGCCACAAACACCCACACACATCTAGCACAAGCTCATGTTATTCATTTCACCCACAAATCAACCACTAGTCAATTTAGTAGTTCCTACGGTGCGCGACAGAGACCCTGTGTAATTGGCAATCTGGCACACCCTTATAGATTCGCAGCATGCCTCGAAGTATAAGGGATAGATCATCTTGTGGAGTTATCGATGGCTGGTAGTTAAATATAGTGAAGTCAGTCCAAGGTCTGGCGGGGCTTATCTATGGTGTTTCAAAATGACCAAAAAAATTTTTTTTTTTGTTTTTTGTTTGTTTGTATATTTGTGTATATGTATTCACACCCTAGGAATGAGTTGAGTGATATATCACCACAATGTTTAAACTCCTCTTGCTCTTGCACTTCAGTCTCTAGAATAACATAATAATATCCTCATGTGCACACTACGCAGTCCGACTTGCCAGATACAGTCTTGGGAGCTATCTAGCGGTCCATCTCTAGCTCTCCAACTCACCAGGAAAGAACCAAATATAAAAAAAAAAAAAAAATTATCAAAAGAAAAAATCTTTTTGTCTTCTCCATTGCTTGTCTCAAATGGTATAATTTTTTCTGATTGTGAGGAAATGATAGGTAACCCACATCCTATATGTTAATTCTTCTAGAATGTGGGTTTGCTGTGGTGTTATATGATGCGGCATTGTAGTGATGCACAGACTGATTAAGCCATAGTGGGCACATGGCAGGTGGAGGAGTCTCACGAACGTGAGGAGAGCGTTACACTACGGTTGCAGGGTGTCAACCGGTGGCATATGCAGTGACCATAAGGACAAATCAAGCGTTCGCTATACTCCTACTGGGAGGGCCTAAAGGACCTGTGCGGAGTCTCTCTATATCTTATACGAGCTATATCTCGGAAACCAAAGGCCCAACTGCTAAAGTTCATAAAAATCCTTTTTCGTTATGCGCAGGGGGTCCATCAAAACTTTTTCTGTGTTTTTTGCCTTTACATTTGGCATAGTCGTAGATTCCTAACAGGAGGCATATTCTGGGGGATACGACAAAGTTCTTCATGATGGTCTATTCTTTTCCTCTGTTACTCTACCTTACACTTAACTTGCTTATATTAGCGAGGCAGGGCTAGATGATTGCATTGTTGCTAACGAATAATGAATGACTCAGAACTGGATATTTGTGCAGAGTGTGCCTGTGCTGAACCTACTCCTATTTCTGAAAAAAGCCAGACTCACTTTGTTCACTTTTTGGGATGGGAAGGGCATTTCCATACTTCCCTTGCGAGCCACCTTTATGTAGTTTTACATCTGAGGATAATAGGGCTATACATGGGAAGAGAACAATAGATTCCTATTACGATTGAGGTTAGTATGTGATGCCCACATTTTAGAGAAAATTATATTTTGCAATCGATGGAAATGTATCCCTAATATCCACCCACACAGAATAACCCGTGACAAGATTGGAGTATGGGAGTGAGAATGGTATCTAGACTTTCTGTGGTCCATAGACGGTAGACAAATCAATTCTGTGATATTCTAATGCAGGCGTCTTTGGCACAGTACAAGTAGATGATAAAATACAAGGAGAATTCCTGTCTGCTTCAATGAACGATAGCTTGTGCTCTTGTGTGTTCTCCCTACGGGAATCATGGGCGCATAAAGATAGTATATGTATGATCCAATCTGTTCAATCTCACATGAAGATCAGGTTCAACATATAGACAAAGACAATATTGTGCTGGACTCTGCTACCATATGACTGAAAACAGATACAAGGGATACACAAAGGTCTTTCCAGGTGTTTTCTTATTACTTAAGGCAACTACCGTCAAACTCCTTCGCCTGAATCTGATCTTCCATCGTGTGCTAGACTCCCAATAGACTTAATCTCTGGATGTTACCCCATATGACATAATCCTGAGACACGCGCCCCCCCAACTGGGGTCCTATCAATTCTCCACAGGAAGCTACCGTTTTTGCGATGACCTTGGCTGCTCTATGGTGGGGTGAATTGAGTCGTCTCTTTAGTTCCTTCGTGGCGGCCTTCTGGGTCATTCGGAGGGCTTTGTGACTGGTTGGTCCATCTATATTATTGCATTGATCTAGCATTTGGCTTTTGGGCCTGCCTGGGCTTTTGGCATCTCCTATCCGATTATACAACAGGGCTATACTGGGCAAAGCCTGGCTGGTCCCCGGGCTCTCCTCGTTCCCTGGATGGCTCATGTCTCTGCTCTGGCCTTGACTGTTGTCTCTTTTGGGTTGCCTATTCCAGGATATGGTTTGTTGGAAAGTGTTTGATTATATGAAATTTTTTTTTTGGGTCTTAGGCCGAATTTAAGCTGAGTAGATAAGTTTGTTATTATATTTTATATAGTACAGTCACTGTTATCATTATACTGATATATGTGTTGCGTTGTCAGACTACAGAGAATTATGTGGAGGCAACGCTATATGAGCTTCGGCTTGGAGAGCGTCCATCGGTACTGGGTGAAATGACCAAGTGAGTGTGTGTTGTAGTCCGTCTAACTGTACTAAGAGTTAAATTACAAGCACTATATGCCAAGTGGCAGTCACATGGAGAGTCCCAAACAATGTGCCTTACTCTATCTGCTCCCTACCAATAGAGTACTTTATCGGATTAGTATGCAAATAAAAATAGTGCAATAGTCATGCTACGCATCCATACCCCAATTTGGGCTAAAGTTTAGGATAAATAAGATGAAACATGGAGCGAGGAATAGATAAGGCATTCTAGTTCATTCTTTGAACTTTCTTTAAATTAACTCAGGATAACTTTAATTAAAGTCTTACATTATGCTCTATGTGCCTAGAAGCTCTAACTGCTTTTTCTCTATCTTTTTAAGGTTGCTATTTAGAAAGTGATTGTTCTATATTATGGAACTGTATATAATGGACCTCACGAATTATTCAGAGAAGCTAGGGAACGGATTGGATTGATGTTACCCTAGGAACACACTACCGGATTTGTAGAGGTTTCAAGGGATGGGGCAAAAGGACCTGGGTCATCCTTTTTGACATGACACGTACAAAATAACAAAACCTAGCTGGAGAGGGTACAAACTGGAACATTTTGGGAGGCTCGTGCGGTCAATGGGCTTTCCCCACGCATATGTAGGATGGAGGGCAGGCAATTATGCTCTTTAAGGGGTTATGTTACCACCCGTGAGCCGAGTGGCGCACACGGTATAGCTGTGGCGGTTGTATTTGAAAGACTGTAAACATTATTCAGGAACAATACATTAATAAGGGGTAGTTGCCAATGGAGATCAGGTAGTCGAAAGAGGAATACCGTTTTCTCTTTTATTGATATTATCTTTATTTAATATTCTTTATGTTATACTTTTGGTAACACAGGGAATGTGAAATGAGTCCACACTATGATTATACATAGTGTGGGCTAATAAGCGAGGTTTTGTGCCCGTTGTCGTGAATGTCACGGAGGGTCCAGAAGAGGTACAGTCGGATCGCTCCTGTGGAATGGGTTCTCCTGGAATTGGATTTCAGACGGCTCTCGGCCGCATGATGGCGCTGGGGCACATCGACATCACGAGCCCTGCTGTGAAGAAGCGCGTGGCCGCCTTACATTAAATGCCCGGCTAGAACCGTTAGCGGACATTCCTAGCTCTCTCTACCAGCCTCTAGGAGATCCTTTCATAGGAAAGATCAAATTGATATATTTTTTTTCAAGAAAATTTCAGGGTTTCAATATGGAGAAAAAATAATTTAAAACAAGCAAACAAGAATGCGAAAGTAGGAGAAAAACATAAACACATCGAACTTCTCATATTGTCTCTGTCAGTAAAAAACAGGGTAATGCATTCTTCAACCATTGGTGAGAGATTAGGAAAAAAATTACATATATTATCTGGCAAGAGTGGGAGAGAACTAGTATACTTATTTTTTTTTTTGTATTTTTGATATTCTTTTCTAGTCCCAGCTGCCTGAGAGCTTGCTCTGTAAGACCAGGCCCTGCGCCTTGAACTCAACAGGACCCACCTGACTCATAAAACTAATATTCTTAAAATCTAACAATGACTCAGTAAAGTAAAGGTGCTTCCAGCAAGCCTGAATAATTATCCCTGACCTGAGTTAATCCCTGGGCCTCATATTGTAGAAAGAACAACTCTGAAAAGTTTGTCCTCTAGCTTTAGGACAAGACAGGAAATCAGACAGACAGACAGCAGCACCACACACAAATCATTCAATGTTAAACAAAAACCAATAATATTTTGTGGACAGTGTTTGCATTCGGCAGTAAGGCCTGGGGCTGCAGCTCAGGGGTGGATTGTTCGCCCAGCACGTACAAGGTCCCGGGTTGATCTCTCAGCACACGTTTAAAAAAAGGAAGGGAAAAAACCCATTGAAATGTGGTTCACATGATCTGTCAATCCCAGCACTCAGAAAAGCTGAGGCAGGAGGATACATAATTTTTGTCTTCTGGCCTCTGTGGGCACCTGCTCACATGTGATTGCACATAAATCAGGCAGGCAGGGCATACACACACACATATGCATAAATAAAAATAAAACTTCGAGGCTGGAGAGATGCCCAGTGTAAGAACAATGGCTGTTTCTTTGCAGAGACTCAGTTTAGACTCCCAGCACTCACATAATTTTTAGATGCTCAAGCCGTGGGCTACAATCAGTAAGACCTGTATGTCAAAACAAATATTGGCATAATATATTTTTAGATGGAATTTGCGCATTATCAATCAAAAATACACAAAATGGCCATTATTTTATTATTTTGATCCAGAAACTTCAAACCTACGAGCTCTATGTTACAAAATTATTTACACATACACACTATTGTGTAAGGGATGTATAATCATATATTATTATATTATTTAGGAAAACAATTAGGACAGCTGTTTAAAAAGAATGAATAATGCGGGCTGGAGAGATTAGCTGCAGTAAGAGCACTGGCTCTCCTGAAGAGGATCCAGGTTTGAATCTTGGAACTCAATGTGGTGGCTGATAACTGTCTTAAAACGCCAGTTCTAGGGAGATCTGAGCACCTCCTTCTGACCTCTTGGCACTGGTACACTTACACAGGTCACCCTTACATACATGCAGAAACATATACTACTTACAATGTAAAATAAAAATAAACATTAAAAAGAATGAAATGAAATGGGAAATTCATATGCCTATATGGAAGAGGTGTCAAGCTTGTCAGTAGGTGACTAGAGCAGCACATGTATGCAGATATGAGTAGTCCACAAGAAACTGCTGATGGTATTCAGAGAGGGCTGAGCAGAAGAGGACAATTCAATTTTTTTTTGTAGACTCCCTTATAAGTACCTAAAATTTGTAAAACTATATTTGTATGTTAATTATATGATATGGAAAAGCGATGGGTAGGAGGCTGGGGAGACAGCTCGGTGGGTACTGGGGCCCTTGCAACCCAGCCTGATGACCCAGGGTCTATTCTAAGAATCCAAATAGTAGACCAGATATACTGGGAAAAAACCCAAAAAGAAAAGAAAAAGGGACCAGAAAAAATGAAAAAAAACAAAAAGAAACCTGGTACTACCATAGAACAGGCACAACTTGTTCCTTATCTACCACACATGCTTGCAATGCAATGTGATACACACACAACACACACATGTCCACACACAAAATAACTGTATGCAATTTTATTTCTTAATTATTATTTTTTTTTTTGAGATCAAGGTCTCCCTATCTACCCAGCTGGCCTGGACCTTGCTCGTGTAGACAGCTGGCTTGAACTCACAGAGATTCACCTGCTANTATTTATTTCTGTATGTGTATGAATGTACTGCCTGCATGCAAGTTTGTGCACCCGTGTCGTGCAATGCCACGGAGGTCAGAAGAGGGTCTCGGATTCCCCTGGAACTGGAGTTCTCCTGGAATTGGAGTTTCAGACGGTTCTCGGCCGCCATGTGGTTGCTGGGGATCGAACCCGGGTCCTCTGTAAGAGCGGTCGGCGCTCTTAACCGCTAGGCCATCTCTCCAGCCCTCACTCTGCTTTCTTATACAATACAGGACCATCTGCCCAGGGGTGTCACTGCCCACAGTGGTCTGTGCCCTCCCACATCATTCAACAATCAATAAAATACCCCACAGACAAGGCCACAGGCCAGTCCAATGGAGGCAATTTTCCACTTGAGGTTCCTTCTACTCACGTGTGTCAAGTTGACACTAAAGCTGTCTAGCACAGTCTTTTTTTTTTTAATAACTCATTGGGTCTTTTATTCTGAGGAGTGAGCATAGTGCCAGGCACAGAGTGGATGTCAATGTTTTGGCTGCAGAGAAATAAAACTGATGGAGAGGAGAAGGCAGCCCTGAGAGTCGGTCTCTGGGCTCATCTGGGGTCTTGGCCAGGCTTGTTTTTGGAGCTTGTCCTTCCATGACCAGGGCAAGTGTCTGAGGTCCAGTGTTCACCTGTCCAGACACAGACAGGATGAAGCTAGAGGGTCAGAGGAGACGCTTGTCGGCCTTGGCTATGAAGAAGGACAACTCTGCCTAGCATGTCATTGCTCGCCAACCAGGTCCTCCAGGGGCGGGTCTTGCCTGGGAGGACCCAAGCACTTAGCAACTCAGGTTTTAAAACAACATACCCCTTTCTACCTGGCAGAAAGCTACCTGCTTCTTAAGAGGCTAGAGCTGAAGGGATTCAGAATTTCCACTGCAGTTTATGCACACATTTTGTTTTCTAGTATTTATTTTTATTTTGAGATAGGCTCACCCTAGCCCCAGCTGGCCTGGAGCTCACTCTGTAGACCAGGCTGGCCTTAAACTCACAAAGATCCGCCTGCCTCTGCCTTCCGAGTGCTAGGATTAAAGGCGTGAGCCACCATGCCTGGCTTAAAGACGGTTCTTAGCTTCCAAGTGGGTGCTAGGAATTAAACCCGGGTCCTCTGCAAGAGCAGTCGGTGCTCTTAACCACTGAGCAATCTCTCCAGCCCCACATCTTGTTTTCTAGATCTCATAGCAGCCACACACAATCCTGAGAAGGAGGCGGGGAACGAGGAAACCAGATCTCAGCAGTGAGGCAACCTGTTTAGTCAGTGGAAGTTCAGAGTCAGGACAATTGGACTGTCTGAGCTTCAGGCTCCCTCCTTTTGTCCTAGAGGGCAGAAGTGGGTGGAGGTGGCACCTGGGTAATGTTCACTCAGCACCTGCCTGTTCCAAGCTCAATGCAAGCGTGGGGTTGCTGGTTCTTCAGTAACCCCATGATACCTGTCCCAAGCCATGTTCAGTGCCACCTGTTTTCTTAGCTCTACCCTTGCTCTGCCTTCGGCCTTCCAGAACCGTGGGTTTGTAGACACGATGATATTCCTGAGTCACATGGAGTACTTGTTCCAAATAGATGAATAGGGTCTTCCCTCCAGAGAGTTTGACTCTATATATTTGAAGAGTAGTCTGAGAATCAATCAAATTCTCTCTTTCTCTCTTAGTCATCCTTTTTGTTTTTGAGACAGGATCTCCCTGTAGCCCCAACTAGCCTGAACTCACTATGTAGCTGGCCTTGAACTCACAGAGATACCTCTGCCTCTGCCTCCTGAGTGCTGGGATAAAGGCATGCACTACCACGTCTGGAATCATTCTTTTTAAAAAATATTTTATTTAGTATTTTTATTTTCATGTGTATGAGTGTATTGCCTGCACATGTGTAAGTGCACCCCTGTCATGGAGTGCCTGTGAAGGTCAGAAGAGGGCACTGGAACTGGAGTTACAGACCTTGCGGGTGCTGAGAATCGAACCTGAGTTCCCTGCAAGAGCAGTCAGTGCTTCCAACCACTGAGCCATTTCTCCAGCCCCTATTTGTTTTAAGAGCATTTTTTAAAAAAATCTTATGTATCTGGGCATGGTGGTGCACACCTTTCATCCCAGTACTTGGGAGGCAGAGGCAGGCAGATCTCTGTGAGTTTGAGGCCAGCCTGGTTTACATAGTGTATTCCAGGATTCCAGGACAGGTGGGGCTACCAAGAAACCTTGTCTCAAACACACACACACACACACACACACACACACACACACACACACACACACACAGAGCTTGTGTAGGACCCAGAAATGGTAATGCACACCTTTAATCGCAGCATGCCAGTGGATCTCTGTGAGTTCGAGGCCTGGTCTACATAGTGAGTTCCAGGCTGGCTGGGGCTACAGGTGTCAAAATGACCAAAACAACAACAACAAAAAGGTTGTGTATATTTGTGTATATGTATACTTAGGAATGATTAAAAATCCATGTTAAATTTGTCTTCTTAGCTAAAAAAAAAATTCAACAGAGTGAGTTCCAGGACAGCTGGGGCTACAGGGAGACCCTGTCTCGAAAAGACCAAAAAAAAAAAAATTCAAAAAAATTTTGTCTTCTTTTCTTCTCAATGGGTATAATTTTTCTATTGTAGATGATGTAATTTTTTTTCTAGTATGTGGGTGTGTGAGTTCAGGCCTGAGTATCTAGCATGCAGGTGGAGGGCACAGGTAACTCGGAGGGTGTCCAGCATGCAGGTGGAGGGCACAGGTAACTCGGAGGGGCGCAGTTCTTCCCTTTCGCCTTTGACGCGGGATCACACTTGGTTTTGCCACATTGGGTACTACAGGCTACCTGGCTGACAAGCTTCCAGGGCATCTTCCTGTCTCTACTGCCCTTCTCACAGTAGGAGGCTGGGTGTGTGTGTACGAATTGAACTCAGATAATCAGGCCTGTGCAGCACACACTTTTACTTGGTGGGCCATTTCCCTGGCCCCTGATGTAGTGATCTTAGATATGGAATAATTCCTTTACATCGGTAGTCCATTTTAAAATTATTTCAAGTGATTCCAATAAAAACAAAAACAGGACAAGTTGAGAGGATGAGTTTCTAGCTCTCTTGGTCAAGAGGGACAAAAATTCTTGATATTTACAGGGCTTTGCAGTAGAGATACCAGAATTCCTGCTAGAAAGTGTGGCTGCTTCCCATGGGCATCCATGATGTATAGTCAGTCTGTTCAACCACAGGCTGTCAACATAGACACAGACAATGTGCTGGACCTGCTCCAATGCTGAGTTCCAGGGCAAGGCTGCTTCCAGTTTTCTTCTACAACTCTCTGCTCTCCTGACTTCCTGGGCTACAAAGACTACCATTCCATGAATTCCTAGACAGCCCCCACTGTCTATTTCTCCAGCCTCCCACTTCAGACCCTCTGACCCTGGCATGACCTACAGGACTGGGGTCCACCATTTGCATAGGTTTCATGAATTGGCTTCCTCCTGGCTCTGGCTACCTGACCATAGGGCTTAGGGCAAGCCTGGCTGCCCCAGCCAAACTCAGATTCAAAGCTCTGGATGGCTCTCAGCTCCTGCCTGGCTCCTTGCTTGCCTTCTTTAGTAGTCTCTTGTTTAGAATGGAAAGAGAGATTAAAAAATTTAATGGCAAAGCCTAATTAAAAGTGAGCATTTTTTTCTTTCATTATTCTTTTTTTTCTTTCTTTCTTTTTTTTTTTTTTTTGTGTTTTTGAGACAATATCTTCCTGCATCCCCAACTGGCCTGGAACTCATGATGTAGACCAGGTTGGCCTCACTCTTACAGAGATCCACCTGTCTCTGCCTCCCTGGTACTGAGATTAAAGGCATGCACCACCATACCTGGCAAGTAGAAAAATAAAAGACAGGAAAAATCATTCATCTTAACTTTATTAACAGGATACTACTTTTTTTTCTCCACTTATTTTAGTTTTTTTGAGATAGGACCTCACTATATAGCTCTGATGGCCTGGAACTAGATAAGTAGGGCCAGGCTGGCCTTTGAACTCACAAAGATCTGCCTGCCTCTGCTTCCCAAGTGCTAGAATTAAAGGGATGTCCCACCAGGACTGGCTCAGGATACTGCTTTTTCAAAATGTTTAAAATCTTAAAGTAGGGGAGATCTTTCTTTTTTTTTTTAATTTTATTTATTTCGGTATGTGTATCAATGTACTGTCTGCATGCAGGTTTGTGCACCCGTGTCGTGTAATGTCACGGAGGTCAGAAGAGGGTGTCGGATTCCCCTGGAACTGGAGTTCTCCTGGAATTGGAGTTTCAGACGGCTCTCGGCCGCCATGTGGGTGCTGGGGATCGAACCCGGGTCCTCTGTAAGAGCGGTCGGCGCTCTTAACCGCTAGGCCATCTCTCCAGCCCTAGGGGAGATCTTTCTAAGGAAGATCAAATTGATATTTTTTTTCAGAAAATTTCAGGGTTTCATATGGAGAAAAATATTAAACAAGTCAAACAAGAAATGGAAAGTAGGAGAAAAACATAAACACATCGAACTTCTCATATGTCCTGTCAGTAAAAAACAGGTAATGGCATTTTTCAACCATTGGTGAAGATTGGAAAAAAAAATTACATATATTATTGGCAAGAGTGGGAGAAACTAGTATACTTTTTTTTTTTTTTTGGTCTTTTTGAGACTTTTAGTCCCAGCTGCCTGGAGCTTGCTCTGTAGACCAGGCTGGCCTTGAACTCACAGAGATCCACCTGGCTCTAAAACTAATATTCTTACAAATGCTAACAAATGACTCAGTAAGTAAAGGTGCTTCCAGCAAGCCTGATTTTAATCCCTGGACCTGAGTTTAATCCCTGGGCCTCATATGGTAGAAGAGAACTAACTCCTGAAAGTTGTCCTCTGACTTAGACAGACAGACAGACAGACAGACAGACAGACAGACAGACACACACACACACTCATTCAATGTTAAAAAAAACCAATAAATTTTTGGACAGTGTTTGCATTGGCATAAGGCCTGGGGCTGCAGCTCAGGGGTGGATTGTTCGCCCAGCACGTACAAGGTCCCGGGTTTGATCCTCAGCACCACTTTAAAAAAAAGGAGAGGAAAAAAACCCATTGAAAGTGATGGTTCAGATCTGTAATCCCAGCACTCAGAAAGCTGAGGCAGGGTGATCATAATTTTATGTCTTCTGGCCTCTGTGGGCACCTGCTCACATGTGATTGCACATAAATTCAGGCAGGCAGGCATACACACACACATATGCATAAATAAAAATAAAACTTGGGGCTGGAGAGATTGCCCAGTGGTTAAGAACAATGGCTGTTCTTGCAGCGGACTCAGGTTTAGTCCCAGCACTCACATAATTTTGATGCTAGCCTGGGCTACATAGTAAGAACCTGTTTCAAAACAAATATTGGCATAATTATTTTTAGATGGAATTTGGCATTATCAATCAAAATACAAAATGCATATTATTATTATTTTGATCCAGAAACTTCAAACCTACGAGCTCTATGTTACAAAATTATTTACACATACACACTATTGTGTAAGGGATGTATATCATTATTATGTATATTATTTAGGGAAAACAATTAGACAGCTGTTAAAAAGAATGAAGTAATGGGGCTGGAGAGATTGCTTGTCAGTTAAGAGCACTGGCTGCTCCTGAAGAGGATCCAGGTTTGAATCTTGGAACTCAATGTGGTGGCTGATAACTGTCTTAAACCCCAGTTCTAGGGGATCTGATGCCCTCTTCTGACCTTCTCTGGCATTGCACAGCACAGGTGCACTTACATACATGCAGAGAATATACTAATACATGTAAAATAAAAAATAAACATTAAAAAAGAATGAAATAAATGGGAAAAATTCATATGCTATATGGAAGAGGTGTCAAGCTTGTCAGTAGGTGACTAGAGCAGCACATGTATGCAGATATGAGTAGTTCCACAAGAAACTGCTGATGGTATTCAGAGAGGGCTGAGCAGAAGAGGGACATTCATTTTTTTTGTAGACTCCCTTTAAGTACCTAAAATTTGTAAACTATATTTGTATGTAATTATTATGATAATGGAAAAGCAGGGTAGGAGGCTGGGGAGACAGCTCGGTGGGTACTGGGGCCCTTGCAACCCAGCCTGATGACCCAGGGTCTATTCTAAGAATCCAAATAGTAGACATAGAGAACCAGTTTCCACAACTTGTTCCTTAATCTACACACATGCTTGCATGCATGTATACACACACAACACACACATGTCCACACACAAATAACTGTATGCAATTTTTATTTTTATTATTATTTTTTTTTTGAGACAAGGTCTCCCTATCACCCCAGCTGGCCTGGACCTTGCTCTGTAGACCAGGCTGGCTTTGAACTCACAGAGATTCACCTGCCTATGCCTCCCAAGTGCTGGGATTACAGGTGTGTGCCACCATGCCTGACTTAAAGATGGTTCTTAGCTGCCATGTGGGTGCTAGGAATCGAACCCAGCTTCTCTGCAAGAGCAATCAGTGCTCTTAACCACTGAGCTATCTCTCCAGCCTGCATACAATTTTTAAAAAGCAAGGTAGTCTAATTTGAACTTTCTGTACTATCCTACTTTTGAGCAAACAATATTTCTGAATGTGATAAACCTTTCACAACTATCTCTCTAATGAAATGTCTTCAAGTGAATTTTTATTAATATCTACTGAAACCAAAGTGTCTGGGATATGGTAGACTTGAGATATCCTAGGATCAAATTCCTTCCCAGTCATTTCAGTAGGTCCAACATCCTGCATCTGGATCATTCCGGAGGAGTCTTCCTGAAGCCCACAGATGTTGGCTCCACATAAGGCTCAAAGCCAGGCAGGAAGCTCTGCTGTTAACACAGGCTGCCTGGCTCTGGACTGAAGTTCAGGCTGTCTTTGGGCTTTTACCCATTAGGCTATGTTCTTCTCTTGTCCTAGAGATTCTCTCTTGATCCATCTCTGGCCCTTGACATCTACTCTGGGATATCCTTTAGACCTCTATCCTGGCAGGAGGAAGGCACTCATAAAAGGGGGACCAGGGGTCATAACCAACTAATCCTTTTCTCTTCTCCCCTCTCCCTTCTCCCCTCTCCCCTCTCCTCTCCTCTCCTCTCTCTTCTCTTCCTTTCTTTTTCTTTCTTTCCTTTTCCTTCTCCCTCCCTCTTTCTTTTGTTTGGAGATAGAGAGTCTCATGTAGCCCAGGTTAGCCTCAAACTGGCTATGTGGATGAAGATGACCTTGAACATTTGGTCCTCCTACCCCACCTCCTGAGTGCTGAGCCACCAGTCCTAGCTTGTGCACAGCCAGGGCTTCATGCATGCTAGGCAGACACTACCAGCTGAGCCAGTCCCCAGCCTGACTTTTTTCTGTCTAAAGTCACACATATGTACTCCATATGCTACACACATGGCACATATCTCTTTCCTTCTCCCCAGGTCAAACCAGCTACCACTTATTGAGAGATCTCAATATCGCTGAGAGGCACTTCTAAGTCAGGTGGTTGGAATCAGCTCCAACCCAGGATACAAAGCACACTTCCCATTGCAGTTAAGTTCATCTGTCCCTTCCTGATAAAGGATCTGTTCTCCAACCTGCTTGAGGAGTTCTGATGCATCAGCAACATGTACTTCAGTGATGTTTCCTAGAGCATACAGACAAGGGAAACCCAGACAGAAGAGACTGAGGAAAATCTCCTCAGCCTGTTTGGTGGTTGGGAGGTAACCTCCGTGTCAGAGAGCCCTTGCTGCTCACAGTCACCACCATGCAGGCCTCCCACTTGGCATGATGACAGGCTACAGTCTGGCAGAAGCGGCATGACAAGGCCCTTTACCTTATCCATGGGACTCAGATCTAGGAGAGGAAAAGCCACCACCAAATGCTCTCTCTAGATCTTCCAGAACACTGGTAAAGATACCATACATTATGACCCCCTGGAGCATTTCTGGGAGGAAGATGAGGTCTTACAAAGCCACCCAAAGATTGTCTCCTGGGCTGCTGGAAGGGGGTTGCAACTCTGAACCCTCTTGTAGGGGGTGACCGTCTGGGCGGGACTGCCCTTCGTCTTTGCAGCTGGTGACCAGCGGGTCGGGTTTGAGTTTGGTGCCTCTGTGGCTTTGTGTGGGTGGGCTCCTGAGGCACAAGAACCCGGAAGTCACTCAGGCAGGTACTGGGGTGCAGGCTAGGTCAGGCATACCCCCCCCACCAACGGGAATTGGTGAGAGAGTATCCAAGTGGACTTTTTTTGGAGACCCTTCAGAACAGGAAGAGAAGAGTGACTTAGGCTTCCAATATCCAATATATAAACAAAATTGAAAGCCTGAAACCTAGACAAGTCAATACTCCATAAACAAGGAGGAGGAAAGAAAAAAAAGCATCAGAAGGAGGCAAGTAAAACCATCCGCTAACATGGTGAAAAGACATTTGTGATTTGAATCACAAAAGGGAAACCCACATGCCAGGGACACGACGAAGGGACAACATGGGAAAGGCACAGGATAATCCTGCATCAGGCTCTACTAAAACTGTAGGAGATAGCTACAATGGGATCCCCTTGGAGGTGACCCAAGAAACAGATCTTAGAGGAATAATTGCAGACCTATGCAGAGAAATTAAAGAAGATAAAGAAGAATACAAAGAACTAATGAGAGAGAATGAAAAATTCAAATAGGACCTAGAGGGATACATGACAAACTTCGGAAAGAACTAAA
>VZQC01003373.1:1079755-1127137 GCA_009823505.1 Rhizomys pruinosus
TATGGGAACCTTGGGTTGTTCAAAATTTGGACATAGATACTTGCAAAATGCACCAATTACCTAATTGTATGACATACTGAGTAACATCAATGTTATCTGCAAACAACTGTGTCATTATATTGTAGAATCCCTTAAAAATAAAAAAAATAAATTTAATTAAAAAAATGTAAACTGCTCAACAAATTTAAGGCATCTTATGATTAGTTCTATAAGGATAATTGGCACCCAAATGTTATCCAAGTCCCTGAAGATTCTAGTTGCAAAATGCAGCAAAACCATCTTAAGATGTAAAATACCCACTAGTTGATGACTTATAAACTCAGTCCTTGTTCTAGTTAATTTCCCTGTTGCTGTGATAAAATGCTCTGACAAAAGCAATTTAAGGACTGAAGAACTTCTTCTGGCTCACAGTTTGAGAGTACAGCCCATCAAGGTGAAAGTCAAGGAGCCTGAAGTAGCTTGTGACACTGCATCCATAGTCAGGACCCAAGAGCGATGGGAACCCCTGCTTGTGACATTGCATCCATAGTCAGGACCCAAGAGCAATGGGAACCCCTGCTTGTGATAGTGCATCCATAGTCAGGACCCAAAAGCGATGGGAACCCTGCTTGTGACATTGCATCCATAGTCAGGACCCAAAAGCAATGGGAACCCTGCTTCTTTGCTTTCCTATGGTCCAGAATCCAAGCCACCCTTCCTTAGTGTGTGTGTGTGTGTGTGTGTGTGTGTGTGTGTCCAGCTCAATTAACCCAATCAAGATAACCCTCTCACAGACAGCACAGAGTCTAGCCTAACGCAAATAGTCCTTCACATATGTGCCTGGAGGCTTGTCTCCCAGGTGATTCCAGATCCTGTCAAGTTGAGGACCAACACTCACCATGGGCAAAGCATTCTGTCTTCATGGCTACCTGTTGCTATGGTCTGACAATATGCAATGTAACAAAATGTAGAGTGGAAATTGAAAAAAATCATTGCCAGAATAGAGATCATTTCATGAAGTCAATGAAGGCAACAGAGTATTCATAACTCCACAGCAAAAAGGAGCCAGCAGTCAGGTCTGTTAACCCTGAGAGAGGCAACCAAAGAACAAGACCCTAAAAAAGAGATTAACCTGTTCATCAAGGAATCAGGAAAAACCCCTAGCCCTCCAGCGTGCTTGCTAAATTGATACATGTGCGCGAACTTGCCAGGAAACACTCAGAGTAGAGTTTAGAAAGATACATTGTAGCCGGGTGTGGTGGCACACGCCTTTGATCCTAGCACTTGGGAGGCAGAGGCAGGTGGATCTCTGTGAGTTCAAGGCCCGCCTGGTCTACATAGTGAGCTCCAGGCCAGCTGGGACTAAAGGGAGACCCTGTCTCAAAAAGACAAAAAAGGACAAAAAAAAAAAAAAAAGAAAAAAAAAAAAAAAAAAAAAAAAAAAAAAAAAAAAAAAAGCTAAATCTTAAAACTGGAATTGCATATAAATATGACTAACCATTGAATACATAAAAAGATGTTCAAAATCACTAATCAATGTTAGTATTAGTTGAAAGTTGTTGGCAAGAATTTGGAGAAATTAGAACTGCTAAATACTGTTGATGGTAATACAAGTAAACTCTTTCATAGAAAATAGTATGGGATTNAAAAAAAAAAAAAAAAAAAAAAAAAAAAAAAAAAGAAAGAAAGAAAGAAAGAAAGACACATTGTGCCTCCCTACAAATTTGTCAGAAAAACTACCACTCACCAAACCAAGTGCTTGACTTATTTATCCAATTTAAAAGCCAGTACACCCACTCCATAGAAAGAAACACATACCTGGCACTGTAAATCTGGCTGAAGAACTGACAGAGCTCATAGGCCCCAGGGATGAACCTAGTTCTGTTATTCTGGTAAATGGATATAGTGTCCAACTGTTCTCTAAATTCATATCTTTCTACTTGTAGATTAGCATAGCTCTCAGACCTCACCAGAGAAGCTTCTTTGTGCAGCAGATGGTGGTAAATGTAGAAACTCACAACTGGTTGAAGTGTGGAGAATAAGCACCAGTGGAGTGCTCAGCCACAAATGAGACCTCTATACCACACCCTCTTCCCTCAAGGATCAGGAGACATCACAGAAAAGGAGGCAGAAAGACCATAGGAACCAGAGGTCAGGGAGAACCAGAGTCAAACAGTCTTCTGGAAACGACAGGACCACGGCACCTGTGAACTTGTGCAGCGGTGGCTCCCTGCATATGACCTGCACAAGATCAAGCCTGTCAACATTGTGTCATGGCGTGGGAAGGGGTTTATGAGCCCCAACCTCTAACTAAGGAGCTATGGACAGTTGATGGCTTATGGGGGAGGGAGAGTCAGTTCTCTTTAAGGTATGGCCCCTCGTAGGTCAAGCACATTCTGTAGATGATCCCACACTCAGGAGTATATAGTCAGCACAAATGGGAGTCCATGGGTTATTTAAAAACAGGAAGACAGGAAGTTGTGGGGGGGGACAGAGATGGGGTGGATCTGGGAGGAATTAGGGATGAATATGATTAAAATACATTGAGGGCTGGAGAGATGGCCTAGTGGTTAAGAGTGCCGACCGCTCTTGCAGAGGACCTGGGTTCGATCCCCAGCACCCACATGGCAGCCGAGAACCGTCTGAAACTCCAATTCCAGGAGAACTCCAGTTCCAGGGGAATCCGACACCCTCTTCTGACCTCCACAGCATCGCACGACACGGGTGCACAAACTTGCATGCAGACAGTACATTCATACACATACAGAAATAAATAAAATTAATAAAAAAATTAAAAAAATAAATAAAATACATTGAAAGAGATTTTCAAATAATTAATGGAAATACAAAAAAGAACAGGTGCATATTTGTAGTCTTCACTTGGAACATATCCATGCCCTGAACAGCCAGGTTCTTCTGCATCAAGGAGTCCATCAAATCACATCACTGTCTAGGTTTGCAAAAGCATAGTCAATCACCTACTAATATATTTATCTCTGTTGTTTTTTCCTTTTTAAAGAGATGGTCAGTTCCCTTCTCATCCCATTGTCCATGAAATGTTGGTTTTTATTTAAGGTAGGTTCACTTTCACCTTTCCAGCCTCATATGCCAAATATCTTCTACTTAGGTCCAAGGTCCAAGGGCCAGTTTTTTTTGAGGTGGGGTTTCCCTGTACCCCTAACTGGCCAGGAACTCCCTGTATAGACCAGGCTGGTCTTTAACTCACAGATATCCACCTGCCTCTGCCTCCCAAGTGCTGGGATTAAAGGCACCCAGTGGTTTTGTTGGTTTCTAAAATATTTTACTTATTTTTATTTTATGTATATGAACGTTTTGCCTGTATGTATATAAGTGCACCATGGGCTTGCACTGTTTGAGGAGCCCAGAAGAGGGCACTGGGTCCCCTGGAACTGGAGTTATAAATGGCTGTGAACCACCACGTGGGTGCTGGGAACTGAACCTGGGTTCTCTGCAAGAGCAGCCAGTGATCTTAATCACTGAGCCATCTCTCCAGCTCCCTTGGCTGTTTTTCTTTTTTTTAATGTGACCCTGTACCCAACTAAAGCTGTTGAACTTGGCATTCCAATAGACTTGCTGGGTCAAGACAAAGCATCCAAGAAGCCAGGCTGGTACGGCATTCTCCCTGACTTGAGGCAGTATGGGCTCACAGAAGGCGCATTTATTCTAATGTATGAGGTTTCAAAGTGTAAGCCTTGAGCTAATTTAATAATCTGAGGTCCTTTGCTGGGTGTGGTAGTGCACACTTATAGTCTCAGCCATTGAGAGGTTGAGGTAGGAAGATTGTGAGTTTGAGGTCACTCTAGGCTACACAGCAGGACACTGTCTGAAGCTGGACATGGTGTCTCACACCTTTGATCTCAGTACTTGGAAGACAGAGGCAGGCAGATCTCTGTGAATTTCAGGCCAGTCTGGTCTACATAATGAGTTCCAGACCAGCCATAAAACAAGACAAAAGAAACCAAAAAATCTGACCATGCCCCCAAAACAAAACCAAAATAAAAATTTAGCCAGGTGTGGTAGCACTTGCCTATAATCCCAGCATTTGGGAGGTGGTAGTGGAAGATTGGCAACTCAAGGCCAATTTCAGCCACATGGGACTCTGTCTCAAAAAACAAAAGACAGGGCTGGAGACATGGCCTAGCAGTTAAGAGCTCTGACTGCTCTTGCAGAGGACTCGGGTTCGATCCCCAGCACCCACATGTCGGCTAAGAACTGTCTTTAACTCCAGTTCCAGGGGAATCTGTCATCCTCTTCTGATCTCTGCAGCATTGTGCAATACAGGTGCACCAACCTACATGCAGACAGTACACACATTCACATAAAAACAAAACAAAACTGGGGCTGGAGAGATGGCCTAGCGGTTAAGAGCGCCGACCGCTCTTACAGAGGACCCGGGTTCGATCCCCAGCACCCACATGGCGGCCGAGAGCCGTCTGAAACTCCAATTCCAGGAGAACTCCAGTTCCAGGGGAATCCGAGACCCTCTTCTGACCTCCGCGGCATTGCACGACACGGGTGCACAATAGCACGCAAACCTGCATGCAGAACAAAGTGAGGTGTGATAACACATATCCGAAATAAAATAAAATAAAAATTAAAAACTTATTCTCAAGAAGAGACTGGGACGAGCAGGGAAAAAGTTGTGATGATTGAGGCCATAATTTAATTTTACTCCGTATGAACATCAGTCAAGAAGTACAGACAAGATTATTTTTGCTTGCTTCTTTGGGTTTTTGTCTGTTTTTGTTCTGTGTTTTGGAACCTTTTTTTTTTTTTTTGTACGTGTACTAATGATATATTTACGATGCTGCATGCAAAGATTTGTCGCCGGCACCCGTTATCCAAACGCCCGGATCAACTGCATTGAGCTGGCATCCGTTGACCCTCCCGTGTCTCTAGTTCATAACAGAAAGCGGATAGAGAATCCTCCTTACCCCTCGCCTTCGCTCGCGCGTCACCTGCTTTCTGCGCCACCAAGATGTGACAGAGCTCCCGGCCCATTGTCGGCCATCGCGAAGGGAGAATTTGGTCACACTGAAAAGAGAAAAGGAGAGACCGCCCGTTAAAGAAAAACTTTACATCCTACATCATATCAGGGCTCGATCGGCAACTGGATAGTCCCTAATATTGCATTATCCGACAACGACGCTTGGCCACCCAGCGCTCGGTCATCCGTGCGCCTGACTTCAACAATTTGCACATCTAGATTTTACATACAGCGCACGGTTCAGTGACTCTACCACGATTCCGTATCATTCGCATTCACCTGACCATCGGCGTTTCATCCTGCCTACGATGTAACAATCGCCGCGAACGTCCAGCAGCAACGATCTGTGACTCATAGACAATAACTTCCACCTTGTCGCGTCTCAGAATGCGATAAATCCACATTATCGTGAGCACCAGCCGGTGCTCTCTAATTCCAACCGTGCCGTTAACATTGCGTGCAACTCCCTATGCATGATATTTAGTATTAACCTGCAAATCTACGGCGAGCGTCGAGTCGTCGCGCATCACCACAGCCTCCGCCAAACTACGTAACCATGGAATGACCTCGCTGCATGCGTATGTACGGATCTACCATACGTAAGTCGTAGGCAGACCCCTACATCTCATCGCATGGTACAACAGTATTCTCCGTGGGAAATGCGAGTGACGTAACTTACACTGTCCATATACATCTTTATACCTAGATTCAACGTTACTGATTGTCCCAAACGAACTAATTCGTCAGATTATTTTTCGCAATATCGGTTCTACATGACATGGAATGCGTTCGGCTATCCTCCTTCTCCGACTGACCTGATGGCCGTCGATTATACATAACGCAGCGCGTGCGGTAGCTTTCCACCATATTCCGAAAGTAAGCCAGCGCAGATCGCGGCAAATCGTATCGTTTAGTGGGCCCATTGCGTCACTGTCCCCTACCCAGGGCATTACATCCCCACCGCACCTGATACGCGCGGCCTTCGCCTTGTACCTAAACTGGTCGCACGGCTCGCGTAATCTTCGTCTGCATGTAGAGCGCAGTGTGAGGATGATTCACTTGATCATCGATCGTGGTATGGCCAATCTCCGACACGGAGTCCCATAGCTTCAGTGACGTCTCTCTGATACAAATATCTCTCAACCGAAGAGACATACTAAGAGACAACAGCACGTCCGCCATCTGCCAATCAGATGTCCTAGCGTTCGCCGCGTCGTTACCTTGCTCCTCGAGGTGTACGTTCTGCGGCCAAAGGGTCCGGTCACGTAATCCCGCTCGTCCTGCATCCTAGGGGCCTATCTCTCTGTCTGTCACCGCACCACGCCAGCACACGATACCCCATCGGCTGCGTCCTGCCGCTAATGCGAGTGCTCTTACCTGGAACCCCGAGTGTCGCAAACTGATAACATCTATCGCATTCAATTGTCACCTAATATGCAGAAGAATAATATCCCGCCTTTTTGGTCTCGAGACAGAGTCTCTCTTAAGCCTACAACCAGCTGGCCTGGATGAAGAGGTTCCTATGGTCAGACCAGGCTTGGCCTTGAACTCATCAGAGATCCACCTGCCTTCTGGTCCTCCTGATGCTAGAAATTTAAAGGACCATGCCACTCACCACGCATAGGTCTTTTTGTTTGTAATAGGTTCTGTTATTTTTTGATTCTGTATATTTTTTTATTTTATTTATTGTTTACTGGCTCCGCCCGTCCATCGTCACTAACATGGAGTTATCTTGTCTACCCTCATACGTTCAGCAGCCTCGAATCACGCTTCGCTGCTCGGGTCACGAGAGCCGACGCTGTCATGGCTTAACTAGCGTACTCTCAGACAGTTTGTCTCTCAGGATCCCAGATTCATAAGACTATCGATGACGGCAGGCGAAATGTACGCACATACTCCCGTTGTAACTCATCTTCTCCGTCTGCTCCTTGACAAAAGCGAGACAACACAGTCCTTTATTGCGTCGTCGTGACTTTTCGGCGGGTGTCTCGATACATGCGCTTCTTCCCTCGCCCTCTACCTGTTCGATTGGATCTTCAGGACTAGATGTTGCATCCCTCAGGGCTAAGCTGCCATCCGCTCAGATTAGCGCAAGGCTCGTTGACAGTGCGTTACTCCGGACAAGATCTTATAGCGACAACCGATGATCTTCAATCGAACAGTTACTCTTTTACGTGGTCTCGTATGCTAACCCGCTACCGCCTCCGATGCCTGGCGACCAACACGTATGTATGCGAATCTGTCCTGGCCCTCAGCAGTCCTGTATCCTTCCGCCGTAGCTTACATTATATTTGTCCTGCCACAGGTCAGCATTCTCTGGCCGCACCATAGGCATATCCGTAAATCCGACTCAGCGTCAACATCGTTTATGATCCAATCTTCTCATTTGATGTCACGAAGCAATTAATACTACGGGATTAAAATTAGTTCCATTCCACACAAACTGTGCTCGCATCATCCATAACAGAACTGCTCAGTGCGAAGGCGAATACACATGTCAACATTGAAGTACCTCTACAATTCTTCTCCAACATGTACTTCTTACGCATGCGGGTACTTGAGCCCCTGTAGTAGAGACACCCTAGAATACGGGCATCGCGCGTTTATGCTGCTCACGGCATCAGCAAGGCCTCTACGCACATACTTTCACTAATTTCACCACTCTCGCTAGCTGATGCGCAGTCGAGCCGGCTACTTCGCCAACCGGTACATAATAACTCACTCTACACTGGTCTTCTGACGAGGATCCAGCGTGTCTTAGTTTTAGACCACAGTCCCACAGCCTAGATGGTACGATGACCGGCTCGTTTTTTGTTCGTCCTCATCACACTTGGCGCAATCTCGCTTTGCTCGCATGGCGCAGGTGGGGCGATTTTTTGACGCCTGATCAACAAACTCTCGTAGCTAAGACAATTTCCCTTCGGTAATAAGTGCAATGGTCAAAAAGCTCAACGTTACTAGGTCAATCTATCCATCTGCTTTAATCGCCCCCGCGTAGCCATAAGCCCTTTATTTGGCCACCTTCGTATCCGCGCCCAGTACAGTGGGCAGGTGTAACCCGCCTTCAACTTTCATTAGTCAAGACTGGGCCTAACTGTTGCAAAGTCATACAGGGAACGCGCGGACGAACCCACGGCCCTATACAAATACGCTGTCATTTCCGCTACCAGACGAACATACAAACAGCGGCGACTTCTACATGTGACAGCTGCTGACCTCCACTCTGATAGATGGTGTCCTCCGAACAGTAAAATATCTGATTCTTTATGATGTAACGCTGAATGGAGGCAGCGAGGAGGCCTTTTGGGCTAATTACATGTTGGAACGAGGTTAACGCCCGGAGAATTTTTTTTTTTTCTTTGTTGTCTCCTCTGACATTGACAAGTCACTTGGTAACACGCTATGGCCAAAGACAGCCACCTCTTTTAAACAAGGCAGGGGCTGGAAACAGGGAGATTGACCCGAGTCCTCTCATATAGTCCCTTCCCCATTCCTGCAGCTTCCGGGTATGAAGAGATCTTGGTTTTAAGTTCACGTACAATAGCAAGGGCCTGGAGGTTTGGATCCACATCCTCTTGGGTCTCAGTTCTATATTGTGCATTTTACAGCATCTGTGTCAGCCAAGGAAGGAAACAAAAGCGTACTATCTAAGCAACATGCCTGTGGAGCCCAGCAGAAGGCATGTTTGTACAAAGAAGCAAGGCGTGGGTCCATAGACACAACTGGATCGCAGTGAAATGCTGACCACGTGGGAATGAGCCTTGGTACTGGCCAACAGCGGGCTCAGCGCTAGAATCCCATGATTGGGATCGAACATGTCTGCATTTCACGGTCACACAGGGAGGCCTTACCAAGGGCCACTTGGGGAGCTGTCTCCTCGGGACGTTAGCCCAACCACTAGCATGCCCTGTAGCGTACACCTTGGTTCCCTGATGGTTTCCATACTGCAGTGATCAGTAAAAATGAATACCTCACTGTCAGGTTGGAGGGGGAAGTCACCAGAAAAGACCATCAAGCTCTCTGAGGAGGGGCCATCTCTTTACAGATGGCCATGGGCAGATGTGTAGGAGGCACCGGGTTTCCTTAGCATTTGCTGGGAGGCTCTTCTCCTCCTTCCTGGAGGATGGAATGAGACAAGTGCAACTCTTATGCCCATTGAGCACCAGTCCTCCTTGTCTCTCAGGGTCCCTTCTTCTTCAGGCACACGCAGACACACGCACACATACAATGTAGCACTCACCTCAGCTCATTTGTCCCTCCTGGCTGGACTGGACATAAGTCCTCCGATGTCATCTCCCCGGCCTGTGAAGGCCCTGGCTGGATGGGCATGAGGCCCCTCCTCCTCAGCGTACAGTGACACCCCATGGCTGCTGTTCCCCTGTGCAGCTGGGCAGCACGACGTGCGATACTGCGTGCGCTATGGGCCTCATGGCCCCAGCAAGGGCCGTCACCAGCCGACGCTCCCGATGAACCGGTCCGCAGCCGGGGTCCTGAGAAAACGTGTACAAGCTTGCAAGCTGTCTCTGTTCACCATCCACAATGGCCGACTAGTAAGCGGGCGGCTTAGGACAAGCGTTTGGCCTACTCAATAAGGATGAGGGAGAGCAGAGGAGAGCCACCTGAGGACAGATGCCTCTCTCCGGGTGCACGTTGCTGAGGCCTTGAGGGTCTGCCTGCCGACAAGGGCCTGTGGGCTTCCCAGGGAGGCAAGGCTCGGAGTCCCAAGGAGCTGAGGAGAAATGTGTCAGACAGAGCTTGTCAGCACCTCAGCACCCTGCCAAATAGTAATTAACCAAGCCTCGTGCCACCCAGAGAGGGAGGGCAATATTTTCATCCCCATTTTATAGAAGGGTAAGTGGAGGCTCAGGGAGGTCAGACAACCACTTTAGCCAGACAGTCAGAGCTAAACTTATCCCTGAGGGGGACTGACTCATGGGTTACCACTGGAGCTTGGGTGAAGCCAGGCCTTCAGGGACAGCTGTAGGCAGGCCTGCTGAATGGCAGCTGGGGTTGGGACAGTTGTGCAACCCTTGTGCTTCTTTGGGAAGCTCCATGTGGCTCTCTTTCTCAGCGAGCTTTGCCCTTTTCTCACCCTTATTTATTTCTGTGTTTCTTTTTTAGGCCTTTTTTAGCGCATTTGCTAGAACGTTTACCCCCCCCCCACTCAGCCAAGTCCTTTCAGCTTGAGAGACTTTGTGCAAAAAGAAGACTTTCCCTTAACTTGGCATTTGCAAAGCATATTCACTTATTCAGAGTTCTGAGAAGTCTTCCAGTCAAGGAACCTGTTCCATTTTGCTCAACCCTGTGCGTCGCTTTCCTTTGTACCCCAAGGCGGTTTTTTTTTTTCTTTTTTTTTGAAAGGAACTCTTTCTAGTACCACCCATTAGTGTGCCACCCACCTTGGGCTTCTACCAGATCCACATTGGGAAATCCTGAGAAGAACTGTCATTTCCTCAAGACCGGCGACTGCACCTCTTTCACCAATGTTCCACAAACCACACCATATGTCGGGCACAGAGCCAGAAGTCATGTGTTCCCCAAAGCCCATGCATTAAGCCAGCCGCTTGCCACGTGGACTTCTCCCACTGTGACTTTTCTCTCATATTCACAGAGCAGGCTTTTCTAAACACCCTCCTGTCAAGGTATTGCTCCACCCCAGGGGGCCACCCTCTCCACGGACCTCCATGCTTGTGAGTTCTCCCGGGCATTATGGCTGCCTCTTTTACTCTGGGTCCTTCATTTTAGTCTTCTCAAAGTACTTTCCAGTACTCAACACTGATTTACTTTTCCATATTTGTTTGCTTATATCCATATCTCTAGGATAATAGGCAAATTTGATTGATATGTAGGCTGTTCACTGCCTGAAAGAGCTGGGCCTGATGTGGTCTCACATCTGTCTCATTCCTGGATCCATGCCTGGGTTATGAATCTTGGAGTGGAGGCACAACTCTAACCTGAGCTCTGCAGGGTGCGTGGGGAGCTACTGACATGTTCAACTCCACACCCATAAGGAAACCTACCTGATATGCACAAAGGTGCCCAGAGGGATAGCTTCATGGTGTCGTCCATTGAAGGTAAGCTGCATGAACTGAATGGCCATTTAGTCTTCAAACTAATGTACTGACTACATCACATTTTTGAGCCCTTATCCAGGTGCCCTTGCCTTGCCTTGTGTTTCTTGCTTACATCTTTCCTGAGTCCATTCCTGCACTGTAACCCCCTGGATACCTCAGGAGCTCAATCCATTTGTGTTGCTGATATGATCCTTACCACAGGCTAGGTGAGAAATGGCAAAGGGCTATTCTCTCAGGCCTTCGTTGGACTAAGGCTGATGGCTGGACCACAAGGGGCTGTGTTGAGAAGGATCCTGAGGCTGTATTAAGAATTTCACAACTGACTGGTGACTACAATCTCTCTCTCTTCTCCTTTCGGCATGCACCCATATAGGCACATTTATTTGCCTCTATGGAGGTTCAGTGTTATTAGCTTAAATGGGATTAAATGGCATGTCTCATGCAAGGAGTTTCAGGCAGGAGTCTAGGTCACACAGCTAGCGCATTCTTTTGGTATGCCCAGCACTGCTGGGTGTCGGCTCTATTGTGGGGTTCCTTCATGCCAGACGAGGATTACTTGAGTCGTTGACCAGGACAGGGAGAAAGAGCTTTCTTTAAATCATGGCTTTACACTGCTTTGGGGGTGAACATGGAAGCTTCAGAAGAGATCTGGCCAGGAGGACATGCGTGGGAGTTTCTTTACCGTCTTTTTTTTCTTTTTTTTTTTTTTTTTTCTTTTTTCTTTTTGAGAAGGGTCTCCCTGTAGCTCTGCTGTGCCTTGGAAGCTCACTCTGTAGACACAGTGGGCCTTGAACTCACAGATCCCCCTGCACTCTGCCTCCCAAGTGCTAGGATTAAAGGCATGTGCGCCAGCCTGTTGGGGGATGGACACAAGCACGTTGAAATGGCTTCCTCACTAGGACTATTTGGACTGATGTGTTAATTACTTTTCTGTTCTGATAAAGACACTGTGACTAAGACTAAAGACCATAGCAAGGGTTTATTTGGCTTATTAGTTACAGTAGGTATAAAGTATTATCGATGGGTGCAGGCGTGGGATCGGTAGCAGAAGTGATTGAAAGGCAGAAAGCTGAATGCACAATCCTTAAAACAGGCACACCAGCCAGGCAGGAAAGGGCAGCTGGGAGTGGGGCGGGGCTGTGAACTCTCAGAGCCCAGTCAGCCCTCTTACAGTGACCTCTGCTTTGGTCCATTCAGGCCATTACCTCCCTAAATACCTCTCGCTACAATACGGTGCCACCAACTGGGGAGTCTAAGAGGGGACGTTCTCACTCAAACCACCACACGCTGTGGAAGGCTTTAGCTTCCTAGCTTTAAAGAGATGACTATCTTGAGTATGTATAGAACAACAACAAAAAAGCAAGAAACAAATGTCTTTTAATGGGATCTGAAATTCAGTAACAACAACAACAAACAATAAACAACAAACAACAACACAAAGGCCAAAAAGAAAAAGAAAGTGGATCATTCCAGAATGCACATGGTGCTTTCTCTGGGAAGTCCATTTATCTTTCGTACTTTGAGTCTGGCGTGAGCCAAGCACTGGTGCTGGGGTTAAAAAATACTGTTACAAACTTGCAAGAAAACAAAAAAGGAAAACCATAAGATTATTGTTTAGCTGTTGGTTACTGAGTACAGTAGGCTGAAAGATAGGAATAACTAATTCCCCAAAACCTGTGTTACATGGTTCACAGTGAGTGATGTGTTTAAAGGCAGCATCCTGAGAAAGGAAAGTTTATCTTGACTTATCTGGGCGGACACTGAATCCATGACAGAGAGGCACAGGTTGTTTAAAGATGCACACAAAAGAAGGTAGGACAGCGACATAATAGATAGAAGCCAAAGGCTGCCACCATCACCAATTACAGGTCAGGAGTAGAATCTCCCTCAGGTCCTCAAAGAAGGCCACACTCTGAGATCTTGATTTAGAAGCTCTGGCACTTATATTGTGAGACAATAACTATCTGTTGTAACAAGCAACAAATTTGTTCGGTGAACTTGGGTCACGGCAGCGTTAGGGAATCTAATTATAAAAATAATACAATTTTCTCTATAGAAAATGCAGGGAAAAAAAAAACCCCAGGTATTAAACAGACACAGCTGCAATCCCAGGGGGGCATCAATGATTCTGGTGCTGGGTGGGCAGAGACAGAAGGAACCCAGGGGCTTTGCTGGCTAGTTAGTTTGATCTCGAGTCATGTGAGCCCACAGGCTTCAGTGAGACGCCTTTTCTCAAAAAAAAACAAAAAGGCAGAAATGATGTGAACGAAGACATTTTCTAATAGTAACTCCTGGTCACTATGGTGTATAGACAGGAATGTGCTCCCATGTGTTCATCTGTAAATACGTGTGCACACACCCCCCACCAGCCATCACTCCCTTTATCCCCATAGACAGGAATGTGCTCCCATGTGTTCATCTGTAAATACGTGTGCACACACCCCCCACCAGCCATCACTCCCTTTATCCCCATACAGTTATGAACACCTTTCTACCCCTTTTGATTGTCATTCTGATTTTTTTTTGTCTTTTGTTGAGAAACAGGGTTTCTCTGTAACCCCAGCTGTCCTAGAAAACTTTCACTATTGATAGACCAAGCTAGCCTTGAACTCAACCAAAGATCCGCTGCCTCTGCCATCCGAGTGCTGGGTTTAAAGGCCGTGGCGCCACCAGGCTGGGCTTTCACTTGAAATTTTAAGAACGATCCCCTATCCATCTATGCATTTGCTATCATTTGTTTGAGTACCTTTTTTTGCTAGCTGTTTTAGTTGCTTCTAGTATGCTAGTATCAGGAATGTGATTGCATGGTCTATTTAATGGTAGCTCCTGGGGCAGAGCAGGGCAGAGCATCTCCTCACTGTGTGGAGTACAGAGTGAGCTCCCAAAGCTGAGCTAGCAAACAATGCTGGGCAGGAGTCTCTGAGGGGTTGGAGAAAGCTAGGCCAAGCTTATTAGCTTGAGGCAGTGGCTTTGAAACCCGCAACACTTTTTCTGTTTTAGATGAATAGGATTAGGGAAAGATTTATGTCCTAAATGAGAAGAACAGTAGGGTGTTTTCAACTTCGGATTCAGAGAAAGATAGGAGACAATGGGCAATGACGATTTATGGATATGCAGTGGCATTACTGGGAGTAAACATTGGTTAGGAGCTGCTGGCTGCTTCATCCCTGCCCCACCCCATGGGCTGAAGCACCAACAAAGCCATTTCCTGCATGAAACACATCCCTTCTCCCAGGAGAAGCCATGGGTGACTATAATGAACTTCTAAGATGCCTAACGTGGATAAACCTTGAGAACATTATACTAGGGGAAATACTCTAGACAGAAAAGGACAAATACTATGTGATTCTCCTGACATGACACCCTCAGATTCGTAGAAAAAGAAGGTAGAATGGTGGTTGTTGAGGTGGGACAGTACAGGAGGAATGAGGGATTATTTAACAGCAACAGACTTTCAGTTTCGAACCAGGGAATGGTGGCAGATACCTTTAAACCCAGCAATCCAGAGGCAGAAGCAGGCAGATCTTGAGGTAAGAAGCCAACCTGGTCATGTTCTAGAGCTAGTTGGAGTTCTAGAGCTAGTAATGGACTTCAAGATTGTATATATACTTAATGTCATTGAATGCTACAATTAAAATGGCCAAATTATTATATTTTATGAATATCTTTCTACAATAAAAATGAAAAGACAACATGGTCATAGGCTAATCTAGAAATTCTAAAGTCAGAAAGGTGGGGTAAAAATAGTGTCATAGGAACAATGACAGAAGAACTACTCAATTTTATGTGCCAGGGACTGGGTCAGGTGATTGAAGATCTACCGTGTGAATTACGCAGCATCTTGATTAGTTCTCTATTGGACAAGGAGAGAACTGGAGTTTAGTGAGGGGTAGCATCTCACCAAGATGGCTGTAAAGTAGAGCTGCAATTCAGACCCATGTCTGCGTGTCCAGGATCTCCTATAATTACATTTCCAGGTCACTTTCTACCTCAGTATTTGCTTTGTTTTTTTTGTTTCACTTCATTTACTTACTAGTTGGTTCAATCCATCATTATCCTATTTGAGAGAAAAGGAAATAAGACTTAGAGGTTAAGACATTTACCTAACTGCAGGCAGCTAATATGTGGCAGAGCCTGCCTTCAAACCCAAGATCTGCACTAGCTTTGCACCCATAAGTGAAAAGATGCATGTGGCTGAGCCCCTTAAGCTCGTGAAGGTCACAGTCTACACTTCAACACATATGCTATTCAAGTCATGCTATTCTTCACCTGCTGTGCACGCACTAGAGAAGATTGAAGAATTATCTTGCTGGGGGGTTGCTTGTATTTAAAGTAATAGCTGCCTGGGTTTAAGAAGATGCATCATGTCCCTATCTAGCATCTCATACTTTAAACCACTATCGAGAGGTCATGACAACCTTAGAATGCCTTGCTCCATCACTTTTCTGAGTATTCTTGACACTAGAACAAGTTTCCCTGAGAAATAAGTGTGCCCTGTGATACTGTATTACAATGACTTATTGACTCATCTGTCTCGTCTACTGGGTTATAAGCACTCAGAGGGAGGATGTGGGCACTGTCTGAGTTATCTCTGAATCCTCAGTGCCTAGCATTGTGCTCCACTCCTAGGAGGGACCTACTATTACATCTAGTGAAAGAATGTATGCATGAATAAGCCAGAGTAGCAAAGGGAAAATTTCCATGAATTCTTCATGATGAACCTTCTTGGGTTTGCAAATGAGATTATTTAGGAACGACGGTCAGCTTTGGCCTGACTCGGGTGCTATCTTTGTTCACCTGAGACCTGTGTATCACTAGTAGTAAATAACTGAGACACCTGGCTGGATTAGCTAGGAAACAAAAATAAGATATAATGCCACCAAATTTGCTATTAAGGAGACATGACGCAAAATGATATATTAAAATAATCCCACTCGAGAGAGGAGAACTACCTCAACTTAGTGATCCAAAAAGAGAGATGGATTTTCAAGGAACAACAGAAGAAACAAAGAGGATAACAATGTTAGACCGTTCCAAGAAAGTTCCTATATCAAATCAGAGAACTGTACACTATACATGGCTGAGTGTGGACACCTAGCAACGGTAACAAGGCAATAATTCACAAAGAATCAGATCTACTTCCAGGTGAAGAAAAATAAGGGGAAGTCTGTTATAGGTCTGAGATATTCACCTAAAAGAAATGTTTCGAAATAATTCTTGGCTTATACTATCCATAAATTTGAACTATTCTATTGGAAATAGAGTCTGTTTGCAAGGTAATCTCCGGAAATAACCTTACAGTGGTCAACTTAAATGACACCTGGGAATAGAGGACACCTCAGATTGAGGAGAGTTTTCGGCTATTGGACTGGGGTGATTGGCTCTGAGTGTCATGTTGAGAGCATTTTTTCTTGATTGCTGAAGACTTGATATGGAGGGGCCAGACCACTGTGGATTGTATTAAGAAATCAGGCTGAAGCTCACTCGCCAGAGGAGACAAAGGAAACCAGTAAGACGCATTCACTACTGTGGCACTGTTCTCAAACCGATAACAAGTAATCTGGTGAATCCAGGTTCCTGCCCTGANACTAAGAGTTACCTCAGTGATGGATTGTGACCAGAGATTTGTGAGGACGAAGTAAACGCTTTCCTCCCCAAGAGCTTTGGTCAGCCTTTTATCACAGCAATAGAGAAGCAAACCAATAAAACAGGGTTTGAAGTGTGAAGTAGTTTCTCAATGCTCATGTCTTTGAAACCTAGGGCTATTGGTTCCTTGTTAGTGGTGAGGTTGGAAGGGGACATGTGGAGAAGGGAGTAGGGGTCGTCTTGCTGGAGAAATTGAGCACTGAGGGCTGCTTGAGGTTTGATAACCATAGGCTATCTTCGTCCTGTATGACTCTGCTCGTGCGCTGGGGAAAAATGGCAATGCAGCCGCCTTCTAACCCAGTGGAGCGGTAGAGTAAGAGAACAGGATAAACTTTCTATAGACTTTTGAAACTATAAGCCAGAATAAAACCCTTCTGTCCCCTAACGTTACTTCTTTTTCAGTCTTTGTTCACCACAATTAAGGAAAAATACCTATAGTAAGAGGTAAATGCATAACGTGTAATTCCTAGGGGACTAAGGCAGGGTGGCTTCTTAAAATGGACTAATTGGACATAAAGATCAGCATTTGAGGAGGCAGGTGCTGAGAACAAGGGAATGATGTATCGTGAAAGCATGGGATGTTTCTGGACTCTCTCCCAAAAGTCCTCCCTAGGATATCAGAAAGACGCAACTTGGCCCTTCTATATCAAATTGAGCTTCCACATTAAGATGCTAGTATGATATAGTCGACTATCTATGAACTCGTGACTGTTTTCATTGGTTAGGTTTGTTAACTTGATTAAAACCATAGCCATGGGACAGAGTAAACCTCAAAAGAGGTAGTTTCCTATCGTCTAGATTGGACGGTTGGTGTGTGAGGGGGGGGGGTGAGGATTGATATATGGATTGGGGCAGAAGGACTGGGAAAGGACACATCCTGTATAGGTGGGAGCGGGGCGGTAAGAAAGATAGCTGACAAAACCAGGGGAAACGGCCCAGTAAGCAGCACTCTTCTCGGTTCTGGCGCTGGCTTCGCCTCAGGCTCCTGCCCCAAGCCTCTGCCTTGACTCCCTTCAATGATGGATTGTGACTTGTAAGATGAAATATATACTCTTTCTTCCCAGTTGGTTCTGGCCAGGCAATATATACTAGCAATACTCGACGGGGGTTGATAAATACTTACTGGTTTCCGTAAAGACAGAAGGATGATATTCACACCTTAACTGGGGTGTGATCTCCTTAGGGATTCGCTAAGTGTGCCTAAGAATGCAGTGTGAATCTTGGGTACTTGCAGGTTCTGGGCTGTGGTCAGTGGTGGTAGCCCTGTCATTACAGTTCGATAGGTGAGTAATCCTACAGCTTAGGAGAAGAGCGGAAGAAGTGCCCTTCGAACCCGTCATTCGGCACTGCGAGGTACTGAACCTGCCCTTGCTCAGCGACAGTAGTCTGGACGTTGGGTGAGTCGCTGTTTTGATAGCAGTTTTCTTTGTCTAGATAGCATCTTCTCTCATACAAGCCACTCTGGGGGTCATGCGATGGTCAGCCGGTGTAACGGTCCTGAGGGCTAATGGTGACAACTGGTTTCACACCCCATGACTGACATGAGAGAAACCACTTCTCATGACCAGACACCTACACTGTCTACACCATTACTGATGACCTCCAGCAGGCACCTGTGGCTATCACCCAGGAAGCAGCTATCACACTGCTAACCACACATTAAAAAATAAATGAAGAAAAAAGCACCCAGGTAAAAAAGGGGGGTCGGGGGGAGTCCTCTCTAATCAGTGCAAGTTTCTGCCCTTCTGGTACTGCAAGAGCATAGTCCTAATGCTCCTTGAGTGTGTCCAGGTGTCCCATGCTTGGCTAATTAGAGGGCTTATTGAGCTTTCTCGTCGGGAAGGCTATGGATTCTGAGGAAGGGAAAGGTAGTACTTTCTCTGAGACGATGAGCAGGATTGGCCCTGGTGAGTCTCGGGGATATATTCTGTGAGGAAACCATCTATAGAATGAAATAACGAAGCTGTGTGCAAAGAGAGAGGTTAGAAAGCAGGAAAGTAATGGAGACGGTTGGATAGGTGGCTAGATGGATGAGCGCAGGGTATAGATTTGGAGAACATTCTCTGGTTTCTACTTATAAGAGCTAGGTCAACTGCGAGGCCTCCCGTCGTACTAATACGACTCATTCAAGCTCAGTCTAAACTTGAATGGTTTTGCCTATATTTTCACTACAAAAGCAGTTACTATATTAGATGCGTTTTGTTCCCTGAGTGATTTTACAAATAGATTGTTTTGTTGGAATGCCTTTGCGCTTCACAATCTATGTCAAGAAGTGGTGAGTTGCGTGGATGTTGGTATCCTTCCTCCATGTACCCAGCACTCCGTTTTCTAACGTTTCCTGGGATTCTTTCCCACTCCCTCCCAGGTTTTTTGGGTCATTTTCATCCTGCCTGGCACACATTCCATCCCACAGATATTATTGCATTGATGTAATTTAGTGTAGGCACTGATTCGGTGATGGATCCCATGAACAAAACGGACCCCACCACATTGCCCTCGTCGAACCTACCAAACTGCTCGTTGGACAAAATAGACCCATCTAGAAAAGAACTTATAAACTAATATGTACGATTCATCTCAAGCTTCCCAGCACATTCAAGCCAGGGGAGGAGGATAAGTTGCCGTGGGTGTGGGCTGGGCGGGTGTTGCATCATTTTACCGAGGAAAAGCCACCTAAGTAAGATCAATTTGTCTTTCTATTTTTGTTTAATCTCCATGGCCTTCCCCACTCCCCTGATGCTTTCTCTCGTGGTTCTTTTTTTATTTTCCTTCCTTGCTCCTTTCTCCTTTGTCCTTCGTTCCTATTTTCAGTTCACTTCCTGAATCCTCCCCGCCCTTTGTTCCTTCTTTCCCATGTCCTTCCTTCTTATTTCCCGTCCTTTTCTTTCCCTTCCCTTTTCCCTTTTTCCCTCTCTTTTTCTTTCCTCCTCCTCCTCCTTCTCCTTTTCCTTTCTTTCTTTCTTCCTCTCCCCTTCTTTCCCTTCTTTACATACCCCTCTTTTCCCCTTCCCCCCCCCTTTCCCCCCTCTCCCTTCCCCCTTGCCCTCCCCCCCCCCTTCTTTTTCCCCCCCCCCCCCCTTCCTTCTCCTCCCTCCCCTTTCCCCCCCCCACCTTTTTCCACTCATTGCTTTCCTTCCCCCCCCCTCCAGTGGTGGTGATAAAGAAAACAATTCAGGGGCTGGACACTCCAGCGACTAGGAATAAACTATGAAGGAGTTGGCTGTGGTTTCAGTTCTGTGAATCTAGTATAACAACGTAATGCACTTTAACAGGAGACCCTTCGGCGGACAGTTTTTATTGTTCTTGGCCTCTTAATCCCACATGCGCACTTGACCTCTTGTCAACTTGAGGAAGTGTCCAGACATCACCCGTACCCAATGTATGTTGTTTCATCATCTTATTATTTCACTCAACAGATATTCATGTCTACTGTATGTCTACAGGATTTAAGCGACTTCAGCTCCTATAGCTGTGTTGTGGGAATCCGGATTAAGGCTGGGAAAATATTTTATAGTTTTGGCTGAATGATAGATTAGCATTCTAGGCTGTGAATTTACCTTGTCAGCTCCCAGCCGTGTGGTCAGGGACAAGAGATCCTTTGCTTCTCTTTAGGGGAATGTTAAGGTGAACATAATACTCCTGTTTCTGCTATTACTGAAACAGAGGACTGTAAAGGAAGCTTAAGAGAGGAGTGTATGGGTTCAGACAATACTTGCTAGCTGGTAAGGAATGAAACCACAAGGATTAAGAGGTACATTGCACAGTAGAAAAACAGAACAGGAGCGAGTAACAGACTTAACTCTCTATGTACCAGGCCGAAGTTCAGTTTTTGATCTACAGTGTTTGGCTAGTGTTGCTGAGGTGCTTAGTAAATACATTTGGTTTGGGGAGCAGGGGTGGGGGTGGGCAAGGGAGACCCTGTCTCAAAAGACAAAACAATGACAAACACACCAACGAAAAAAAAAAAAAAAAAAGAAAAAGAAAAAGAAAAAAAATTGGTTTTGTTTAGTTTTGTTTTACATATGAGTATTTTGCCTGCATGTGTGTATGCACCCACTTGCATAAGAGAGAAGAAGGAATTGAATCCTTTGGAACTGGATCACCTTGCAGATAGGTGTGAGTCATCATGGGATGCCAACCCTGGTGCTCTGACAGCAGACAGTGCTCTAACCTCCAGGCCATCTTTCTAGCCCAACCTTGAGCTTCCATTCCTTCTACTGCCACCTTCCCAGTGACAGGGTTACAGGCTCAAGCCACCATGCTGTGTTTATGGGGTGCTAGAGATCAAACCCAGGGCAGGCTAAGCAAGCACCATACCACTGAGTCACATGCCCAGTGCTAAACTTTCATTATTACAGAAGAGTAGGGACCACCAAAGAGCAATTAAAGTGGCTAATAGCATTTGGAATTGGTAAACTAAAACCAGACATTCAAAGAAATCTCCCCAAAATTCTGACTCATTTTCCATTAGGAAACCTCCACATCTTGAAATGCTAAGTGATTTGGAGAAGCCCTGCCAGGCAGAGGAGGACTGGCATCCTCCCTACTGCTCCTTTTCAAGGAGCATCTGTGACTAATTCACTTAGGTCATCATCAACCAAGTGTGTTATCAGTTGTCTGGCCCACTCTGTGTAATCGCATGTATTTGTAACAATGGGATTCCTGGCTACTAGGTTTCTCAGAGCAGGACTTTTTTAAAGTATCTTGTATGCACCGCAGTTCAAATTTATCAAAACAAACTCACTCAAAGTGGTTTCCCTGAAAATGCTACCTAAATGCCTTGCAAAAAAACTATCAAGGTAGGAAATCAATGTATTTCCATAATTATGTATTGCAAAACATTTCATGTATAAAAATACTGAGACTGAGCTTCATATTTCTTAGTAATAAGCTTTACAAATACTGTCACAATTATTGTCTGATCCTTCCCTTTTTTATTATCTTGGAGGACTTTTTTTCTATCTTGGAGGTAGGCAGAGTGACCATCAAAGTCTCCTGCCCACTTTAGATGGGCAGCAATTAGGAAAGATTGAGAATCTACTGTCTGGAAAGTACAAGCTCCAGAGAAATCTATAGGAGAAGATGCCAGAAAAAACACACAGCCCTGGAAATCCGGACGTCTGCGTCATGCTATGTATGTTATCCAGGTACTGAGAGCCAGTGGGGGGACCTGTCACATCCTAAGAGCAATATAGGATCTTAATCACTTCTCCTGGCCTTGAAGCTGTAGCAATCCTCCTGCCTCTTCCTCTAGAGAACCGGGATTAAAAGTATGCACTACTGGTATGCCCTGCCTTGAAGACTTTGTTGTTGCTATTTGAGCTATTGTTGTTGCTGTTGTTTGTGTGTTTGTTTTGAGACAGACTCTAAGTAGCCCTGGCTGGCCCTGAACTCTCCATCCTCTGGCCTTACTCTCCTGACTTCAAGGATTACAGTGTGCACCACCACAACTGATTCCATTGGTATTTTCTATAGTCAGCCTCACTTCTAGCAATTGTAGGAAGTCCTAGGAGAAGTGAAGAACACCTTGAACAAGACTCCACTCACTTTGGCTGAAACAAACTGAGGCTAAAGGCAGAAATGAGTATTAATGAAGTATCTTGTGTGTGCTAATGTCACCACTTTCTTTTTCAATTATGTGCAAAGCCCGGTTTTCTAGCAGCTCAGTCATTCAAGTTATCTCTCAGTTCCTGGTGATAAGCACCAGTGTGCCAGTGTGTCCTAGCTCAGGTGGGTCAGACAATCCCAGGACCTCAGAGAGTTTGTGGTATAGTATTCAACATAAGAGACAAGAAGGGCACCAAAAACACCTTGTATAAGGAAGTATGCTGTGAATGCTGTAGAATAGGTCTAGGTAAGATGCTATAAAAGTTTAGGAGAAGGAAAAAGGTTGTTCTAGAGGAGGAAGAAGACAGAATGTCTGTGTAAGACAAAGCCTTTGAAATGAAGCCATAGTAAAGGGCCTAGCAATGGGGGAGGCGTTGAAGACTTAGCAGCACTGTCACATTATAACCAAGCTCTCATTTTAAAGTATCACAGGCAATGGGACACCAAGACCTGCCCAAGAGACTGCTGCTCTGGCCGAAGTAGGGTCATAGTATGGGGAGATGTTCTAGAGGGGAGACTAAAGAGGGTCCTGAGGACCAGCACGCCATCTGTTCGTCTCTGACTTTTCTTTTTCCAATGACTCTGCATTTCCCCCCTCAAATGCCTTTGATCCTATAGGACAGGGCAGCTGTTAGAGGTGGATGTTTGAGGATCACCAGGTGTGATACTGAGTGAAGGAAATCAGTTACAAGCATCAGAGCATCCAGTGGTGACAGAGGTTAGGATAGCCTCTGGGAGAGGCTGTTGGCTGGGAGGAGGCAGAAGCTCATCTCAAGTGTTGGAAGAGACCTGGATCTCAGTCTAGGCAACAGAGAGGTTTACCTGGGTAAAAAGGTACTGATCAGAGCCGAACAAACCCATCAATGCTCAAGGTAGATGTGCCACCTGTTGGTGTAGAGCACTGTCCCCACTGCCAAGAGGAAACACATCGGGGTCCTTTTTCTGTCTATACAGCTGCAAAAAGCTGTGTGGCACCATGCCCAACATACAGTCTAAGACTTTTTAAAAGCACTGTACTATGTTTCAAAATATGAATTACAGTTTTTACAAGTATCACTAAATTGAGTGATAATAGATTCATCTATCTTATGACCCTATTTTTTGGAGGGGTCTTTTTGAGACAGGGTATCCCTGTAGCCCCAGCTGGCCTGGAACTTGCTATATAGACCAGGCTGGCCTTGAACTCACAGAGATTCCCCCTGCCTCTCCAGTGCTGGGATTAAAGGCATGAACCACCATGCTCATCATTAATATTTTTTATTTTATGTGTATGAGTGTACCCATGTCATGCAATGCCCACAGAGGTCAGAAGAGGATGTTGGATTCACCTGGAACTGGAGTTACAGAAGGTTTTCAGCTACCATGTATGGGTGTTGGTAACTAAATCTGGGTCCTCTGCAAGAGCAGCCAGTGCTCTTAACTGCTGACCCAGCTCTCTGGCCCCCTCACCCCTTCACTTCTATTCTTTATAGAACCTTGTAGCATGAACAACTTTTGAAAAGGTTAAAAAATAAAATTATAGCATACACACACACACACACACACACACACACACACGGCACTGAATGGAATAGTTGAGCCTTTTCCACTTTTCTGGAAAAGGAAAAACAAGAGAACCTGGAGACTGAGAAGTAGTGACCAAGGTACAGGTGGCATGGTACAGAACAATGCTCCCTCCTCCAAAAGTCTATGTCACAATAACTGGAAACTGTCTGTATGGATTTCACTTGTCCAAAGGACTTTACAGATTAATTGAATTTAGGAGATTATCCAGGATTATCAGGGCGTGCCCTATATAATCCCAAGAGTACTTTAAAGAGGAAGATGGAGGCAGAAGATGCAGAAATAAACGTGGTGATAGAAGCTGAGGACACGGTAGGTAGTGAGAGGCTGGCTAGTGGTCACCCAGGGAACACAGGGCAGCCTCTGGGAGGTGGAAAAGGCAAGAAAACGGGCTCCAGAGCTTCTAGAAGGAATGTGCCCTGTTCTCTCATGTCTGACTTCTGACCTTGAGTATGGTAAGAGGATGCATCTGTGTTGCTTTAAATCACTGTCTGTGGCATTTTGTTACAGTAGCAACAGAAATGAATCCAGGCAGAAAACCAAAATGATCAGGTATTCCTGACTCAAGTGAGGAAACAGTAGCAGAGGGCAGGGTCAACCTCAAGACTGTTGCCAGGCCAGAGGACAGCAGGTGAGAAATGGCAAACTGCTTTAAGGAACGGAAGGTTCAGGAGACCCTGGCAAAGGCTACTTCAGTGGTGAGGGAGGTTTCAGAGAAAAATGAGATGGCTGCTACCTGTCCAAATAAACAAAGACTCCATGTGGAGTAATGATGTGTGATGCATCATATGGAAAAAAACCAGTAAGCCTAGCAAAGGCGATGGATGTGGCTCAGGCATTAATTTGGGATATTTCCATAGGTGGTTAATTCTCAAGTGTTTATGGAATTCCTTAGGGGGCTCCTATGTCTGATCTTCTTTCTCAATTCTGCATCTCAAAGCCAATCTGGAGAGACACCAGGGAACACTCCTGGGACCCGTGTTTATCCCAGGTCTCTGGATGTGCTAACAGCTGGCCCTGGGTTCATCCTCTGAGACTCACTAGTACTGCGGAAGGCCAGAGCAGTCAGGCAGTTAGACAAGGACAGTGACAACTGATGGCCCAGCCCTGCCCTCCTGGGAAGTCATCTGCAGTATACCTCAATTCCTTTTGGGCAGCTGACTTCGCATCTCTACACCACGCTGCGGTGAAGGCAGGTTGCAAGCTCTCCAAGGGTTTCTGCTCAGACCTCTAAGCTGGGCTTGTGCTCGAGGTGTTCCCAGGGTAGGGTGGGAACCCCAAGGCTTCTGGAATCGAAATCTCTTTCCTAGTGTCCATTCCCATTTAATTACCGAAGCCCTGAAGCTCTGAGCGCACCTTGCAAGGCCTAGGAGAACCACGTGTGGCAGAAGAGGTAGATTTCTCAGGCACTCAGAGACAGAGGCACCTCCTGTGGGATTAGGATGTGGCACCCAGGCTTTTCAGACATTAGGCTACTCAACACCAGTGTCTGGCAAGTCAAGGCTTATTCCTTTTTCTGGAACATTCTCAGGCAGAGGGCCTTGGAACAAGATCCCTCAAGGTCTGTGTATACAATGTGGTGAAAATTCAGGCCTGTCTCTTGAGTTATTATCTCCTTGGTGACAGATTTGGGGTTGAAAGAGGACTTGGGTTGGGCTGTAACAAAAAGCTTACTCACCAGGAAAATATACATTTGTGCATTTACTGTGTATAATTTCAACTCTTTCATCCAGAAAATGACCCACAGAACACCAGGCTTAAGTTCTTTTCATATGTTTTTTTTTTTTTTGTCTTTTCGAGACAGGGTCTCCCTGTAGCCCCAGCTGTCCTGGAATTCGCTCTGTAGACCAGGCTGGCCTTGAACTCACAAAGATCCGCCTGCCTCTGCCTCCCAAGTGCTAGGATTAAAGGCGTGTGCCACCACGCCTGGCCTGTTTCATATGTTTTCTAAAGTATGTTGTATACCCCACTGGTGGCACCCAAGATGATTTTAGGGGGTACAAGGAAGAACCTTTCTTATTTTAACAGCTTCAGGCTGGGGAATGCAGCTCAGTTAGCGGAGTGCTTGCCTAGCATGCAATGCCCTGTGTTGATCCCCAACACCACATAAACTGGGTATGGTGGCATATGCCTGGAGGCAGGAGGAACACAAGTTTAAGCAGGTCATCCTCTGCTACAGAGTGAGTCTGAGGCCAGCCTGTCTCAAAGAAGTTTTACATAGGGGCTGGAGAGATGGCTCAGTTAAGATGGTTAAGAGCACTGGCTGCTCTTCCAGAGTATTTATTCAGTTTCCAGCACCTGCATGGTGCTAACCATGACTGGTAACTCCAGTTCCAGAGGATCTGACATCCTCTTCTGACCTCAGTGGGCAATGGGTACACTTACTTAGATGCAGGCAAAACACTCATATAAATAAAAGTAATAGTTCACAAGTTTTATACTTATCTTTTTTTTAATGTGTATGAGTGTACTCTCTGCATGTAGGTAGGTGCACCTGTGTCGTGCAATGGGCAGGTTGTTCTGTATTGTATAAGAAAGCAAGCTAAGCATGGGCCAGAGAAGCAAGCCAGTAAGCACATTCCTCCATGGCCTGTGCTTCAGCTCCTGCCTTCAGGTTCCTACCCTGAGTTCCTTCCTTGGGCTCCCTAAGTGATGAAGCATGACCAGATAAACCCCCTCCTCTCCAAGTTGGTATTGTCACAGCAACTGAAACAAGCTAGAACATAGGCCAATTTGGAAAGAACTGTGACACTGACTCAGGGATGAGAAAGTCTGGGAAATGTGTTATCTATGACCTTAGAAGGAGGTTTTAGACATACAATCTTCTCCTTGCCTTTCTGCTTATTTTTAAAAACAACTTGTTTATTTTATTATTACTTGTGTGAATATTTTGCCTGAATGAATGTATGGCATCATGTGTATGCCTGATTTTATATCACGTGTATGAATGTTTTGCCTGAATGTATGCATGTACATCAAGTGTATGCCTGGTGTCTATAGAGGCCAGCAGAGGGAGTCAGATCCCCTGGAATTATGAACCACCTTGTAGGTGCTGGGAACCAAATCCATCAAGCGCTCCTAACTGCCAAGCCATCTCTCTAGCCCCTTATTTATTATGTGTGTGTGTGTGTGTGTGTGTGTGTGTGTGTGTGTGTGTTTGTACTTGCTCATGGACAGGACACGTGGGGCCTTAGGAGACAATTTTCTGGAATGTGTTCTTGCCTCCCACCACAGGGGTTCCGGGGATTGAACTCAAGTCTTCCCGCTTGGTGGCAAGTGCCCTGAGCTGTCTTGCCAGTCCTGCTTCTTTGTTGTTGGTGTTTGTTTCGTTGTTCTTTCTGTTTGTTTTCAAACATTGTTGGTTACTTCTCAAAAACTGGGCTTCGTATCCATGGGGTGGGGCGGGGGGGCAGATACTGCTGTGCTGCCAGTGCTCAGGCTGAGGAGCTGGATCCCATTGGTCTGTGGGGGGAGCCAGAGACAGTGATGAGAGGTCCAGGCTCCCAGCTCCACTGGCGGCTCTTATACTCGGTCAAGGTGAGTCGGTCAACTTCCCCCATTCAAGACCATGGCCATGGTAGAACTTGTCTCATCTCCCCCACATTACAGTCTCTTAGCTCAAACAAGTTTGACTTGTTTTGTGTGTGTGCCTTTGGGTGAGTGTGAATGTGTGTGTGTGTGTGTGTGTGTGTGCACAGAGGGGGTGTGGCAAATTGGGGAACAGGGGAAACAGATGGGATTGGCTTTCTCCATGGAAGAAGCCCCAGAGTAGCTCACACAGAAGAGTCCCTGGGGGGCAGGGGGCAAAAGAGCTAGCTCAAGGAATTCCTTCCTGCTCCGAATACAGGAGGGGACTCTCACTTCCACAGGGTCAGCACTCCTGGTCTAGCAGAAGGCAATGTGGGCGTTGCTGAAAGAACTTAGAAAATTGTAAAAGCCATTATCTGTTTTTTTTAAAAACTAAGGACAGAACCCAGGGCCTTGCACTTGCTAGGAAAGCACCCACCATTGCACTAAATTCCTAACCCTATCTTTTTTGAATGCAAACACCATCAATACACAGATTTCTTCTTTGAATAACTTTGCCCCCTAATTCAAAGAGAACTTTGTTAGAATAGTGGAACATGCCTATAATCCCATCGCTCACAAGGCTGAGTCAGGAGGACCTTGTGTTTGAGGCCAGCCTGGGCTATATAGCAAAATCCTGTCTCACAATATAACATAAAATAAAATGAGAACTTGTACTAGTGTCTACATTTGAACTCTGTCAACAAAAACTGACAGGCAACTGGAGTGAAGGACGATTATGCCCACTGGGTTTGAGGGTACATTGTTTTTTTTTTAATTTAAATTTTTGTTTATTTATTTTTGTATATGTATGAATGTACTGTCTGCATGTAGGTTTGTGCACCCATGTTGTGCAATGCCGCGGAGGTCAGAAGAGGGTGTCGGATTCCCCTGGAACTGGAGTTCTCCTGGAATTGGAGTTACAGACAGTTCTTAGCTGCCATGTGGGTGCTGGGGATCGAACCCGGGTCCTCTGCAAGAGCAGTCAGTGCTCTTAACCACTAGGCTATCTCTCTAGCCCCGAGGGTACATTGTTAACTTTTAGTTTTCTCTACATCCTCAGTTTGAGGCCCCAAAATCTGGATGTTTGAAACATGGCCATATCGGGGCTCTTAGGATAACAGGTGAGTGCAAGGGCAGGAAGAAAAGGTGAACTCAGTTTTACCTCCTGAGTCCTTCCTGAGGGTCAGGTAGGACAATGCAAAGCTAAGTGACTGGCAGAGCCGGGAGGCGGGGCCATCCATAGCAGCTGCCCAGAGTAACATTCAGACTGGTACTGATAAGATAAAAGAGGCCACACCTTTAGGCTCTGTCTTTAGGACAGTGTCACAATGCAGAACAGGCAGGTGAGCTGCCACAGACCTGGCCCTCTCTAGTGTTCTGATTCCAACTTCTTTTCTGTACTCAATTTTTCTTATATCTTTTTTTTTTTTTTTTTTTTGTTTTTTTNTTGTTTTCAAACATTGTTGGTTACTTCTCAAAAACTGGGCTTCGTATCCATGGGGTGGGGCGGGGGGGCAGATACTGCTGTGCTGCCAGTGCTCAGGCTGAGGAGCTGGATCCCATTGGTCTGTGGGGGGAGCCAGAGACAGTGATGAGAGGTCCAGGCTCCCAGCTCCACTGGCGGCTCTTATACTCGGTCAAGGTGAGTCGGTCAACTTCCCCCATTCAAGACCATGGCCATGGTAGAACTTGTCTCATCTCCCCCACATTACAGTCTCTTAGCTCAAACAAGTTTGACTTGTTTTGTGTGTGTGCTTTGGGTGAGTGTGAATGTGTGTGATGTGTGTGTGTGTGTGTGCACAGAGAAGGGTGTGGCAATTGGGGCAGGCAGGGAAAACAGATGGGATTGGCTTTCTCCATGGAAGAAGCCCCAGAGTAGCTCACACAGAAGAGTCCCTGGGGGGCAGGGGGCAAAAGTCCTAGCCTCACTCAAGGAATTCCTTCCTGCTCCGAATACAGGAGGGGACTCTCACTTCCACAGGGTCAGCACTCCTGGTCTAGCAGAAGGCAATGTGGGCGTTGCTGAAAGAACTTAGAAAATTGTAAAAGCCATTATCTGTTTTTTTAAAAACTAGGGACAGAACCCAGGGCCTGCACTTGCTAGTGAAAGCACCCACCATTGCACTAAATTCCTAACCCTATCTTTTTTGAATGCAAACACCATCAATACACAGATTTTCCTTTCTGAATAAACTTTGCCTTACATCAAAGCGGAACTTTGTTTAGAAAGTGACATGCCTATAATCCCATCGCTCACAAGGCTGAGTCAGGAGAATCCCTAGTAAGTCTTGATGCCTGCTGGGCACTAACTGAGAATCTGTTCAAAAAAACTAAAATAAAATGAAGAATTGTACTATGTGTCTCCATTGAACTCTGTCAACAAAAACTGACAGGCAACTGGAGTGAAGGACGATTATGCCCACTGGGTTTGAGGGTACATTGTTTTTTTTTAATTTAATTTTGTGTTTTTTTATTTTTGTATCATGTATGAAGTACTGTCTGCAAGTAGGTTGTGTGCACCCCGATTGTGCAATGCTGCGGAAGGTCAGAAGAGGGTGTCGGATCCCTGGAACTTGTAGTTTCCTGGATTGGAGTTACAGAACAGTTCTTAGCTGCCTGTGCGGTGCTGGGGACTTCGAAACCCGGGTCTCCTCTGCAAGAAGAGCAGTCAGTTGCTCTTAACCAATGGCTTATCTCTCTAGCCCGAGGGTACTTGCTTTAACTTTTAGTTTTCTCTACATCCTCAGTTTGAGGCCCCAAAATCTGGATGTTTGAAACATGGCCATATCGGGGCTCTTAGGATAACAGGTGAGTGCAAGGGCAGGAAGAAAAGGTGAACTCAGTTTTACCTCCTGAGTCCTTCCTGAGGGTCAGGTAGGACAATGCAAAGCTAAGTGACTGGCAGAGCCGGGAGGCGGGGCCATCCATAGCAGCTGCCCAGAGTAACATTCAGACTGGTACTGATAAGATAAAAGAGGCCACACCTTTAGGCTCTGTCTTTATGGACAGTGTTCCACAATGCAGAATCTAGGCAGGTGAGCTGCCACAGACCTGGCCATCTCTAGTGTTTGTTCCAACTTCTTTTCTGTACTCAATTTTTCTTATATCTTTTTTATTTTTTTTTTGGTATTTTCGAGACAGGGTCTCCCTGTAGCCCCAGCTGTCCTGGAACTCACTCTGTAGACCAGGCTGGCCTTGAACTCACAAAGATCCACCTGCCTCTGCTTCCCAAGTGCTAGGATTAAAGGTGTGCGCCACCACGCCCGGCCAATTTTTCTTATATCTATGGCTGAGCATTCTGTTCCTTCAGCGAGATCTGACACTAAACACCCGCTTCCAAGATCATATTGGGAGACCACTGCAGATTGCCAAGTCTAGACACTTCAGCTTGAAATCTTTTGAATCCATCTCAGCAGCCTTTCGCTTGGTCTCCTCACACCCACTAGAGTTCTCTCCATTCTTTCTAGGTACTGGAACCAGGATATTCTTCCAGAGATGCAAATCTGACCATGCCACACCCCTGCTTAAATCCCCTGGCTTTCCATGGCTCCATAAGTCAAACCCCTGACTACAGCCTTTGAGGCTCTACGTGATCTTGTCTCAGTGACCCCTAGCTTCCAGCCATTCCCCTTGCCAGTCAGTCTCTGGTCACTTTGGTTGTACTGCTGCCTCTTGACGACCACTTTCTTCCTTCACACATGCTGTCTCCTCTGTCTGGGATGTTTTTCCCTTCACTCTTTGACTGGCTAAGCCCTATCCATCAATTAGTTCTCAGTGAAAATGTCACTCTCTCAAGACAGCTGTCCTTGAACCTGTCCCCTGAAAATCTATACCAAGAATGAATATGTAAACATTGCAAATATGAATGAAATGTAATTAAATAATTATCATGTGATAAGCACATTCCCTTCAGTGTGTTCACTCCATGAATACAGAATCATATTTATTTTGTTCATCCATGTCTGTTCGTGCCTAGCACAGTGTTGTAGCCCCATTTAAGAACCAAGTAAATAACTGAATATATGAGGAGGAATTCGGCAAGATGGCCAAGAGAGGCTGCCTGGACACCGGGTGGCATGTCTTTCATCCAAAGACCTAAAAGCACTTGACTATAAGACTCAGCAGCAGGGAACGACTGTTGCTTCACATCCAAGCATGACGGCCCCACTGTCACCAGTCCTGTGGCCAGGCTTGGGAGCAAGTCAGAGCTCTGGGATGGAAACCACATTGATTCTGAAGCACTAAACACATGGCCTTTGTACTACCTAGTTGTTTTGCTTCAGACAGGTACAGAGCCTTGCTAAGCCTCCGTTTCCACCCCCTAAAATGGGGCTAACAAACCCCAGGGTGGGTGGAAGGTTTAAATACCATGAAGAGCTGGGTTCGAAGTGCTGATTTCTTTTCCTTGGCAAGCTGGCTTATGCATTTTATTTCATGCTTTTACACCACACCATTGTGTCAGACAAGAAACAAGGAGAGGGGCTGGAGGATACTGTCCATAGAAGATACTGTCCAGATCTCTCCGCCCACCCACCCACAGGAGCCCTCGGAGCTAGCTGAGCAGAGCCTGGGTCTGTGTCTCCTTGAAGCAAGAGAGGGGTGGGCTATGGAGACAAGCCCTTACTCCAGAAAGCAGACCAGTGGGATGGACTGACGGGAGAAAAGGAAGGGACGACTGATGAGTAGCGGGGAGGGAGGGGCTGGGGCCTGAAACAGAGCTCGGAGTTCTCAGAGGGCAGGGGCTGCAGAAGGAACAAGTTGGAAGGAGGAGGTGGCTCGGGAGGTGGCAGAGTTAGAGGATGGAGCCAGGGCAGGGGAGCTCAGGAAAGGGAGAGCAGACGAGTGGAGAGGAACCTGGCAGTGACCTGGCGAGTAGACCCAGGGAGGGAGGGGGAGAGCGGAGGGAGGGGAGGGCGGCGGCTGTCACCTTGTGTCCTCCTAGAGGGCAGGTGGTCCGGGCTCGCCTGGAGAGGAGGGCTGGAGGAGGGGTGGGAGTGGAGTGTGCCCCCTGGCCGGGTGGTACCTGCGCGGCCCCTCGCAGCTCGCCCACGTAGTACTGCTCCAGCCAGCGGCGGGCGTTGTCCGAGTGCCTGTGCGGTGGCCCGTCCAGGTCGTCACTGATGTCCTGGCCAGCCCGCGCCCGCAGCAGCTGCTCGCCCCCGGGATGGTGCCGCACGAAGCTGGTGAGGTCGTAGAGGCGGGCTCCGCGGCGGACCCAGCAGGCTCCGGCCGCCAGGCGCCGCTGGACCTCGGAGGGCGAGAAGGAGGCGGCGGGGGGCGGAGCGGGGGCCATGACCGGAGAGCGCAGCTCGGAGCTCGGAGCCCGGCCGTCTGCTCCGCGGCTGCCCAGCGAGCCTCTATCATCTCGGGAGCCCGGACCGCAGCAACGGGCCGGCCGCCACCGCACCTGCTCATTTGCATGCCGCGCTCCCATTGGCCGTCCGGCGGGACGCGGCCGGGGCTCCGAGCCCCCTCCCCATTGGTCAGCTGGGAGCCCGGGCGCGACCTGGGCTGGGCTGGGCTGGGCTGGGCTGGGCTGGGCTGGGCTGGGCTGGGCTGGGCTGGGCGGGGCTGGGCGGGGCGGGCGCCGAGCGCGGCCAGCCAGGTGGCCCGGGCAGGTAGGAGGTGTGCGGGCCAGGTGGGAGGTGTGCGGGCCAGGTGTGTCTTGGTGCGGGCGGCTGGCGTGGGCGGATGCCAGCCGGGCCTCCGCTGACTGCAACAGGCAGTCTGGATCGACCTCCTGGTGCCCAGAGCATCCTGGAGTGCGTAACTTGTGCAGATACGGGGGCGAACTGGCTGTACTGGATTCTGCAGCTCCTAGAGGCGCCAAAGAAACAAAGGCAGGGCGGGTGTCTAGGGTCGAAAGGGAAAAGTGTAAAGTCGGCTTCCGGCTCCCTTGGGATGAACCTCTGGGCTGGGGCTCCCTTGGGATGATGGTCAATGCTCGGTCCCAGGTAAGAGCCGTGCCTCAAAAAGATCAGGCTAGAACGGGCTCTCTGCACCGCTAGCTGGCCGAAGGTGGCCTTTGGCATAGGATGGCCCCACAAGGCCTGGGTCTCTGGGGACCGTAGGTTGTTAGTCTTAACCAGAGGGTCCAGAGCTCCAGTTCAGCAGGCTTTCCCAGATAGGGCTCACCACCATAAGCTTCCAGCAACAGCTTGCGCTATCATTATAGAAAGTACTGGCTGGGAATGGGATACTTGGGTTATCATCCTGGCTGGAAAGAAGTATATGCTTTGTCTATGTTTCTGGCATAACTCACCCATGACATAGGGCGTGAGGTTTCAGAAGCAAAGAACATGAGAGTCTTTAGGTAGTAGGCTATCACTTGAGCCCAGTGAATCTGTTTTCACATTCTAAAAATGGCCGTGGTAATTATACTGGTCTCATAGTGTCTAATGAATCTCTGGAGCCCATTTATCTGGTGGGAAAATAAAAGAATGAAACCAGTTGATCTCTAAGCATCCTGGCAACTAAGAGAGCCTGATTTAGCAAGGGGCTTCTTGCCAAGGGAAGTTGGCAAACAGCTAGACTGAGGATTGACTAGCGTTCTTTTGATTTTACTCAGTTTATTTTATTTATTATTATTTTTTATCTTTTCGAGATAGGGTCTCCCTGTAGCCCCAGCTGTCCTGGAACTCACTCTGTAGACCAGGCTGGCCTTGAACTCACAAAGATCCACCTGCCTCTGGCTCCGGAGTGCTAGGATTAAAGGCATACTTGGTTTAACTGTAAAGTATGGGCTTCATCCCTTGTGACCACCAAGGCCAGAGCTCGACCTTGGAAAGAGGGAGAGAAGGCAAGCTTGGTCAAGACATAGAGAAGCCTGAGGAAATTCAGTCTTGGGAGTGAGAGCATGTGGCCCCTGGACCCATCCTGGAAAGAGGTGCTGAGGTTTGCAGTCAGCTGCATCCTGACTCAAATGCCACAGGTTCCCACAAGGTTTCCGGGGCCCCTCCTTTCCTTTGTGTGCTACTTTCGCACACACTCACTTCGGGATCAAGAGCCACTGTCGAGATCACTAAAGACAGCGCCCTGGAAGCCTCTTGTGGAAGACTCCCCATCTAGACAAAAGCCCCCCCCCCAAACTGTATCATGAAACTCTTGCTTTACAACTGGAAAACCTGTTCTCCAGTCACAAGTTGCATTCTAGGTTAGTTCTTGACTTACTGGCTCCTGGGACTACTACTACATTGGCTCTTCCTACCTTAGATATGGAGACTCAAGGGACAGACTAGAAGCTGATTTATTTAACTCAGGGTCTGAAAGTTACAAGACACACTGGCTGGGGCTACCTGCAATGTCTTCAGAGCATTGTCCATTAGGACCCCTCTCTTCCTGCCTCCCTTCTCTCCAGAGGCTATTAACAGTGGGAGATGAACCACAGGACATTCAATTCTTGTCCTGGCTGGGATAGTTTTAGACTAGCAAGTTTCAGTTAGGTGGACACAGCTTATTCCAGGTATAAAGTATTCCTGGATCTACCTGGCCAACAAACATAGCTGACAGTCTTAAACCTACCACTGACTTATGGTAAATTTGAATTATTTAAGTGTTTCATCAAAAGCTCTTGCTGCCAGGCATGGTGGCACACACCTTTAATCGCAGAAGAGGCAGGTTGATCTCTGTGAATTCCGGGCTAGCCTGGTCTACATAGTAAGACCCTGTCTAAAACAAAACAAAACAAAACAAAACAAAACAAAACAAAACAAATGCTCTTGCTCACAGCCTGATGATAGTCCACTAAGGATGGTATGGAACTGTTGCTGACAGCAGGGAAATGGGACAATCTCTAAATGGGACATTTTTCTCAAGTTCTTTTTTTTAATTTTTTTTTACATTTTATTTACTTATTTATGTATATGAATGTCCTGTCTGCATGTAGGTTTGTGCACCTGTGTCGTGCAATGCTGTGGAGGTCAGAAGAGGGTTCCAGAATCCCCTGGAACTGGAGTTCTCCTGGAATTGGAGTTACGGACGGTTCTCAGCCACTGGGGATCGAACCTGGCTCCTCTGCAAGAGCAGTCAGCGCTTTTAACCCCTAGGCCATCTCTCCAGCCCCTCAAGTTCTTTTTTGTAATGGTATGTAGATTTACATGAAATTACAAAGACATGAAAATTAAAAAAAACTTTTAGCATTAAAAAAGTGTAGTCACCCCCAAACTCAGTACCCACAATGTATAATAATGTGGCATTTAAAAGAATTATATTGTTGCCCAATGTGAATATGCATTGAAGTGCAGAATATTTAATTTATTGCTGAAATGTTTAATTTGTATTCTGCATATTTTACCTCAACTTTAAATAAAGTTTTTAAAATCACATGAGCAAACTAGGGAGTAGGTGGGTCAGGTGAGTGGACAGCTGTTTTTTGTAAATCAATTGTATTGGACTCAAAGTCTTTATTAGTAAGGAAGGACTGTGAAGGTGCACAAGTGGCTCCTGTTTTGATATTTTGTTCATCATGAACTTTTTGCAATAGTTTTGAATTGTTAAAAGACTATTTTAAGCTAGACGTGGTGGTACACATCTTTAATCCCAGCACTCAGGAGGCAGAGGCAAGTGGATCTCTGTGAGATTGAGGCCAGCCTGGTTTACATAGAGAGTTCTAGACTAGCTGGGGCTCTAACTCCAGGGGAATCCTAAGCCCTCTTCTGGCCTCCGTGGGTACTGCATTCCCATACGCAGACACATAATTTAAAAAAGAACTGGGCATGGTGGCCCACGCCTTTAATTCCAGCAGTTGTGAAGCAGAAGCAGGTGGATCACTGTATGTTTGAGGCCAGCCTGATCTACATATTGAGTTCCAGTATAGCCAGGACTTCATGGTGAGATACACATCACACACACACACACACACACACACACACACACACACACACACACAAAACAAAAAATCTTTAAAATATTTGAGGTTTGAATTTATTTTGAATTTTTGGGTAGACTCTTAAATTTGTATTTATTATTTTATATTATGTGCATGAGTGTATTACCTGCATGTATGTTAGTACACCTGTGTTGTACAATGCCCAAAGAGGTCAGAAGAGGGTGGCAGATCCCCTGGAACTGGAGTTATGGATGGTTGTTAGCTACAATGTAGATGATGGGTTTTAAACTGGGGTCCTTTTTTTTTGATGACTATCAATTCTCTTTTATTTTTTATTTTTTTTTATAATTTTTTAATTTCATTTTTTTTAATAATAAGTAATAAGTTATGAGTACAAGCATCCTTCATGTAAAACCAATTTGCAAGCAGTTGTGCCCAAACCCACACAGCCCAAGGCTCCCACCATCCAGCTGGAGGGGCTTGTATGTACAATCATGTTGATCAAATAAGTGTCCAATCTACGTTGCTGTAGTTTCACCATTCACTCCAATTGCAGCCCTTACATTCTACCACGCCCCCTCTTCTGCAGATTGTTCCATAGGCTTAGAAAAGGGGCACAGGTGGATGAGAAGCAAAACAGTTTACTTTCTCTGGAGATGTCATTTTGGACTCTGATCAGTTTTGGTTGTTTCCTTTCATGGGTTGACAGTTTGTCCAGGAATAACCTTTCAATTCTACTAATGAAGCACAAGCAATTAGATATATAGATATTTAAACAGTACTAATATGGTAGGTTACTTTGGTATAGTCACAGATGTTTTGATGGTATGCTAATCCATGAATTATATTTTTTCTGTAAAAGATGACAAGGTCTTACCGTGGCTTATAACTTCTCCTAACCATTAGAGAATGTAAGCTTGTGGCATCAGCCGTGAATTATTCCTCCAAGGAGAGAGCTAATAGCGAATTAGATTTGGCATATACAGACATGTGGCTGCCTCTGCTGCACAGCATTTCCAGGCAGGTGAGGTGTAGCTGGTGCTGATGGAGGAGTCTTGCTTTACTCAAGGAGACCAATTTTTGCTTTATTGGTCCAGAGACCAACTGTACGCTTGCAAGTGTGGTCTCAATACATCTTTCCCATGCTTGCATCAGGTCTTCGACAGCAGGGCCATATCGCCTCTTTTCTCGCAGGTATCTCAGTTTACAGGCAAGAAGCCTTTACCTTTTGGGGGGCCTTGGATCCCCTGGCCAACATCTCCTTGGCAGAATAATCCATTGCTGATATCAGAGCTCTCCAGTATTAATATATTTTGCTTAAATGCACAGCTTGAAAAGACTTTAGTATTATATTTGGCTCTGAATAGAGAATAATCCTTTTCACAATTCCTATGTCTATTAGTCAATTAAAGAAAGCAGTTATACTGGTTAAACCTGGGTCCTTTTCAAGAGCAGTCAGTGCTCTTAACTGTTGAGCTATCTCTCCAGCCCCAACTCTTAAGTTTTAACATTGTGACATCTGTGAGAGACTACTGGAAGGAAAACAGGGAATCCTGTTTCTTTTACAGAAGGGTAGGTAGGGACCTTGAGGACTGGTTGTGTTCATCAAAGGAAAACCACACCCAACTTTACCTGTTCATCAATAGACTCATGATTTGTAACCAGACTCCCCTGGTTCTGAGGCTAACCCATCTAGCTGACCATTATCCCTTTCAAGAAAAGGTATTTTCTGCCTTTGTTTATACCCGGGTAGGGCCATGACTCTGTGGTAAGCCTGGCTCAGATGCCTCAGGGGCCACCCCAACAGTAGAAGCATTCAAGGTCAGGAGTGTCCACTGAACCTATAGATCTGCTATGGAACAGGTACCCATCAGGCCTGAGCAATGAGACTTGATTCTCTCAAGCAGTGGATGGTTAACATGATTCCACTCTCCTATGTACACTGTTCCAAATACTCTCCATGTGCAAAAGCAGCCAAGCACACACTCCTGGGTATATTCAGGCACTTCAGATTGTATATGTACATAGCCCCATTTCCATTTCTTGGTAACGCCTTAAACTCCCATTGTCTGGAGTTGAACAAACAAATTAGCCAGCCATCTATTCAGAATTGTAACGCATTTTTTTTTGCCCTAGCAATTCTATTTCTAGAAATGTAATCTTGCAGATATACTATATCAGATGAATAATAATATGAATAATTACATTGTTTCTAGATTAGATACAGCCCAAATATTTATCATGAGGGAGATTGACAATGAAATAGCATGTAGGCATTAGCAAGAATCAGGCAGATATGTGTCTAATACTTTGGAACAACCTCCATGTTGCTTGTCCCAGCTGGCCTGGATCTAGCTCTGTAGACCAGGCTGGCCTTGAACTCACAGAGATCCACCTGCCTCTGCCTCTCAAGTGCTGGGATTAATGGCGTGTGCCACCAACACCTGGTCATCTTCACCTTTTCAGAAATGTTTTAGATTTCTGTGCTCTTATATTGTGAATCCCTTAAAAATAATTTTTAAAGGAAACATTTTAGATTTCCTTTTAACTTCTGGGAATGTGTGTGTCTCTTCATGTGACTATGTGCACATGTGTATGGGTACCCACAGATCCCAGAAGAAGGTCTCAGAGTCCTTGGAACTGCAGTTACAAGACGTTTTTGGGCCATCTGATGATGTGAGTACTTCAAACTGAACTCTGGTTCCCTGGAAGAGCAGCACATCTTTCCATTTTCTTATTTTTAATTTTTTATTTAAAAACTAACTCTCTCTCTCTCTCTCTCTCTCTCTCTCTCTCTCTCTCTCTCTCTCTCCAGCGTGCGTATGGAGGTCAGGTGTCTGTCTGCCCCTTCCACCTTGTTTGAGCCAGTGTCTCTTTATTGTTCAAGCTGAGCCACAGTCTTCCAGGAATTCTATTTCTGCCTCACAGCTCACCACAGGAATGTTAGGATTATAATTGCAGATGTGCACTACTTTGCCTGGCTTTACATGGGCTCCAGGGATTCAAACTCAGGTCCTCATGCTTGCACGGCAAATGTTTTGCCCACTGACCCCCTTCACCTTTATTTTGAACATGTGCGTGTCTATAGAATACATTCCTTGAAATTAATTTGTTCTTATGTTTTATGAAAAGCACATGATATTTGCTGATCTTTGTTTAGCTTTGTATATTTCATTCAATATTATTATTATTTTTTTTTGTCTTTTTGAGACAGGGTCTCCCTTTAGTCCCAGCTGGCCTGGAGCTCTCTCTGTAGACCAGGCTGGCCTTGAACTCACAGAGATCCAACTGCCTCTGCCTCCCAAGTGCTAGGATTAAAGGCACGCACCACCATGCCCAACTTTCATTCAATATTATTTTAAGACTCATCACTTCTATCAAGCACCACTATAGCCTGTCCATCTTCACGCCATAATCCATAATATGAACTTATTCATTTTCCTTTGCTTCTGAATAGAAGGCATATTTTTTTCCTTTTCCTTTTATTTTAAACATTTGTGTGTATTTGGGTAAGAATGTCTTTTTTTTTTTTTTGGTATTTTTGAGACAGGGTTTCCCTTTATTCTCAGCTGGCCTGGAGTAGGCTGGCCTTGAACTCACAGAGATCCACCTGCCTCTGCCTCCTGAGTGCTGGAATTAATGGCGTGTGCTACCACACCTGGAAAAATTTCCTTTTAAAGATTTATGTGTAAGTGTACATGTAAGTTCAGGTGGAGGAGGAGGCTAGAAGAAAGCATTGGATCCCTTAGAGCTGTAGTTACAGGCAGTTGTGAGCCATCAGATGTGGGTCCTGGGAACTAAACTTGGGTCCTCTGCAAGAGCCCCAAGTGGTCTTAACTGCTAAGCCATCTTTCTAGTCCATGTGGATAAGGATTTTTTAAAACAACTTTTTAAAAATTTTATTTATTTTTTTATGTGTATGAATGTACTGTCTGCATGTAGGTTTGTGCACCTGTGTCGTGCAATGCTGTGGAGGTCAAAAGAGGGTGTCAGATTCCTCTGGAACTGGAGTTAAAGATGGTTCTCAGCTGCCATGTGGGTGCTGGGGATCGAACCTGGGTCCTCTGCAAGAGCAGTCAGCGCTCTCAACTTCTAGGCCATCTCTCCAGCCTGGATAAGGATTTCTATAGCTTATATATCTAGGGATGCAAGTTGCTGTGTCCTAGAATATACAGGTGTTAAATTTACAAGACAATGCAAATTAACTTCTAAGTGGCTATACTATTTTACATCCCTGTGAAAGTTGTGTGAAAATTCCCAGCCCTAATGATGGGAACCAGACAAAGATGTCCACAGTGTCAGTTACATGCAACATTGTACTAGCCATCTAGCCAGAGATGTAAGGAAAGCAGGAGAGAAACAGGACATAAGGACCAAACAGTGAAGAAATAATACTCTCTCTGCTTATAGACAAACAAGATTGCTTATATTGAAAATCTCAACTAACTTGGATTTAAAAACAAAGTTGGTGAGATGACTCAGTGAATAAATGAGGTTGTTGCAAAGCCTGCCAAGCCTGAGTTCAATCCCCAGACTCAGGTAAAGATAGAAAGAGACAAAGTTGTCCTCAACAAATGCACTGTGGTATGTACTTCCCTCCCCATATATCATACACAGACAAATTTAATAATTTAAAAGTAATAAAACCTCTGGAACTGGTAGGTGAGTTGAACAGATCCACAGTACCCAAGGTCAAAATACAAAAAAATCAATTGGGGGTGGTGGTGTTCTTTTTGAGACAGAGTCGCCCTGTAGCCCTACCTGTCCTGGCATTTTCTATGCAGACCAGGCTGGCCTCAATCTCACAGAGATCCACCTGCCTCTCCCTCCCTAGTGCTGGGACTAAAGGCATACACCACCATATGGTGTGCCAATTGTACTTTAATTATTAGCAAATAAATGGAAAAATTTATTTATGGTAATATAAAAAACAAAGTGTGTGAGGATAAGTTGATTTCAAAACCATAAGACCTCTATAAAACTATTGTTGAGAGAATTAAAGAAAAATCTAAATAAATGATATTCATAGCTACACCAAGTCCCAAGTCCATGGATTGCACAACTCAATATTAAGACAATTCTGAGGCTGGAAAGACAAGTCAGCAGTGCTTGCTGCTCTTGCAGAGGACCCAAATTTGGTTCCTAGCACACACATTGGGTGGTTGACAATAGCCTGCAACTCCTGCTCCAGGAAGAGCTGATACTTTTGGCCTCCATGTGTACCCCCATGACATATAATGATTAAAAAAACTCCATTCTCAGGCTGGGGAGATAGCTCAGCCGCTAAAGTGCTTGCCGCACAAGCACGAAGATCTGAGCTTCATCTCCAGAACCATGTTGGAAAGCTGGGCGTGGGAGCTCAGCACCTCCAACAACTTTCTCTTTCATGTCTTACATTAGCATTTCTTATAACTGATGAACCAGTACTGATACATAATTAAAGTCCATCCAGCTTTATTCCATGTCCCTCAAACATCCTTGGCATTCTAGAATCCTATCCAAACACTATTTAATCACCGAGTCTTCTGAAGCTCAACTCAGCTGTGATAATGCCTCAGCTTTTGCTTGGTTTTGATGACTGCCAATTTTATTTTTTTAATATTATTTTATTTTATTTATTTTTGTATGTGTATGAATGTACTGACTGCATGTAGGTTTGTACACCCATGTTGTGCAATGCCGCGGAGGTCAGAAGAGGGTGTTGGATGCCCCTGGAACTGGAGTTAAAGACAGTTCTCAGCCGCCATGTGGGTGCTGGGGATCGAACCCAGGTCCTCTGCAAGAGCGGTCACCACTCTTAACCGCTAGGCCATCTCTCCAGCCCCTGACTGCCAATTTTAGAAAGTCAGGCCAGATATTTTGTGAGCAATCCCTTTATTGGGATTTGTGTGATGTTTTCCTCATCACTAGAGTGGGATGGTGGATTTGCAGGAGGATGAATAGGTAAAAATGTCATTCTCATCAGATGCTGTCAAGGTCACAGAGTCAACATGACTTTCCACTGTTGAGGTTGGACGGCACTGCCTGGCTTCAGTAGTGCTTGTCAGGGTTATCCATCTCTCCATTTTGTACTTTTTTGGAAGGAAGTCACTGGGCATACATAGCCTGCATTTAAAGAGTAAGGAGTGGGCTGGAGAGATGGCCTAGCGTTTAAGAGCACCGACTGCTCTTGCAAAGGACCCGGGTTCGATCCCCAGCACCCACATGGCAGCTAGGAACTGTCTGTAACTCCAATTCCAGGAGAACTCCAGTTCCAGGGGAATCCTAGACCCTCTTCTGACCTCCGCGGCATTGCATGACATGGGTGCACAAATCTACATGCAGATAGTACAGTCATACACATACAAAAATAAATAAAATTAGCCAGGCGTGGTGGTACACGCCTTTAATCCTAGCACTTGGGAGGCAGAGGCAAGCGGATCTTTGTGAGTTCAAGGCCAGCCTGGTCTACAGAGTGAGTTCCAGGACAGCTGGGGCTATAGGGAGACCCTGTCTTGAAAAGACCAATAAAAATAAAAATAAAAATAAATAAATAAAATTAAAAAAATAAAAATAAATTAAAAAAAAGATAAAAAAAAGAGTAAGGAACCACATACACTCTTTGTTATTTTCCATATATGACACATATATTCTCCACTGTACACTTAATGTATTCACTTATTTATTTTTAAATTTCTATTTATTTATATTTCATGGGTATGAATGTTTTACCTGTGTATGTGACAGTGCCCCCATGTTGTGCAGTGTTCGGGGAAGACAAAAGAGGGCATCAGATCCTCTGGAACTGTAGTTATGGATGGTTGTTAGCCAACTTGTGGGTGCTGGGATTCCAACCTGAGTCTTCTGCAAGAGCAGCCAAATGTTCTTTTTTGGGGGGGAGGGGAGGTTTGAGACAGGGTCTCCCTGAAGCTCTAGCTGGCCTGCAACTGGCTGTGTACACCAGACTGGCCTCGAACTTACAGAGATTGCCTGCCTCTTCTTCCTGAGTGCTGGGATTAATGGTGTGTGCCACCACACCTGGCTGAGAAAGGCCAGTGCTCTTAACTGCTGAGCCATCTCTCCAGTCCCTCACAACTTATTTATTTAAAAATTTACAGATATTCTTTTTTTATAATCTTTTTTTGAGAGAAGGTCTCCCTGTAGTCCCAGCTGGCCTGGAACTCAGTATGTAGTCCAGGGTAGCCTTGAACTCACAGAGATCCCCCTGCCTCTGCCTCCCAAGTGCTGGGATTAAAGGCATGTGCCACCACACCTGGCCAGATATTCATTTTATTCTTTGAGTTATAATATGGTACTTTATTTTGTTGCTCAAATCTTCCAGTTTTGACCACTGGGAGCTCTTTTAGTTGGGTCTTAAATGTCTTTGCTATTTCCTTTTTGTTTGTTTGGGGGAGATTCCTTATTGTCTAGAAAGAACAGGACACTCCACAGCAGTCGTGTATATATTCTACTCAGGCACAAAATTCCCATTCTTCTTTAATGCTCTGGTTCATTGTACTGGAGATTGGTATTGGAAAACAAGATCTGGACCAGGAATGTGGTGCATCCTTGTAATCACAGCACTCAGGAGACAGAGGCAGGGGGAGCAGAAGTCCAAGATGAGCCTGCTTCACTCTCCCCAGCCCCAAGGTTAACACAAATACATCGTGAATCGTTTTCTCCAATAAATTTGACAATTGGGTGAAATGGACTAATAGTTTAAATACACAAACTACGAAGATTCATTCAAGAAGAAATAGATCAACTGAATAGCCCTATGCCTATTAACAAGTCAACTCATCATTTAAAACTTGCAAAAATAATTAGAAGCACTTGACTTAATTGAATAGCTCTATGAAAATTGGCTTTAATGGTAGTATTAGTAAATATTTAAGAAAGAAATCACAACTCTTCCAGAAACTGAATAAGAAGCAAAATATATTCCACTTCAACCCTAGGGACATTATCCTTACCCCCAAACCAGATGAACAGATGCAAACATTACAAGAAATAAAGCTACAGGCCAGTGCCACTCACCAACATCATTGCAAAAGTTCTCTCCCTCCCCCTCCCCCTCTCCCTCTCCCTCCCCCTCTCCCTCTCCCTCCCCCTCTCCCTCCCCCTCTTCCTCTCCCTCCCCCTCTTCCCCCTTTCCCTGTGTGTGTGTGTGTGTGTGTGTGTGTGTGTGTTGTGCATGACACACACACAGAAGTCAGGGCAATCTTGGGTGTCCGTCTTCACCTTCCACTTTGTTTGAGATGGAGTCTCTTGTTGCTCATCGCTGTATATACCAGGTGGCTGGCCCAGTCTCTCTTTCTCTTTTTTTTTTTTTTTTCTTCTTCCATCTTGTCACAGGCATACTGGAATTACAGATGCCTAATACCACATCTGGCTTCACATGGATTCCGAATTCAGGTAATCCATTATTCACTGAGCTGTCTCCCCATTCCCACAAAAATTCCTAATGAAACATAAGCCATTTGAATTGAATGACACAATAAAAAGGTAATGTACCAAGAATAAAGGGGATCTATTTCAGGTATTCAAGCTTGGTTCAACATTAGGAACTTTATAATATTCATCACATCAACAGATTAAAGCCTGCAAAGCCATGTGATCATCAAATATACGCACAAAGGATAACCTTTCATGGAAGTAGGAATAGAAAGCGCACCTCACCTTCAACTTGATAAAGATGATCTACAAAAATCCTACAGCAATAACAAATGTGATGGTCAAAGGCAGCACTTTCCCCTTCCTATCAAGAAGAATGCAAAGATTGCACTCAGCATGATTATTTAACATGGTATCAAAGAGCTGGTTTGGTTGACTGGTTGGTTTTGTTTGGTTTTGAATATTTGAGATAGGGTCTCAAGTACCCCAGGCTGGCTTCCAATTCTCTTTGTATCTGAGGACGACGTTGAAGTCCTGGTCTTCTTGCTCCCCTGTCCCCGGTGCTGTGATTACAGGTGTGGGACGCTGTGCCTGGCTCTCTAGTGAAGATGTGGCTAGTGCAAAGGTCGCCAAGACGTAAGAGCATTTATTTAGACTGGGATAAAGGAGCTGGATTGTCTCTAGTGGGAGATGAGTTGACTGCATAGAAAATTCAGTAAAAATTGCCACGTACACAAGAAAAACCAGAATGAATGAATTTAGCAAGGCTACAGGGTATAAGGTAAATTTATGGAAATCTATTATAGTTCCACATACTAATAACAAGTGGTCAGAAGGTGAATTTTTTTAAATCACCACTTATGATAGCATTAAAAATGTGAAGTAATGGGGCTGGAGAGATGGCTCAGGGGTTAAGAGGACTGGCTGCTCTTACAGAATACCTGGGTTCAAATCCCAGAATACACACACTGCAGCTAACAACTCTCCATCTCTGGTTCCGGGGCATCTGATGCCCTCTTATGTCCTCCATGGGCAGCACATGACACACGTACACTTACATTCAAGCACAATGCTCATAAATATAAAATAAAAATAAATATTTTTTTAAATGTGAAGTAGGCTGGGCATGGTGATATGAACCTTCAATGGCAGCACTCAGGAGGCAGAGGCAGGCAGATCTCTATGAGAATGAGACCAGCCTTGTCTACATAATGAGTTCCAGACCAGCGAGGAGCACACAGTGAGACCCTAGCTCAAAAACAATGCAAAACAAAACAAAATGAAAACATGAACTAGGAGTGCTGGGGAAATGTCTTAGTGGGGGAAATGCTTGCTCTTCAAACACGAGGACCAGGATCTAGATCCCCGCACTCACATAAATTTATGTCAGGCAGTTTTGGTGGCTGCCTATAACCCCAGCTCTTAGGAGGCAGAGATAGGATTCCTAGAGCAATTGGGTTAGTAAGACTGGATGAATCCGTGAGCTCCAGGCTCAATGAGAGACCCCACCTCAACATACAGTAATGTAGAGAGCAATTGAAGGGGACATCAACCTCTGACTTCCACACACATGTGCATGCACACCCCCCCATGTGAATACACATATACACATTCATCCATACCACACACACATGTGAAAAAGAGAAAAAGTTAAAAATATGAAATAGGTATATATCTGAGAAAAGACATCCATGACTGCATCTTTAAAAAAATTATTTTTAATTTTTGTTTATTTCTGTATGTGTATGAATGTACTGTCTGCATGCAGGTTTCTGCACCCGTGTTGTGCAATGCCACGGAGTTCAGAAGAGGGTGTCGGATTCCCCTGGAACTGGAGTTCTCCTGGAATTGGAGTTTCAGACGGTTCTCAACTGCCATGTGGGTGCTGGGGATCGAACCCGGGTCCTCTGTAAGAGTGGTCGGTGCTCTTAACCGCTAGGCCATCTCTCCAGCCCCAACTGCATCTTAATAACTATAAAACATTGCTGAGAAGTTTAGGAAAGTTCTAAATGTAGAGACAGACTGCTGAAGGTCATCTTTGACTACATAGTGAGTTTGAGAGCAGCATGGGCTTCATGAGACCCTGCCAAAAAAATTAAATGGAATACTTAATAGTGCTAAGATGTCAGGCCCCCCCAAACTGATTTGCAAATTTAATGCAATTATGTACTGAGCATATCATAGCTCTCATTACACACAGGTACACACACACACACACACACACACACACACTCCAACTTACTGCCTCAGTTCATCCTTATCTTCACTGATCTTTACTCACATTCCTCCTCCACACTTCCCTTTGGAAACCTTCTGGGTAAATTTTGAATGGAGCAATGAGTTCTGGTGTAAACAGCAAGGCGTGAACCTGCTGAGAGAAGATATTAGCCACATGGTGAAGTTGTGGGGAGTCAGGCCACAGCCTGGCCCCTCTTATCTGCCATACACCCACATCTTGCTTCTTCGAGCCCACAGGCCCAGATACTCTGCCACATGTACAAGAAGTGTATGTGACTTCCCAGCTGTAGCCCCAGACTGGGACTTTGCAGATCTACCAGGAGAAAAGCAAGTTTTATAAAATGCCCATGCAAAGTAGAGCCTCCAATGGTGTGACCCATATATATGGGTCACACTGTATATATGGTATCAGTGCTTGGGAGGCAGAGCCAGGAGGAGCAATGTAGTGAGTTCCAGACCAGCCAGGGCTACACAGCAAGAACCTGTCTCAAAAAAAA
>VZQC01003373.1:1131757-1187938 GCA_009823505.1 Rhizomys pruinosus
CCTGCCTGCCTGCCTGCCTGCCTGCCTTCCTGCCTGGACTAGGGTGCTTTCAAACTCACCATTCTCCTGCCTCAGCCTCCCAAGTACTGAGATTCCAAGAGTGCACTACCATGCCCAGTTCTCAGATTCTAAATTGTGGATAATAATAAAATATCTTGATGGAGGCTCTGCCCTGGAGAATTTCATCCCCTTAGATGAAACTCAGATTGCTACCATATTAAGAGAAATCCTGAAAGGACTTGATTATCGCCATTCAGAGAAGAAAATCCACAGAGATATTAAAGCGGCCAATGTTCTGCTCTCTGAACATGGGGAGGTGAAGCTGGCTGACTTTGGAGTGGCTGGCCAGCTGACAGATACCTAGATAAAAAGGAACACCTTCGCGGGCACCCCCTGCTGGATGGAGCCTGAGGTCATTAAGCAATCAGCCTACGACTCGAAGGCAGACATCTGGCCTCTCGGCGTAACAGCTATAGAACTGGCCAAAGGAGAGCCCCCTCATTCTGACTGCACCCCATGAAGGTCCTATTCCTCATTCCAAAGAACAACCCCCCTACTCGGGAAGGAAACTGCAGCAAACCTCTCAGGGAGTTTGTGGAGGCCTGTCTGAATAAGGAGCCGAGCTTTAGACCCACTGCCAAGGAATCACTGAAGCATAAGTTTATAATCCGAAATGCAAAGAAAACATCTTACTTGACTGAGCTCATCGACAGGTACAAGAGGTGGAAGGCTGAGCGGAGCCACGAGGACTCCAGCTCCGAGGACTCAGATGTGGAAACAGATGGCCAGGCATCCGGAGGCAGTGACTCTGGGCACTGGATCTTCACAATACGGGAAAAGGATCCCAAGAATCTGGAGGATGGAACTCTTCAGCTGTCAGATTTGGAAAGAAATAAGGTGAAAGACATTCCAAAGAGGCCTTTTTCTCAATCTTTATCAACAATTATTTCTCCTCTGTTTGCAGAGCTGAAAGAGAAGAGCCAGGCATGTGGTGGGAACCTGGGGTCCACAAGGAGCAGCGGAGAGCCGTCTGCTTGGCGGAAGAGGCCTGCCCGGGGATCTCGGCACCCTGGTGGCCCAGCTTGTCCAGCGGCTGCAGAGATATTCTCTGAGTGGTGGAGGAACTTCAGCTCACTGAGATTCCTTTGACATTTGGGGTTTTGGTTTTCCTTTCTTCTTCATCGTCTTCCTTTTTTTTTTTTTTTTTTTTTTTTTTTNCGTGCAATGCCCCGGAGATCAGAAGAGGTCGTCGGATTCCCATGGAACTGAGTTAACAGATGTTCTCAACCAACCAATGGTGTTGTGATGGGATCGAACACTCCTCGTATGGGTCCTCTGCAAAGAGTCAGATCGGTGGCTCGCTAACCCTGGCTAGGTCACAAATTGAGTGTTGGTGAGGGCACACCATAGACGACCATTCTCCAGCCTGCCTTCAGACGGTTAGCATTAATATAATCAAGAAACTCTATTCTTGTCAATAATTATCTAGTTATGCGGCCCCTATTGATTGTTTATTGGGTTGCTTGATGTGTAGTATACCGTGGGATGTGTGTGTGTTTGGGTGTGTTGTGGGTCGAACTGAAGTGTGTTGATGTGTGTGTGTGTCTGTGCTTTAATGATCGAGTGATGAACTATTTCTGCGGGGATTGGCTTCAGTCCAAATAGCTTAACATCCAATTGTGAGTCTGAGGCAATCTACTAGAGGAGCTCAGAACTCATAGTAGGGTGGGTTAGGCCTTGATGCAAGTGGCTCATTTACCTAACTGAGTGCATCCTGACCAGCTCCTCTTGACTTTGTGATGGGACGCAGATTCTTAAAGTAAACAGGAATTAAACGGCTAAGGGACTCGTGAACATTGTCAACTGCAAGGCAAGGGCTGAAAACGAGGCAAACTAGAAACTGTAGTGAGAGAGGATTCATGGAGTGGACTGGATTGTAAAGAATTTCTTGCGCTCTTACCCTCAAGCAATATTCTACACTTAATAGTTATGCCTCTAGCGATTTCTCTCGGTTAATTATGGATTCTACTTATTTCTCATCTCCAAGCGCATTGGGCTTATACTGATAACAGTGGTTTTAGTGTGGTGGCTAGCAACAATTTAAGAGATACTCACGCATAGACATATGATCGAAATGTCCGCCACCCCTCGACTTGGTGATGGTTAGGACCAAAAATAGAAATTGGAAGATAGCTCATCACTCTCTAGACTGCACTTAGCTGAGGCAGGACATCATTCTGGGAGAGTTTGGAGGGCCAAGGCCTGGGGCTAGCATGGAAAGCCTTGAGGCGCACGATGAGAGAAAGAGAAAGTTTTCACAATCATTCAGTATCAGTCACTGACTGCCGTGCTCACGAGACTACATCAATTTAATTTCCTGTATCTACATAATGTATGTGAAACGTCAGACACGTGAACATGATTCTGTAAGCTCAGACTCTGACTAGCTTACATCAGTAATGTAGCAAGGATCCATCTATATGTGAGTGGAGCGGCGGGAACAGAAATTGCATCCATTTGAGTCATGTAAAAGTGTGCTTGCTCAACACATAGCAAGCATAAGCGCCTGAACTTCCGCATATTCCTCCAGCGCGTTAGTCGCGTGGGAGGAGTCGTGCCAGGTAAACACTAGGAAATCCCTGGAGCTCACTGGTGACCCAGTCTAGCCAGACTGGCGAGCTTCAGGTTCAGTAACAGAACTCTCTGTCCTTCTCATCTCACCCCGTCTCACAAGTGAAAGGGCAGAAGTCGCTGGGGGAGATGCGTTCAGTTCTGAACAGTGACTTCTATGTGTGCAAGACCTATGAAGGCTGACGTCATTGGATCTCGAGTACCCAGAGGAGGCTAGGGCGTGGGTGGATAGAAGATAGGGGCTACAACCGCAGTAGATACAAGGTTGTAGGCACAAGGCTCGGGATGGTGGGGTCGGAGAGACCAGTAACACAAGCAGCATAACTCCTCGGAGAAACGAACTGCTATCAGCCTTGTGAATCGGTCGCACAAGGGGTCAAATACAGTAAGCACCCTAATGTCTCTAAAGAGGTCATGAGGTATTTGGGAAGCAATGGGCGCCTTGCGGAGAGGATGGCCTATCGTCAGTTAATTGAGACGCTGTGGCGCAGCAGGCAACCATGGGTTTGACTATGCTCCAGGGCCCCATCTCACTACTTGTGGATGAGAAACCATCAAGGGCACTGTACAACATTCAATCACGAGAGAGGGAACTCGCAGTATCCAGCGGATATCCGAGGTCGCGCTCTCAGACACCAATGTAGACCATTGTGAGTCCATCAATAGACATTTCTGTACACCGATCTTTCCATTGGCATTGCCAGCCTACACAGAACATGTGGTGGCCCCATCCTTGCTATGAGGGGCAATGATCAGTCCATAACTGAGAACACCTAAAAATAATAGCTGTAAACTATGGAGCTGAAATATTAAAACTATATGTATCGACAACATAAAATGGATTGGGAAAGATGGCTGATCAATTAAGATTTGACGCGATAGAATAGATAGTAGGTGAAGGGGTGCACAATGGGACTGTATTACAGGCCTATAGACTGAGTTAAACGACAGAGCTGAATTGAACAACGATATGTATTAGATGGATAGGGAGATGGGCACTAGAATAAGACAGACACGTAATTAGGAGATCAGGATTCAGAGGAAACGACATAGATGTATGGGAGATGATACCCATCAGTTGGAGTGAATGTGGAGATGCACATGGTAATATGAGATGACGAATATGTATGAAATGATACAAGACCATGATAAGTTTAGGACAAGATCAGATGATATATAATTGTGAGAGGAGCATGCACGAATTATGATTGATAGATGATAGTTAGATAAGATAGATATGGACTTATGTATAGATAGATAGAATGATAAGTGTGGTTGGTCCTTTGAATGAGAGTGGCGCTCCCCCCATATGGGTTTTTAAAAGATGTCATGAGGCCATCATTTATTTTTTCCAGGTTTGGGATGGGCGAGCTGTGAAATTTTTGGAGGTGTCCTATTAAGATGTTGTGTAGGCCGGGGCAACAAGCTAAGAACGGAAGTTAGCTGCTAACTGGTGCTAGGTGTACATTTGACGATGCAGTTTAACCAAGCCTCCTGGTTCTCCGAGTCTCTCTCTGCTGCCGCTAGTGCACTCACTTTTGCGAAATTGGTTGGTGGAGTACACCGTCCCAGGCTCTCCAGGCTGACTCCGATTGCCGCTCAGTGGTTCTCCCGCACAAGTGGATCTCCTAATTCTTCCTGGAACCGGTCCCAAAGTCATAAGCCTCAAATAAACTCTTCCTTTATATGTTCCTTTGGTCATAGTGTTTCGTATTGCATAGAAACTCATGCAAATCAAGAAAAGTGACAACTAATATTAGGATTGAGATTACACGGATAGAGTAGGAATAGGATACGAAAGAATAGATACATCAGATAGATAGGATGACTAAGGTGAGGTAGATAAGATAAGATTGATAGGATAGAAATCAGGAATAGATAGACTCCAAATATTAGTTAGGTAAGATAGTGGAGATAGAATATGATAGATAGAGTAAATAGATGGAGACGTACTAAGAAGAGTAGATAAAGAAATACAACATGTAGAATGCGGTAGCCTTTAGAGGGATACGGATCGACCACCAAGTGTCAACCTCTGGTTTTTCACAGTACATTGCTGCATGTGTATATCCCTCGACCAATGTACCATTCATTATAATAGAACTGATAATAAAGAATGCAATCAGATATAAATAAGTATAAATGGGAGGCGACAACCTTATGTGGGTCGCTGCAGTGGCCCTGCACTCCATACCGTGAGATCAATGCACATGTGCACACATGAATGCACATGTACACCATCACAGATACAAAAGAACTCAGTGGAGTAGATGGTATCAATTCAATTTACCTCTGTGGGATCTAGTGGCAGCTCTGGGTTCATTGACGTTTTGTAGAGTGGAATATAGGGGTGCGGACATCGTCACATAGCGTGGAGTGGAGCTTAAGGAGCCAGGCATTGTCTGAGCACCCTCAGTGAGGTCCAAGCTAAGCGGCTTGGCGCAGGCCAAGCTCTCGCCTCTGGGCGAGTGCGCAACTCCGGCCACCTTAAAGTGGCGACAGGTATAACGCACTGCATTGGTGGGTCCTCCAACAGAAGTGTCTCTCCATCGCGCGCCGAGTTTGTGGTAGAGATGAGGGAGGGGTCTGGTAACAGTTGCAGACTCCTGCTTGCCGTGCCAGCAAGGCATAGCGCTCTGCACTCTGAAATGAGGATTCTAGCCAGAGCTCAGGGGCGATTTTTTTCCAACTCGAGCGCCGACGTCGCTCTTGTCGTAAATTTTTTGTCCTGAGGGAGGAGGAGATCTCCAAATTTTAGCTGAAGAGATCCTCTCCCGCTTTGCACCTTCCTCTGGGCTCCCGGATCAGGTAATTTGATGCTGTCCCAGGACATAACAAAAAGATCTTTCTTTTTGATCACTAAGCATAATCAAGCACTAATTGTTGAGTTCGGCTCTTGACCATCGAGCATAAACCGGTTGAAACTTGCGTTTTAACGAATAGTGCGAGAATTCTCCATGGAGAAACTATTTTATTTAAAGAAAAGATTTTCCTGTCTCCACCCCCATTATCCAGCTTAAGCTAGGAATGCTGGGGGCAATAGTGCGAGAGTTAAGCCGAGTATCACTCTATGCCAGCACGGTGCACTTTTTTAATGTATGTTCTCAGGACTCAACACTGGTTCTGAGGGCCTTCCACGTGCACAGTCGACGGATTCATGCTCATTCCTGACGACCACTCTCGCGACAGGTCCATTTTCTTCTTAATTTGTCACTTTTTTTTAGTTATAAATTGATTCATTGTAGCATTCAAGTACACTTTCAGGTGGAAGAGATTCACTACACAGCCATGTGGTGCGAATGCACAGACTTGCAATGCAGACAGTCTTCATAACATACACAAATAAAATTAATAAAAAAAAAAGAGGCAAATTGAGCACTTTGGAGCACATGGTTGAGGCGATGAAATGGTCGACAGCAGTAGCGATGTGGCATGGTCCGCAGCCCAGCAGTGGCTACAAATGTTAAGCAGCACAAAGGTAAGATTGAGGAGTGGCTGTTCAAATTACTGGGAGAAATCTTAATAAATAATTATTGTAGAGCTAACCGTAGGACAAGAATATGTTCCAATTTTGAAACAGCACTAAGAAATAGAGCAACACATAGAACGTTCCAGGACTATACTACACATAGGGCTATTGTCATAAACAGCCTGGTACTGGACAAAAACAGACCTGTTGAAAAAATGGAAAACAAAACCGAACTGATCCCAACTTGAACACCATCAATTTTCTAGTTGGGCCATCTCATGTTTGAGAAGGGGGCCAAAAAGACACAAATGGAGAAAAGACGGCATCTTCAGCAAGTGGTAATGTCTCCTGGCAAAACTGGATCAGTCGTCACTATGGTAGGAAAAGAAACTGATTGAAATGACCCTACATTTCGTTTCTTACTGCACTAGTAAACAATAAGTACAAACTATACGCTAGGATGGATAGGCTAAAAGTACCTCAAACGATCAAGAATATGACTGCAAGACTTGGAAGCACAGCGATAAAGTAAACAGTTGGACCACTGAGAGACTCAGAGCACAGGTCAGGCCTAGGAAAGACTTCCTAAATCAAACCGCAGCTGCACAAGAGATTAAGGTCGGAGTGTCACAAATGCAGGAACCTTTCACTTAGAAACTCAACAATGCTCTGTACATCGGAGAGATCAGACAACCGATGCAAGGAGAGGCAAAACGACAAATACCTAGAGTCCAGCGACACGAGATACCACTGTCATTTGCGATACAATCTGACAAAGCTTGTTTCACCAGGCAATGATATCACTGGGCAAAATAATAAACTCTACAAACAGATACAAAAAGATATACGACTAGGAATCACAATGGCGCCATTCAAATAAGATGGAGCGAAAAGAGCTGAGACAGAGCAACTTCAACAAGTGATAGAGTAAGAGCATGCGCATGAAGATAAACTCACCATTAAGGAGTTCAGAGGCATCGCACATCACTAATCAATTTGAAGAGAAATGCAGAATCAAAACCACTTTAAGATATTTACTCCAATAAGACTGGCTAGGATCAATAGAACAAATGATACCAAGTGCTGGAGAGAGTTGTGGGGAAAGGGGAACAACTTATCCACTGCTGGATATTGGACGCTGTAAACTCGTACAGCAAGCATATGGAAAGCAGTGTGGAGACAACCTTGGCAAGACTTGGAGATGAAGCTTGCCATCCCGGACACAGCCATAATAAACCACCAACTCTGTAGAGTGCGAGTCAAGTACCCTCAAGACTCAACTCCACCACAGAGATACTTGCACGAGAGCCAATACGTTCAATATTTCAGCTTCTCTCACAATAGCAAGGACTGGAACCATGCCTAGAGGATGACCCCTCAACATGACAAGAGTGGATTGAAGACAGCAATGTCGGTACAAATCTACACATGGAGTTCTAAGCAGCAGTAAAAAAAAAGTGAGCAACTCAGTGAGCTTACTTCACTTGGAATTGGCTGGAGCTGAGAGGGACATCACGCTATGCCTAGTGAAGTAACAGCAGTCCCAGAAAAACAAACCGACAAATGGTGTCCCTAATAAGAGGATGCTAGTGTAATTAACTGATAGCCCTTGTAAGTATGTAAAAGTGCATGGTCCCCGTGTGAGCCTTTTGTCCAGCAGTTTGGGAATGCGATGCATACTGGAAAACAACAAACGAAACAACAGAAAGACACTGATCAAAGGAACTGCGAAACTGCAGAATCTGTTCTGCTCAAATACGTCACTTCCGCATGGATGAATATTGATGAAGATCGCTGAGAAAGAAAGAGAGTGGAACAAGGCAATGTTTGGCAGAGTGCACTATAGAGGTTGGGAGGTAGGGGGGATATGGGCTGGCCGGACACAGTTTTAAGATTTGAATATAGCTTGAGGTAGCACAAATAAACTATTTAAAAGAAAAAAAAAATTTTTTAAATATAACAAAAAGAAAACTCACGTACCATCAATTGAAAAGGAATATGTCAAAAGCTCTGGAGAGTCACTTTTTTCAAATATTTTATCTATTTTTGTATTGTATGAATGTACTGTCTGCGATGTAGGTTCTCGTACACCGTAAGTCTGTGCAATGCCGCGGAGGTCAGAAAGATGGGATGGTCACAGTGAGTTTGCCCCTGGAACTGGGAGGTTCTCCTGGAAATTTGAGTCCAGATGTTCGTTAAGGCAGCCGCCTGCTATAGGGTGCTGGGAGTTTGAACCAGGCCTCTGCGAAGCAAGCAATGTTTGGTGCTCTTAACCGCTAGGCTATCTCCAGCCCCAGAAATCCAAACTCTACAGTGTACCAGAATAAGGCTTATAGGAGAAAATTGAGGAAAATTGCATTTTGTCGAGGTAACAAATTAGGAGTGGTGTCCAGAAGAGGGACATTAATTATTATTAATGGCAGACCCTGAAAATACAAAATAAAATCCAAATCACTAGTCACATAATTCAAAATTTACATGTAATAAAGGCAAGGCAATAAACTCAAGTTATGGCCTGTCAAATAACTACGTTGAATCTCCACGCAAGACATTAATCATACAGAAGCCACTCTGGCCAATTTCGTACACAGTGAATTCCTGTAATGCCCAGACCAAAAAGGAGCCTTTACTGTACGAAAAGTGGATGCATATACAACATCAAAATCGTACACCCATCTCCGAGCGAATTTACTCCATCTTCTTTAGGGGGAGCTGGTCCAATATCGTAAGCAGGATGGGAATACCATATATAGAGGATTCCATGTCTTCAAGTTGCCTTAAATCACAATCCCAAATATACAGGCTCAGGGTTTTTTGTGTTTTTTTTTTTTTTTTTTTTTAATAAAACATTTTTAAATATAAATAAAGATCAAAAAATAAATAAAAAAATTAAAATAATGGGGCTGGAATGATGGCCTGCAGTTAAGAGCGCCGACCGCGTCATTACAGAGGACCCCAGGTTCGATTCCCAGTAACTACATGGCAGCTAAAAACCGCTGAGCTTCAATTCCGAGTAACTCCAGTATCCAGGGGAATCCGACACCACTCTCTGAAACTCCGCGGCGTTGCACGACACGGGTGACCAGACTTGCATGCAGACAGATTTAACATTCCATACACATACAGAAATACAATAAAATTATTAAAAATTATAAAAAAATAATTACATTGTAAGAGAGCCGACCCTTCCACCCGATCGACACACCTGAAAAGACTTCATCCTGGAGCTGTGGCCCGAGAGGACTGTGTGTCCCCTGGACAGGGGAGCCACTGGCTCTGAGGGAAATGCCCTTGTGGTGGCCTAACAGGAGTCGCAAAGAGGCTCTATTGCATTTTGGTATTAAAAGGAATATTTGTATTTTATTTTATTTATTTTTGTAGGACTGGGCGTTGTAGGCGACCCTTAATCCTATGCGCGTTGGGAGGTCAAGGGCAGGCGGATCTCTTTGAGTTAAAGGTTAGCCTGGTCTAAAGAGTGATGTCCAGGACAGCTGAGGTTACAGGGAGACCTCTGTCTCGAAAAGACCGGTGAGAGGTAGGGGTTTAATTTCATTCTTCTACAAGTGGTGATCCAGTTTTGCCAACACCACTTGCTGAAGATGCCGTCTTTTCTCCATTGTGTCTTTTTGGCCCCCTTGTCAAATATGAGATGGCTGAAATTGTATGTGTTCAAGTTTGGATCTTCGGTTTTGTTCCATTGGTCAACAGGTCTGTTTTTGTGCCAGTACCAGGCTGTTTTTATGACTATAGCCTTGTAGTATAGTCTGAAGTCTGGTGGTATTATTTCTTAGTGTGTTAAAATTGGAACATATCTTGTCTCGTGAAGCTTTAAATTATTATTTTAAATTTCTCCCAGATGAAGCACTCTCATCTTACCTTTGTTGAATTGTGCCACTGCTGGGCTGGACCAGCACACCATCCTTCCCATTTCCATCGCACTGCGTAGTGGAATCTTTCCCACCTGAAAGTGTCTGAATGCTTACATGAATCAATTTTATAACTAAAAAAAAAACAAATTTAAAGAAAATGGGACTGGCGAGATGGCTCAGTGAGCAAAGGTGACTGTCGTGAAGCCCTCAGAACCAGTTTGATCCCTGGAACATACATTAAAAGTGCACCGTGCTGGCTTATATCCGTGATCCCAGCCCCAGCATTCCAACTGCGAGATGGGGGTGGAGACAGGAAAATCTTTTCTTTAAATAAAATGATCGCATATTTAAATACCATAGGATGGCAAAATTCAACATTTGATTATGCTTAGTGATCAAAAAGAAAGATCTTTTTGTTATGTCCTGGGACAGCATCAAATTACCTGATCCGGGAGCCCAGAGGAAGGTGCAAAGGAGAGCAGTAAATTTGGAATCCTTCCAGGGAGGGAAAAATCGCCCCTGAGTCTGGAATCCTGCATTCAGAGTGCGGCATGAGTGCAGGCAGAGGTCTGCAACTGTAAACCCCTCCTTATTTAGCTGGGTATGGGCCTCGCTGGAGACCCACAATGCAGTGTCGACCTTCGCCACTAGGTGGCGGAGTTGCACTCGCAGAGGGAGAGTGGCCTCGTCCCAGCGCAGCTTGGCCTCTAGCAGGGGCAGCAGCTCTCCTAGCCCTCCACGCAGGGACAGCCACAAACCACTAAGTCAAATCCCAGAGCTGCCAGAACCACGAGGAAATGAAATAACCTCTACTGTGGATTCTTTTGTATCTGTGTGTACATGTGCATATGTGTGCACATGGATGTGCACGAGGTGAGGGCCAGGGGCCCACATAAGGTGTCTTCCACATTATTATTATTATTATTATTATTATTATTATTATTATATGTGTGTACATGTGGGGGGATACACATGAGCATGTATGTGAAAACCAGAGGTTGACACTGGGTCTCTTCCTCTATAGCTCTCTACTTTATTCTATCTATCTATCTATCTATCTATCTATCTATCTATCTATCTATCTATCATCTATCTATCTATCTGTCTTCTATCTATTATCTATCTATCTATCTACCTATCATCTATCTATCTATTATCTATCTATCTATCTATCTATCTATCTATCTATCTATATTAGTCACTTTTCTGTTGCTGTGATAAAACACCCTGACCAAAGGAACTTATAAAAGGAAGAGTTTATTTGAGCTTATGATTGACGGTTCCAGGGAATTAGAGTCCATTGTGGCGGGAGACATGGCGGCTGGAGCAGCAAGCCGAGGGTCACATCTCGCAAAGAGCACAGGAGGCAGAGAGAGAGACTGGAGACCAGGAGGCTTGTTAAACTCACTAAGACTGCCCCCAGTGACATACTTCCTCTAGCACGGCCACACCTTCTAAGACCTCCAAAAACAGTGCCACCAACTGGAGACAAAATGTCTGAATACTTAAAGCCCATGGGGGACACTCATTCAAACCACCACACTATCTTCTATCTATCTATCTATCTATCTATCTATCTATCTATCTATCTATCTGTCTATAATCTATCTTCTATATATCATCTATCTTCTAACTATCATCTATCTATCTATCTTCTATCTATCTATCTATCTATCATCTATCTATCTTCTTTCTATCATCTATCTTCTATCTATCCATCTATCATCTATCTATCTGTCTATCTATCTATCTATGTATCATCTATCTATCTTCTATCTATCTATCATCTATCATCTTTTTTTATATATAGTTTTAATTTTATTTATTTTTTATAATGTACTGTCTGCATGTAGGTTTGTGCACCCATGTCGTGCAATGCCTCGGAGGTCAGAAGAGGGCGTCGGATTCCCCTGGAACTGGAGTTCTCTTGGAATTGGAGTTACAGATGGTTCTCATCCACCATGTGGGTGCTGGATATCAAACCCAGGTCCTCTGCAAGAGCTCTTAACTGCTAGGCCATCTCTCCAACCCCCTATCTATGATCTTGAGACAGGGTCTGTCATTGACCCTGGAGTTTATGGCTGGACATTCAGTTCCCGGGATCTGCCTGTTGGCTGCCCCCCACCCCCACCTGACAACCTAGCACTCGGTTGTAGCCATTTTCCACCATGCCTGCCTCCTCTGGGTACTGAGCATCCAAACTCAGGTCCTCATGCTTGCACAGGAAGCACTGTACCAACTGAACCATCTCCCCAGCTCTTCTGCCCTTTTTTGAGAGGGGTGAGGGGGAAGGACAGAGGGTCTTTCACTGAACCTGAAGCTCGCCAGTCTGGCTAGACTGGGTCACCAGTGAGCTCCAGGGATCCTCCAGTTTATGGCACACTCCCCCAGCGCTAAGTGCTGGGAATCTGAATTCAGGTCCTTATGCTTGTGTGGCAAGCACTTTACTGACCTAGGCATCCTCCCAGCTCCTATAGGGATCCTTAGCATTTACTGTGTAGGCACAAGTAGAGCTACAGAACTCATGTCAGATGAGTTTCATACATAAACTAGGAATAAATAGGTCTGGAGTGCAGATGACTGAAGATGATGTGAAAATTCTCTTTCTCCATCTCCCTCTCTCTCCAAGGCTTCCATGTAGCCCAGGCTGGCCTCCAACTTCAGATTGTCTTGCCTCAGCTTAGCATGTGTAGGGAGAGCATCTTCAATTTCTATTGGTCCTAACATCACAATGGTTTATTTGTTGCTGATATTCATAATAGAATAACCCTTAAGTAATCACTTGGAGATGAAAATAAAGATTAAATTAATGGGATCCAAGAAAACTTTAGTGAAAATTGAGGTAAGATGGAAGAAATTTAAATCCAGCCCATAGAACTTCTCACCAGTTTCCTGTTTCCTGTTCAGCCCTGCCTTGGTGTTCAGAGTCCCCTTAGCCTTTATTCTGCTTTAAGAATCTGGCTACAAGACTGGTCAGATGGCTCAGTAGGTAAAAGCACTTGCCATCAAGCCTAACTACTTGAGTTTGCTCCCTAGAACCCAGACAATGGAAGGAGAGAAGCAATTCCCGCAGGTGTTCTCTGTCCTAAACACACACACACACACACACACACACACACACACACACACAAACACACACACATATACACACACACACCAAACAAATAAATTAGTATAATAAAAAGTTTTAAATAAGCTACCTAGGGGCTGGAGAGATGGCCTAGCGGTTAGGAGCACCGACTGCTCTTGCAGAGGACCTGGGTTCGATCCCCAGCACACACATGGTGGCTGAGAACCATCTTTAACTTCAGTTCCAGGGGAATCCGACGACCTCTTCTGATCTCCGGGGCATTGCATGACACAGGTGCACAAACCTACATGCAGACAGCACATTCATACTCATACAAAAATAAATAAAATTTAAAAAAAAGAAGCTATCTACAGAAACCTTAGACAGGGGTATGATCCTAGAGTTAGGAAGATGGAGTCATCAAGGGTCCATCATCAGTTTCAGATACTGACACACGGTGGGGTGCAAGCACCCAGTGTCGCACGACTTAGACCTGAACCAATGGTCCACCATCCATACTAACTTCCCCATTTGAGTCTAAGGGACAAGTGGAGGGTTGAGTGGTGAGGGAGACCAGGGAAACCTCCAAGGCCTCACTAAGACTTTAAGAGAGAATTGACCATGCAGATCTCTGGAAGGAACATTCCAGGGAATGAGAATAGTAGAAAGCCCCAAGAGGCAGGCCTGCCATGTTTCCCTTAAGCAGCAGAGCCTCCAAGCAGCGGGGAGCCTTGAGAAGGGAGAGCAGGAAAGCAGAGAGACAGCGGGGGCTGGAGCTGGAAAAGCAGCCCACCTCACCTCCTGTCAGGACTTTGGCTCTTTTGCTCTGTGAAATGGGTTTTGAGCAAAGAAGAAACACGATCTGACTTAGTTTTAACCAAGGAGGTCACATGTTCTGCTGTGGAGGGGCCAATACTGGCTTACTCTTGCTGTCATTGTAGTTAATGCTCCTTCATAATTCGTCTTGTGTGCTCCAAGAGGCTGGCAACCTAGACTCACTTCAACAGGATCATTGACTGCTGAGAATAGACTGAGGACAGACCATAGCTCATTGCAGTAATCCAGGCAAGAGCTAATGGTAGCCTTGGCCAAGTTGATTTTCTTGATGAAGTTGCTTCCTCCTCCTCCTCCTTCTCCTTGTCCTCCTCGTTCTCCTCCTCCTCCTCCTCCTTCTCGTCCTTGTCCTTTTCTTCCTTTCCTCCTTCTCCTCCTGCTCCTCGTTCTCCTCCTCCTCCTCGTTCTCCTCCTCGTCCTCGTTCTCCTCCTCGTCCTCGTTCTCCTCCTCGTCCTCTTCCTCCTCCTCTTTCTCGTCCTCCTCCTTTTCCTCCTCCTCCTCCTCCCCCCCCCTCCTCCTCCTTCCAGTACTGGGAATTGAAACCAGGGTGTTGAATGTACCAGGCCAGGAGGTTAACACTGAGCTTTACCCCAGGGTCAGAATTTAGTTTTTGTTGTCTGAGATGCCTACTAGACTTCTAAACACCCACGGGGTGAGGTGCTTGTTACTACCTGGTTCATATAGACTTGTTGAGGAGAGCCCTGTGTATGCAGGAAAAACAATGCGATAATCAGGAATGGTGACCCAGCCTGGACCGTGGGGTCCAGCAGGAGTTCAGCTCCGGGCACTGTGCCCTCCCAGCATCTTCCTATTTTAGGCAGCTGCTCAGGGTTTGGCTACTTTGTTTTATTGAGAGTGAGGTCAGGGTTTAAAAGCATTTGTAGGCAAGCTGTCCCCTATTTTTTGCTGGGGATTTGTACCCTCTACACTCAGGACCAGCTGTCTGTTCTGAAGGATCCAGTGCAAAATGAAAATTCAGGGCCTCTGGATCAAAAATGGTTATGGGTTTCAAAATGGGATAGTGGGACATTAAGCCAATCACAGAGCCCTATGTAATTGATTACACAGGGTACATATTTATGATATTGACTCTGTCTATGACCAAAAGATGTCTCATAATCAGTACAACAATGTGAAAAAGAACAGGGAGTAAGCTACATTAACAGAACCCTGAATTGCAATATCCACCTTGACCACTGGAAATATCTAATGAATATCTTGTTGAAATGTTATTTCTAAAAGGCATGCTAGGGCTGGAGAGGTATCTCAGTTGGTAGAGTGCTTACCTACCATGTGCAAGGCTCTGGGTTCTACCCCTAGCATGGCATATACTGCGGTGATGCACATCTGTAATTCCAGCACTCAAAGGTGGGTGCAGGAGTGTAAAAAAAGTCAAGGCTGGGTCATCTGGAAATTCAGGTCAAGGAATGTTCTGTTACAGAATGCCTAAAGAAACCTGGGCCAGCAGATATGGAAAGAAGCTGCTAGACAGAAATAGTTGTTGGTAAAATCCCAGGATAAGACTGGAGGCATCAGTGGGAAGAGGGCGGGGAGTGACACCGCAGCAGTGAACAGAGCCTGGGGCCTGGCCCTCACATAGGGCTGATCCAGCTGGCACGGAAGCCAGAAGTCCCTAATGCCAAGATGGGAGGCGATGTGCACTGATTCAGGTGAGCACAAATGAGGCCGAGGCAGAGGATGACTGCAGGGATGCTGTTTCCGAAGGGCCTGGGGAGACAAGATAGGTCTGAGAGACCCTCTAGGGTAAACGATTTAAAAAATCATGGCAGGCCGGGCGTGGTGGCGCACGCCTTTAATCCCAGCACTCGGGAGGCAGAGGCAGGCGGATCTTTGTGAGTTCAAGGCCAGCCTGGTCTACAGAGTGAGTTCCAGGACAGCTGGGACTACAAGGAGACCCTGTCTCAAAAAGACCAAAAAAAAAAAAAAAATCATGGCAGTTACTAGTTATACCTTGTTGTACCTTCCCTACTAGCTAGGCCCCTGCAAATTTCCACAGGGGATTATCTCCCAGCCGGTCAAGCCTGGCATGATGAGGAATCATCACCTTGGGTTTCTGATTTTTGGCATTATGATCCAAGGATCCTCTAAACCATCATTGCAATCACTGATCCCCGCTACCCCCGATTTTTAAATAACATTCTTATTTATTTTTGTATTTTTTAAATTTTTTTTTAAATTTATTTCTGTATGTGTTACGAATGTACTGTTCTGCATGCAAGTCTGTGCACCGTGTCGTGCCAATGCCGCGGAGGTTCAGAAGAGGGTCTCGGATTCCCCGGGAACTGGAGTTCTCTGGCATTGAGTTTCAGACGGTTCTGGCCGCCCACACCCTGTGGGTGCTTTTTTTTACTGGGGAGCGAACCCGGTTCCTCTGTAAGAGCGGTTGGCGCTCTAAACCACTATGCCATCTCTCCAGCCCCTATTTTTGTATTTTTTGAGACAGAGTCACCCTGTAGCCCCAGCTGGCCTGGAACTCACTGATCCATCCATCTGCCTCTGTCTCCTGAGTGCTGGGATCAAAGGCATGCATCACCAAGCCCGGGTGAAAGACGGTTCTTAGCTGCCATGTGGGTGCTGGGAATCGAACTAGGGTCCTCTGCAAGAGGAGTCAGCATTCTTAACCACTGAGCCATCTCTCCAACCACAACGTTCTATTTTATTATCGTCTTAATTATGTGCATTTGTCTGTATGTGAGTACAGTGACTGCCAAGGACAGAAAAGGTTATTAGATTTCCTGGAGCTGAAGGTACAGGCAGTTTTGAGCCACTTGACATGGATGCGGGGAATTGAACTTTAGTCTTCTGCAAGAGGAGTACTTTTTTTTTTTTTTCATGTATATATGTATTTGTTTGTTTTTGAACTAAGGACAGCTGTAGCCCAAGATGGCCTGGAATTCACCATTTAGACCAAGCTGGCCTCAATTTCATAGAGATTGGCCTGCCCCAGCCTTCTGACTGCTGGGACTGAAGCTGTGCCTTGCCAGAACCAGTAGGGGGCAGTACTCATTCTTGACCACTGAACCATTTCTCCAGCCCCAGAATAAATTAGAAGTATTTGCCGGGCGTGGTGGCCCACACATTTAATCCTAGCACTTGGGAGGCAGAGGCAGGTGGATCTTTGTGAGTTCAAGGCCAGCCTGGTCTACAGAGTGAGTTCCAGGACAGCTGGGGCTACAGAGAGACCCTGACTTGAAAACACCCCCCCCCCGCAAAAAAAATTAGAAGTATTTAATAAGAGAATCTCTTGGTCCAACTTTGGAAAGAAGCAGCCATGGTAATTATGTGAATGTAGGGAATTTTAAAGGCACCAGAGGGAAGAAGAAAAAAAGGAAAACTGACCTTACATAGATATTTTAACTTCAGAAAGTAACTCCCAACTCTCATAGGAGAGGTCGTGTCATGGAATTGCAGCTCAGACTTAGAAGAGGACGCTGCGTGGCTGATGCTGGTGACTGAGAGGGTGGATGTATGGAATCCTCAGAGCTAGAACCCAATGTATTTGTACATTTTTGGTTGCTATCACAAAATATCTGAGACAGGCTAATTTTATAAGGAAGAGAGAACTATTTAGCTAACAGTTGTGGAGGTTCAAAGGCAAGGCATTAGTGTGGGTTTTCGGGATTTCATGGTGGCTGGTTTCACAAACATGGGGTCACACAAGAAAGGAAGAGAGTTTCATATGTGGACTCCAGATTTAAAGAAAATTGTATTTATAATGTACACAAAAATGTGTGTGTGTGTGTGTGTGTGTGTGTGACATGAAAGTAGAAAGAATATTTGGGAAGAGGAAAGAGACCAATGGGAGGAGAGACGGAGAGAGGATAATGAGGCTGAATCTGAGTAAAACATGTGGTATACGTCCGTCAAGATGTCGTAATAAAGCCATCATTTGCATGATGAATGTATGCTAATTTGAATAAAAGAAAGGCAGAGGGATGAGAGGGCTGGCAAGATGGCTAAGTGGGTAAAGGCACTTGCTGCTAAACATGACAGCCTGAGTTCGATCCCTGACCCATGTGGTGGAAGGAGAGAACTGACTCCCTCAAGTTGCCCTTGATAGCCATACCTGTGCTGCTTTCCACCGCTACCACAACCCCACAAAAATAAATAGACATTAAATTAAAAAAGGACTAGGAGAGGTTTTTCCCTCTAACTTCCACTTACGGTTAGACTTGCATCATGGTCTGAGATTTCCCCCAGGCCATTTCTACCTCCCTGTTTCATCTTATTTTTTTTTACTTTTATTTTTTTCTTTCTTATTTTTTTATTTGACCAGTAAGTAGTATACATTGGCAATAAACATAAGGAGTGTCCATATAAACCCAATTAGTTAACATCTGAGTCCAGTTTTTGTACAACTGAGGGTCCCCGAGTCCAATTCACAAGGTTTGCTTACACAAACATATTGATCAAGTAAAAAACAAAAAAAAAAAAAAAAAAAAAAAAAAGAAAAAAATCCAGTTCATTTTTGCTGTGATCTCACAATTCATCCCCCCACACCCTTGGCCCTTACAATCTGATGAACCAACCTCTTCTCTGAGCGTCCCAGAGCTTTGGAGGGGAGGGTGAGAGAGAGAGTAAGAGCTAGAAGATTCTTTTATTCCCTCTCTGAGGTGACATGTCAAACTCCTGGGACTGTTCAAGTTCTGTTTGCAATGGACTGGTGGGCTGTTTAGCAGTCTCCTTTTAATTCTAGTAACAAAGCACAAATAGTAACAAATATTAAAGATGATAACAACTTGCTCTATGAGGATAGACACATATGCTTGGATGATGTCTTCGTTGGGGAATTATAACTCTTTGACAAAGCAATGCCAATAGCTTTCTAATATGGTCGATAAAATCTCCTGACATGAGGGGGCACCAAGGCTGCAGTGTCAGTCCTGTGTCCTCCCTGACCAGGGAGTGAGCCATAGATCAAATTGGGATTTTTTTTTAGTTTTTTTTCTTTCTGAGTGTACATTTATCAGGCTGCCACCATTGCACTACATCTTCTTTGGTATGTAAAAATATAGCCCAAGAAGTCTGTAGAAAAGCTTCAGAGACCATTTTTTTCCAGTGGTTTGCATAGTGCTTTCTAACACCATGAAGGTCAGCTGTTGATTTGTAGTGCAGGGTCTCACCATAATTTTTTTTATGCTCATATCATTCTGCATCTTCAGCAACAGGGTCTTACTGTTCATTTCTTATGTGCACCCAAAGTTGTAGGCAAATGGCTTTTGTTTAGGGGACTTAAATTTTTTTTATATTATTTTATTTATTTATTTATTTATTTTTGGTCTTTTTGAGACAGGGTCTCCCTGTAGCCCCAGCTGTCCTGAAACTCATGCTGTAGACCAGGCTGGCCTTGAACTCACAGAGATCCACCTATCTCTGCCTCCCGAGTGCTGGGATTAAAGTGTGCGCCACCATGCCCAGCTATTTATTATGTTTTATGTGTATGAATGTACTGTCTGCATGTGGGTTGGTGCACCCATGTTGTGCAATGCTGTGGAGGTCAGAAGAGGGTGTCAGATTCCCCTGGAACTGGAGCTAAAGATGGTTCTTAGCTGCCATGTGGGTGCTGGGAATCAAACCCGGGTTCTCTGCAAGAACAGTTGGTGCTCTTAACCGCTGAGCCACCTCTCCAGCCCGTTTGGGGGACTTTTAAAGCCTCCTTGGCCAACAGCTCCTGGTAAGGCAGCCCAGAGCTGGTACTGAAGCCTTTATCTACCAATGCTTTTTATTTAACCATAGGGCAAAATTGCATCCTGGAGGGAGGGGGTATATTCCTTCCCCCTCTGTTTTTGTAATTGTCACCACAATCAGAGCAGCCTCTCTTGTTTCCCAGACCCCTAAATCCTGATTTGTAGTTTTTCAGAGGGCAGGAGGTGTATCACATACCTATAAACAGGAACCACGCTGAAAGGGTTTATCATTCCCTTTCACACTGTCTCCCTCTGGACTGCATACTGCTGGTTCAAGGAGATAGAACCCAGCTTTTCCTGAGCCAAATTATCTTGTTATGTGGGGAATAAATGTCAAAGTTATCACTTGTATAATACAGAGAAACAGAGAACATTTGTGCCCATTTGACCTAATATCTGTAACTGGGACTCCAGGATAAGTCAGGAGTGGATTGAAAATTAACAATTCTGTGTTCCTGATTAGCTTAAGCAAGTTATTATTTTCTATTCTGGAGATAGCCACCCATTTTAATCTCATACAGGAGACTTTTAGTTAATGCTGTGAGACTTAATAACATGTCCTAAGAGATTTGCCCCTAGTTTTTAAAATTTACAAATCATTCAATATTTATACCAATATATCTATAGATGGAACAATTATGCTGAATATACCACTATAAAGTCTAAACTTTGAAATAGTCTTGCAAGTCTTGGGATAGGTTCTAGATGGCCGAATCTCTCCACATATTCAGAAATGTTTTACATTGGTTTGACAAAAAGCCTGTCTGTTCAAAGATGTTTTAGCTAGTGGTCAAATGTCTTTCATATAAAACATAACTAAATGCAGATATGAGTAGCTCCCTGGAGCAGAAATAGTCCTTCCTTTGAATAAACTACTGTCCTTATGGATCAAGAACCATATTGTTATTTAACAATCTTAGCAAACATGGCCATTTATTCATCAGCAAGTAGATTACCAAAAACCTTGCCTCAGGTTTCAAGGGAGTGTAACCAGTAAGTAGCAAGAAGACATAAGTGCTTAGTATCCCTGTTTCATTTTAAATAAGCCTTTACTTTGTTTTGTGTGTGTGCTTTGTTTCATTGTCTTTGAGGTGGAGTCTTGATCCTCATTTCTCACCTACCTAAGTGTTGGGATTACAGGCCTAAGCCACCATACCTGGCTCATTTTGCCTCTTTAACTTCTTGGTCAAGTGTCCAAGTTTTTAACATATTGATAAAAATCCTTGTAGCATTTGAGTCTCAGCATTATCTGTAGAAAACCACAGAATGGTTAACATCTGCCCCAGTTCATTTGAGCAGAGGGAATCTCTTTACAGCTACTCCTTAGATTTCTATCAGTAACAAATATGTTGAAGCCTAGCAGCCAATGATTCTAGAAAGGATTACACATGTCAGCCAGCAAAAGGCTCTTCAAGTATAAGAGAGGAAATCCTGCTTTGACAAGAGTGCTTTTCCTGACTGCTGTTTGACTAAATGCAAAATTAAGGAGGAATTTCTTCTTCACGATCCTTATCTTTGGTGGATGCAATTCTACTTGACAGCCTTGGTAATACCTAATGTATAAAAAGGGCTGGAGATATGGCTCAACTGTTAAGAGCACTTGCTGCTCTTGCAGAGGATGGGGGTTTGATTGCCAGCACCCACATGGAGGCTAACAACCATTCATAACTCCAGTTCCAGGATATTCGATGACCTCTGACCTCCATGGGCACTGCACAACACAGTGCACCTACTTACATGCAGGCAATAAATACACTTATACACATAAAAAATAAAGATAATAAAATAAAATAATTTTTTGTCTTTTTGAGACAAGGTCTCCTTATAGCCCCAGCTAGCCTGGAACTCACTCTGTAGACAGGCTGGCCTTGAACTCACAGAGATCCACCATATTAGGGGACTTCTTCAGAGGGCTGAGAAGTGGATGTTAACTGGCCACCTGGAGGGAGAGGTCCTACTTGTGAGCACAAGATGGTCTTCTCAGTCCTTGAGAGAACCCCTCACCTGCTAGTGCTGTCTCAGCTCTAAGGATGGAGGTCAGGTTTTACTGGCAAGCAATGGATTTTGTGTCCCATCACACACTAGAGGAGAAAGCTCAGGGGAACATTCTGAAGTCTTCTCTCTGCCAGGTTGCCCTGAGCCAGGGGCTTCAGTCCACAGGGCATCTCTTCAGAGGTCTCAAAGCTATCATCTTTTGGAGCCTAAAGAAGAAAGGAGAAGGAGGCTGTCATATGGCTCTTTTTATGGTTCCAGGGAGAGCTGAGCCCAGGAGACACATCTTATTGAGTTTGGGGAAATCATGAAAGAAGAAGGAAGAGGAGATCTGGGTTCAATAATGTGCCAGAAGGTGGAAGGTGAGGCAAAAACCAATGTGAGCTGTCTCATTCAGTGGAGTACTGTTAGCAAAGTGGTTGGAGTAGCAGAGCAGAAGCATACATCCTACGTGAATATGCAGAGCCTGTTTGTCCCAGAAGAAAAAGAAAGAGCAGACAATGCCTGATTTTTCCCAAGCTTGGATCACCTGTCTTCAGTAGTGACATGATGCCATAGCTGGGGCAGAGGACTGCTGGCAAGAGGATCTTTCTGCTGTCTGCTCATGATGTCCACTATTCCAATTTTCTCTGCAGTGAAATTTAAACACTCATTAACAAATTATATAGTAGCAATTCTTGGTTGGTAGTCTATCTATCTAGACCTTTGCTGTGGTGTTCTTGTCTGCTCCAGTGGGTACAGTGTGGTGATCAAGTATCTGAGCACCCGAACTCTTAGTGAACCAAGTGACCTTGTATTGCCAGGCCCCATGTAAAAACTGGGTGTAACCATGTGTTCCTGTAACCTCAGCTTTGGGGGATGGAGAGAGGAGGATCCCGGGAGCTGGCTGAACTAGCTGAAACAGCAAGCTGTGAGTCAGTGAAAGCTCCCATCTCAGGGGAATAAGGCAGAGATCCATAGAGGAAGACACTTCATACCTTCCTTTGGTGTCAACATGCATCTGTATGGGTGCATACATGTGCATGTATATGCATACACCGTTATACACTGTGCACACACACTGCACATTAATGTAGGAAGCTTCCTTTGTAACGAGCAGGTATGATGCCACCCTGCTAAGGGAAAGGGGAGCACAGTACCTGCCTCCAGTCACTGTAGGGAACTGACCTCTCGACACAGAGGTCAGCCAGTAACCTGACCTTACAGGTACCTCCACCTCAGGCCCTTAGCCTGGGTCAACGGAATGTTTCCCACTCTTGGCCATGATTTCCCACCTGCCCAGAGACTGCTGGCCCCTGGACAGGAAATTCAGGCTGATGGCTGATGGCCTATCTTCAGCCTATGTCTACTCACAATTCACTTCACCACACCAGTTATCCAGGTTGGTGGTCTAAGGACCGCTGTCCAGCCCACTGGTCACCTGAGTGAAATGTAGGCCTGCTTTGACCTGTATGCACGCAAAAATGACGGCCAGGAATTCTGTAATGATGGTAATGGAGAATTCAATTTATTGTCTGCTACAGCTTGCCTTTATAAGCAAAATGACATCAGTTCCCAGAGCCAATCACAGATCCCCAATTCTGTGCCATTGCACACTGCTGTTCCACCTAGCATCGTGCACCTGGGCCATGTTGTCTGCTTCTTCTTGGGGCGGAGTTAGAGAAATCCCCTGACTCCCATCCACGTGGTGCCCTGAGGAGTGCTATCTGAGAACTAGCCTCCAACTCAAATAAAAAAGGAAATCGATCACTCATCCAATCAAGAGGAAAGAATGTGAAAAAGCCTCAGAAGCAGAATGGAGGAAGCAGAACAAAGAATATCAGACCTGGAAGATAACACAGAACAACTAAAAACCTCAAGTAAAGATTACGAAAAATTTAAAAATACACAAAAGTGGAACAACCAGGAATTGTGGGACACTACGAAAAGATCAAACCTCTGCATCATAGGGATAGAGGAAGGAGGAAAATCCCAAGAGAATGGTATTGATCAGATCTTCAACAGAATAATAGATGAAAATTTCCCCCAAACTAAAAAAAGACAAACCAATACAAATACAAGAAGCACATAGAACTCCAAATAGACAAGATCATAGTTAAAACACTGGATGCCCAAAACAAAGACAAAATTCTGAAAGCCACAAGAGAAAAACAAGTTACATATAAGGGGAAACCTATCAGAATTACAACGGACTTCTCAGTGCAAACTATGAAAGCAAGAAGAACGTGGAGCAAAGTATTCCCAGTGTTAAAGGACTATAGATGCCAACCCAGGTTACTATATCCAGCAAAAATGTTGGTTATAGTTGAAGGAGAAAGAAAAATCTTAGAGATGGGCTTAGTGGTTAAGAGCACCGACTGCTTTGCAGAGGACCTGGGTTGATTTCCCAGCATCCACATGGTGGTTAGAACCACTTTAACTCCAGTTCCAGGGGATCCGACCCCCTCTTCTCACCTCCGACGGCATTGCACGACACGGGTGCACCAAACCTACAGGCAGACAGTACATTCGTACACATAAAAAAAAGACCATGATTTAGTCTAAATAAAAGCCCATTTCCCTAAGAATCTTCCCCTACTTTCGGCAAGTATGTTCAAGCAAAGAACTACCCATGTTTACTTCATAGTCTAGCAACCTCGAGCCGGACTTTTCATCTTGATAAGTTATCTCTAAGATAATCTCTGTCCTACTGCTCGTGATCATACAGCATGAAACCCACCAGGTGAAATCCAGAGCAGTTGCTTCTCACACCAACTTGGGGAGATGTTTGGCTGGCAAAAGTTTGCTGTTATCTTGCCAGGTCCTTTATTTGGGCAGAGTGCCTGTCCTCCAGCATGTGGGGTGTTGACCACCCACTAGACACATTCACACCTGTCCTGTCCTTGGGCAACAACTCTTCTGACTTGAAGTGGCCTGACAGTTATGTTGCCATGGGGGGCAGTTTGTAGCCAGTGGCTAATGGAGCGTATGATCATAGCAACCCAGTCCTTAGCCTGGGGCACAGATTAGCACAATCCTTCATTTGATGAAGTTCACGCTGCAAAGCTTTTCTGTACTTGACCTTTCCTTGTACTCTGTCCTGCTTCCCAACCTAGAATGGCATCACATTCAATGACAGTCTTATAAGATGATCAGTGAGAAATGAATTTCAAAGCCAAATAGCTTGGAGCATATTGAATCCCATTTGCCAGTTTTGTTCTCTAGACTCAGAGTACACGTTGAAGGTTCTGAGAAATTCCACAATAAAGTCATTTAACACCACTTTAATGCTGACAATCGTAGAAATTCGGGAAGACACATTTAAGTGATATCAGGCTGAGAAACAGAAGGTGGGGCGGAAGATGAAAGGGACTGGGTTTAATCATTGAGCCAGAACATTCTAGGTCCAAATCTATTCTGAGGCTCATCTAAGGGTTTGGTTCAGTCTGGTTAAGGATTGGAGAAAGGGTTATACAATCAGCCTATAACAGGGCATGGGGGGGGCCTGAACACAGATAACACAGTAGAACTGTACCCAAGTGTGGTACAGTAACAGTACCACATCTTACCCTGTTGATTTTTAGTAACCTGACTCTTTCCCCCTACAATTTTTTTGGTCTTTTTGAGGACAGGTCTTCCTGTAGCCCAGCTGGCCTGGAACTCACTATGTAGATGGAAGCTGGCCTGAAACTTTATAGAGATCTACACCTGACTCTGCCTTCCAAGTGCTGGGACTAACGGCATGTGCCACCACATGGCCTGGCTCCCCTGGTCAGTGTGGGTGTGTTCACAGCTTCAATAGCTATTTCATTTCCAGCTTGGAGTTTGGGGGACTGGTGGACACATTAGACATGTTCCTGTCATCCGAGAAGGGCACTGTGGTGTTGTACGGCCCAGTTGATACTTACTGTGTACTTGGTGTGAGTTCTGACTAGCAACAGAGTTAGAATTTTTTTTTCATTATTTATTTAGATGTTCAAGCTCTCACACTGTTTTTTGTTTTGTTTTGTTTTGTTTTTGGTCCTTTTTGAGACAGGGTCTCCCTGTAGCTCCAGCTGTCCTGGAGCTTGCTTCATAGACCAGGCTGGCCTTGAACTCACAAAGATCCACCTGCCTCTGCCTCACAAGTGCTAGGATTAAAGGTGTGCACCACCACACGCGGCTCACACTAAGTTTTTACTAGCTGGTGAACACTGATTAATTCTCCCACAGAACTATAACCACACATTCCAAGAAGTATAAATATATGGTTGAACTAAACACTAATACACATTCAATTTTATTGATTACATAATAAAACAAATTATCAAGATCGATTATTAAGTTAGATAGCTCAATGGGCATATAAAATACTAGATGTCTCTCATTTGTTAGCAGAACCCCACTTTTTTTTGCAAGAGAGGTAGGGAGAGAAGAGAGAAAAATCATAATTCCACAACAAAAAGTTGGAAAAAAAAACTTCTGATATGTATGAAAAAAATACAAGTATTTCAGAAATTTCTATTAAGAATTATTTAGCGGAGACGCCATAACCGCCAGGCCAGGACGAAAGGTTGTTTCCTGGACAGGCTGTCAGCCATGAAAGGAAACAGCCAGAATTGACCGGAGTCCGGGTCAACAGCTCCAGAGAGAGTGGACTGTTTTGCCTCTCATCCACCTGTGCCCCTTTTCTGGGCCTGGGGAGCAACCTGCGGAAGAGGGGCGTGGTGGAATGTGGGGGCTGCGATTGGGGTGAATGGTGAAACTACAGCAAATGTGGTCGGCACTCATTTGATCAACTTGATTGAGCAAACAACCTGTCACCCCCCCCACTGGATGGTGGGCCTGTGGGTGTTTTGGGCACAACAGCCTGCAGATGGGTTTTGCATGAAGGATGCTTGTGCCATGGATGATCACTTATAGCTAAAAATGAAAAAAAAAAAAACTGAGAGAAGAATGCAGGACAGTTATGGCAGAATGCATGATTCTGGGATGGGGGTGGGGGTGGGGGGGGAGGGAGGGGAGGTTAAGCCTGAACCTGAATTGGGAAAAAAGTGTGAAATGCACAAAGCATCAATAAAAACTAATTAAAAAAAAAAAGAATTATTAGCTACAAACAATGCATTTCTACCTTTTTATTTTTTTTATTTTTTTATTGTTTTTTTTTTAAATTAGTTTTTATTGTGCTTTGTGCATTTCATACATTTTTTTCCAATTCCGTTCAGGCTTATTTCACCCTTCCTCCCCCCCACCCCCCCCCCCCGCTGCCGCCCCCCCCCAACACAATAACTGCCTGCCTCTTCTCTCGTTTTTTTTTTTTCATTTTTAGCTATAAGTGCTAACCATGAGTACAAGCATCCTTTATGCAAACCTATCTGCAGGCTGTTGTGCCACAACACCTACAGCCCCACCCTCCGTGGGGGTGACAGGTTGTTTGTTCAATCAAGTTGATCAAATGAGTGTTCAGACTACATGCTGTAGTTTCACCCATTCCAACCCCAATCGCAGCCCTTACATTCTACCACGCCCCCTCTTCCGCAGTTGTTCCCTAGGCTTAGAAAAGGGCACAGGTGGATGAGAGGTAAAACAGTCCACTCTCTCTGGAGCTGTTTTGACTTGGCTCTGTCAATTCTGGCTGTTTCCTTTCATGGGCTGACAGTTTGTCCAGGAAAACCTTTCGTGCCTACTAATGAAGAACAAGACATTAGATATATAGGTATTTAAGCAGCACTAATAGTTATGGTAGGTTACTTTAACATAGACACTGTTTGGATATGTTAATCCATGAATTACAATTTTCCCCCCTGTTAAAATTGACAGGGTCTTACTGTGGCTATATACATCTCCTAACCTGTAGAGGATGTAAGCTTGTGGCATCAGCCATGGGTTATTCTCCAAGGGGAGAGCCAATAGCCAATTAGATTGGGCATTTTCTACCTTTAAAAATGTTTGCTAAATTAAAGAGTATTTTCTCCATGTTCTGTACAAACAGGAAACATTTTATTTTTTTTTTAATTTTATTTATTTTATTATTTTTTATGTGTATGAATGTACTGTCTGCATGTGAGGTCTGTGTACCCATGTCATGCAATGCCGTGGAGGTCAGAAGAGGGTGTCAGATTCCCTTTGAACTGTAGTTCTCCTGGAATTTTGGAGTTACAGACATGTTCTCAGTTCTCCATGTGGGTGCTGGGGATCAAACCTGGGTCCTCTGCAAGAGTGGTCGGGGCTCTATGCTAGGCCATCTTTCCAGCCTGACAAAGGAAACATTTTATAAAAATATTTAATAGCCCCTCCCCCCTTGCTCGTTCAGACCCTCCCTGTTAAGCTGCACCCTCTAGACAAACATTAACTATAAGGCTTTTTATCTGGAGACATTGTTAAAGATTGTGTACTTCTGTTAACAATGTAGATTTTAAAAATGGAGGTTTCCCATAACAGCACATAGTACATAGAAAAAACATTAAATAATATACTTACCTGGCAGGGGAGATACCTATGATCAAGAAGGTGGTTTTCCAGGGGTGAGGCTCATCCATTGCACTCCAGGTATGCTCACCCACTGTGATTTCCCCAAATGCAACAAACTCAACTGCATAATTTGTGGTAGTGGGGACTGTGTTCACGATTTCCCCTGAAAAAGAAAAAACATTAAATAAGCACCATAAGAGTGGTTAAAAAAAATCAAAGCAAACCTGATTTGGTTTGAATGTGGAAGGTACTGGTATGACTGTGAGAGATGTAAACAGAGTGAGCAGGCGAATAAACAGAAAGGCCCTACAATGTTTGAAATGACTGAAGGATAAACCATGGAAAGTCTAGTTAAGTGTTCTTAGGTCCTGGGATTTTGGGTTTATATGAACTAATATAAATGTGGGTATTTTGGTACCTAATCATCATAAATACCTTATTTATTGATAAGATTCCTGAGCAAATACATATTTATTATTTTCTTTTTTTTTTTTTTTTTTTTTACAGGAATACAATTAAAAATAGACTCAATACCATAAGATTCTGGGAAAGGTCATGGTACAAATAAAATAATTGTGATCAGCAAAATCTTTTGTAAGAGTCCAAATAGTCAATCATACCAAATATAGAGGCTGAATTCTGTCAAGCTGTGGCCTAGTAAAATTGGTTCTCAATACATTCCAGTTTAGAAGTTCCAAGACTACACCAAGCCCACCATGCTTTGTCTAAATAACACGGGTCCCTCTGAAGTTCCCTCAAGAGCAACGGTGCTCAGACCATAACTACAACAGTTGTTTCTATGGCCATTGGAATCCTTGAAGTCAAGCTGCATTTTAGGATGGTGCTTCCCTCAGATACAAAAGCTGCTTGCTGTTAAAACCCCGCTGGCTTTTGCCTTATGAACTGCATGCATTTCATATTTCATTCCACCATTTAATGCCAGGGCAACCAGCACTGGACTCTCCCAGGCCTGCAGCACAATGGACGAGCAAGGCAACGACCAAGTTCCTTCATGAAAATAGTCTTTACGAGACTTAACCAGTCATCAACAATCTGGTTGGATGGTGGTGCACCATCATCAAAAGGCCATCAAGAACATGAATGCCTTTTTCCTCCATAAGAGTAGTGTCATAAGTTGCTTCACATTCTCTTTTTTAAATTTTTATATGGTTTTTGGTGCATTCATACAACATTCTCAGTCCATTTAGATTCATTTCCTTTCCATTGCCCCCCACTTCCACCCAAGTTCGGTCATTCTGCCATACCTGCCCTGTTCTTTTAAAAATTTTTTATTTGTTTTTTGAATTGTATGGATGTAACTGTCATGTTGTGATCTGGTCACCGTGTCGTCAATGCCGGAGGTCAGAAGAGGTGTGATGATTCCCCTGGAACTGGAGTTCAAGATGGTCTTATCCTCCCATAGTGGGCTGGGAGATTTTTAAAACCCGGGTCCCTCTGCAAGAGCGGTTGCCCCACTCTTAACTGCTAGGCCATCTCTCCAGTCCCCATGGCCTTGTATCTTTTTCTGAGATCTTTAAAAATTTTTTTAAAGAGACATAAGATTATTGTTTTGGGGAGAACTTTACTGTTTCAATTTTTTTTTCTTTTTTTGTTTTTTTTTTTTTGTTTTTCAATTTGTATTGCTTTCAACATAGAGTATATTATGTCACACTCTACACCTATGTCAAATTATGTGGTCTGAAAATAACTGATTGTATTTCCATATCATATTTCAGGATTACATTTTTCTCGTCAATTTTTATTTACCTAAAATATGCATACATACCCTCCACTCCATATACCAAGATACAACGTCTGTAAAAAAAGTCATGGGTTAATTGTAGTGCCTGTTAAAGGATTCACATTATAAGACCACAGTTGCTTTCAAAAAGCGGAATAAACACTTGACATTGTTTCGTTTGCCTTACAAACTAGGTACTTGGGCTATGCTCTAACATGAGAGATACCATTCATCATTTGTTTTTCTGGGATTGCGTTATACTTCAGTAGCATATTCTCTTTCCATCCATTTTCTGCAAAGCTCAGGATTCATCCTTTCTTGACCGCTGCTGCATAAACTCCATTTGGTAGATGTATCACATTTTTCTAGCCACTCTTTGGTTGAGGGCATTTGGATAGGTTCCAGCTTTGTTTCTATTATGAAGAGAGCTGCAATAAACATAGATGTGCATATATCTTTGCAGTTAGGATGAGTCTTGTGGGTAATATACCCAGGGAGTGGTATGACTTGCTAGGTGGTAGGCTCATTTGAGTCTTTTAAGGGTTCCCATACTTTGCCTTCCATAGTGGTTGTATGAGTTTACATTCCCACCAGCAGTGGATAGTGTTTCCCTTTTCCCACAACTTCTCCAACACTTGGTATCATTTGTTTTCTTGATCCTAGCCAGTCTTTTCAGAGTGAATGATGTCTTAAAGTGGTTTTAATTTAACTTTCCTTAATTATGTGATGTTGAACACTTTTTAAGATGTTTCACAGCCATCTTTATTTCCTCAATTGTGAATGTCTCTGTTCAGCTCTTTACTCCATCTTTTTTTTTAACTCCATCTTTTGAGCGAGTCATTTGTTTCTTCTTTTGTTTTTTGAATAGTTTTTTATTTATTATTTTTGGTCTTTTGGAAGACAGGGTCTCCCGGAGCCCCAGCTGTCTTGGACCTTGCTGCGTAGACCAGGCTGGCTCTGGAACTCCCAAAGATGCTGCTGTCTCTGTCTCCTGAGTGCTGAGGATTAAGGTGTGTGCCACCACACCCAGCAAGTAGTTTATTGTTGCTTCCTCTGTGTCTACTAACTGACCATAAGTTCCCCAGCACGCCTTCAGCAGGCTGCATGCTGAGGCACATGCGAAGATGGGGGGGGGCAGGAATTCTGGGATGAGCCATGAGAGATCAAATCAAAGAAAGGAATGACCCAGGAGTAATTCCAAGAGGGGGAAACAACTTGTTTATTGGCAGGAGTCTGGAGTCTTATATAGCAACATTTGGTGGGCTTTTGAGGCGAGAATGGGGGGGTGAGAAGGTACAAGGGAATTTCCAGTGTGTATGGAAGGTGTGAGCTGGCAGAGGCTCTACAGGGCTAGCAAAACTAAGGTGGGCTCTTAGTGCAGGAATGTGATTTTTTTTTTTCTGAAACTTCAAGCAGGGCTGCAGGGCTGATACATCAATTTGATGATGGGGAGGGCTGGCTCAGGCCCTGGCCTTCAAAAGTAACAGGGGTAAGAAGCCAGGCCCTCCCTAAGTGCTCCAGCCAAATGGACTATTAGTCACACAGCTCCTCCTTTTGTGTTTTATTAAAATGGGACAGTGTGGGCTGGAGAGATGGCCTAGGCAGTTAAGAGTGCCGACCGCTCTTACAGAGGATCCCGGGTTTGATCCCCAGCACCACACAGTGCCGAGAAGTCTGGAAACTCCAATTCCAGGAGAACTCCAGTTCCAGGGGATCCGACAACCCACTTCTGACCTCTGCGGCATTGCACGACACCGGTGCACACAAACTTGCATGCAGACAGTACATTCATACACATATAGAAATAAAAAAAATTTAAAAAAAATGTGACAGTGCTGTCACATTCTTCTAGGGGATGCTCAGGAATGGCTTGATACTTGACCAGGATACTCTGATGGCAACCTCAGTGAGATTATTAATTCAGTTTTTAACAAACCAGAAAACACAGGGTGCAAGCAATTGTTAAGAGAACTCCTAAGGTGAAAATTGGTCCCAAAATAAGGAGCATCCAGGTGGGCAGAGGGTTGGAAAACCAGGAGACAGATGCTTGGGAAGAATATACGAAGTCTTTAACGGTCTTACATTTTGTTCCACTACCCCACATTCATTAACATAAAAGCAACATTCCTTCTAAAAATAGACAAGTCCCTCATTCTTCAGTTAAGAGGTCCAAAGCCCGCCAATTCTGCAGCACCACTTCTGTTAGGGAAGTTATCTGCTATGGAGCAATTCAGGGCTGTTAGCTGTGGAAGTCATGGATTCATCAAGTTTATTCAGAAAGCCCACTTCCACACTGTAGGCTTTTGCCAGGGCCCTCTTGCTGTTCCCACACCGCAGTGGTGCGAACAATGCCAAGGCTGATCAGGAGTGGAATAAAAATTTCCTCCTTTGGTGGTCTGGGTGCACCATCCAGGGAGCTTCTTCCTTTTCATAGAGGAAAAGCTGGGGAGTTATGACAACGGGCATGCAATATCCAGAGCTGGTAGCATTCCAACAGAGAGCAGTGGCACCATTGCACCAAAAGAATGGAGATTTGACACACAGGGTCCTGTTGAGAGGAAACATTGTGCAGGCATCTGGGGTCAGAGCTCATTGGAGGGTCTCACTAAACAAAGAGGGAGGTAGTGAGCGGTGGAAGAGGGGGATGTCTCACAGCATCGGCCCTGCTACAGGCAGGGCCGTGTTCCTGCAGGGATGGTACTAGCAGGGGACAGCAGTGAGCAGAGGGCATGTGAAAGACACTCAGAAAAAGCAATGAAATATGGGATTGAGTGAGGACTGGATGAGAGGTGTGAACGAGCTGACAGGAGATGTGAATATCCATGGTGGGGTATCTGGTGTAACTGTAGGGTTTTCCCTTCATTCCAGCCCACCAGAGATCATCCCAGGGGTCCTGTATATTGAACCTGAATCAGTTATCTCAGATCTGGAGCATGATCCCTGGGCTGTGTAAATTCTCCAACCTGCAAGACCAATAGCGACATCCTCCATATATATTAATTTCCTGTAAAACATTTTCCTCTGTTACGGTATGGGAAGGCAAGCAAAGGGAGCCTGGAAAGTCGAAGTGGAATTGGGGAACACAGGAACAATCATGGCTTTACGGCAGCCTTGCAGGGGGCAGTCAGTAGTCCCTACCTGATTTCTTCCTTCCCAGGTTTCCTGAAGAAAAAGTGCCAGATGTGAGTCCACATTGGAGGTCTGTCCTGGTTGGGCAGAAGCAGAATTTGGCTTATCATTGTCAGGTTATAAAGGGGCAAACCCCTGATAAAAGATAAGCACATGAGGCTTAAGTCACTCCGAACACGATTTACTTCAATTGCAGGGAGGGCTACCTGTTGTCGACTGAGCAGCAGAGCAAGATGGCGACTGGGCCCACCCATTTATAGCCATAGGCAGGACCTCAGGTACAGGGTAAGAGGTCAGAAGATTGACAGCCTCTCCTGAGATTCTCCTGAGCCCAGCAGAAGGAAGAGGGGGAGACAGGTAGGAACTGGGGGCCCCAGCGAGCTGATTGTTGATCCTTTGGTCCTGCTGTCTTTGGTGGTTGATTGGGCTTTGTGCTGTGAGGTTGGAGTTACCGCCCAGCTGGGATTAAAGGTGTGGTCTTTGGCTTGATTGGATCTTGTGGCTATGGGGGCGGAGTTATCCTATCCTCCCAGCCTGTATTAAAGGTAGGCTTGTGTAACTATTGAGATCTGAGATCTCCTGAGCCAGCGGAAGGTACCGGGCACGGCTGAGAGCCCCCCCCCACTGGATTATGAAGATGCATCTGAAGGAGGCAAGCAAAGCAAGCCTCGCAACCAGTGAAGAGGCATTTAGACTCACTTGGATTACAGGCAAGGAAAGACCACATGCCAGGAACATAAGAAGAGATACTACGACATGAAGGGGCAGGATACCCCGTCAGCTTTGTCCAACCGACTTTGGAAGACTCCTGCAGTGGCGGTCCCCTCTGGGGATGCCCAGGACACAGACTCAGAACAAAATTGGGAACATACTTATAAGAACTACAGATCATAAAGACAATTAAAGAACTAAAAAAGAGAACGAGGAACTCAAAGAAGGGACTGGAGGAGAGAGAGAGACAGACATCTCCGGAAGGAAGTAGGAAACACTGAAAAGATCCCATGGCCGAAAAAGATAGAAACCAACCAGCGAACAAAACGAGCTACAAAAAGAGTTGAGAAGCTCCAAAAGAAAGGTAAAATACTAAAGAAAAATCAGAAGAGGAAAATGTCCTCTTCCTCCTCCTCCTGCTCCTCCTCCTCCTCATCTTCCTCTGACAAAGAGTCTCTCATTGAACCTGGAGTTCACTAATAATGGGGTAATTTCACCAGAGAAGGCCACTCAGACAAAAAGTGGTGCCAATAGAGAGTCTTTAGCCAGCTTACGACTACACACCAGACATTCAGTTGAAGGTTTTACAAGTGCTTGGACAGCAGCTCTCCTACCAATATGAGAGCCACTGTGTGGGAGTCAAGGTTTAGGGTCCTTATAAAGGCACAGACCCCAAGTACCGCAGCCCTGATAATTTCCTGCTTTGTGAAGCATGTTAGTGGTCAGCAAGAAGCAAGAAGCGAAGTTACAGAAGCAGGAGGAGTGTATGGTTAGTATGATAACAATTACACAACGCAAGGAACGGGGAACAAAAGACCAGGAGGTTCTGAGATCAGCCTCTTTTCTTGGTTGTCTATCAAGACTTAACTGCTGACACAGCTGACCCCAGGGTCATACTCCAGACATCCTGTAGTATGTGGTCCTAGGCTGAGAATGAGTTCTGCTGACTTCTAGGGTCCCTTTGAAATAACAGCCTGATGAGAAATTAATTTAAGGTAGAATTAACTTAGTCCCACAGTAGAAATCAGTCTGAGATGACATGTCAAGGCAGGAAGGCAGGCAGGAAGAAGTTGAGGCTAGTCCCACCCTCACTGCAGCCTCCCTGGCAGCCCTGGGCTTGGATACCCAATGCAGCACTGAAGGTGCAGCAGAAGAGCTGGTAGATGGGACAGGGACTGGATGGGTAAAGGGGGTGGGAGCTGGAAGGCTGGAGACGACATTGAGTAGAGAACATGGGTGGGTATTGGGAACCCACATCCCCTCCAGCTCCAGGGAGGCACCCAGTTTTCCAGCCAACTCAGTACATGGTGCCAGCCACCCCCACCAGCAGCCACTACAGGTTGCATGGAGCTGCAAGAGGTAGACATCGAAGAAACGACACTGAGCTCTGACACAGGTGCCTGCTGTGTACACAAATATCTGGGGCCTGCCTCAGATAGCCCAGGGGGCTATGACAGGTGTGAGCCTGGGCCAAGGAGCAAGAGGAGATCTGTGTCAAGGCCAGGGGCTCAGTGGCAAGGAGACCCGGGCAGGCTAAGAGAGGATGGCCCTGCCACCCTAAGGGGTCTGCCTACCCCAGAAGATGTTTTAGGTTTAAACCAACCTGAGTTATCAGGGGAGGGGAAGAGAATACCACAGTTTGAGCCAACATCTTTGTTTTTTTTTTATAATAATTTTTTATTAATTTTATTTATTTCTGTATGTGTATGAATGTACTGTCTGCATGCAAGTCTGTGCACCCATGTCGTGCCACGCCGAGGAGTTCAGAAGAGGGTCTCGGATTCCCCTGGAACTGGAGTTCTCCTGGAATCGGAGTTTCAGATGGTTCTCGGCCGCCATGTGGGTGCTGGGGATCGAACCCGGGTCCTCTGTAAGAGCGGTCGGCGCTCTTAACCGCTAGGCCATCTCTCCAGCCCGAGCCAACATCTTAAGAATGCCCAGAAACTGGAATCTCAGCTCTAGGTTTTCTAGAAACCTAAAGAGAGAAGTTAGTCTGAGTAGACCTGTGGGGAGGGGATGCCAAGTAGCTTCCCTTTGTTGGTGGCAGGAGGTATTTTCTGTTTTCCTCATACAGTGCCCCACAAACCAGCTGGTTCCCCATGAAACAGTGGCTTTCTCTAAGGTGTCGGGTTCCTCCCTCCTAGAACCCCTCTCCCATTAAGGGATCCCATTAAGCATTCTGAAAAGCCACTGGGGACAGAAATATAAGTTTGATAGGAATCAAATCTTGCACCCATCTCAGCTAGGGGACCTTCCAGTTACAGAGAAAAGCAAGGAGGACCCAGAGAGGGTATGCAGCAGACTGAGGGTACAGAGCTAGCCCAACAGGGCCAGAGCCCATGGCTGCAACTTCACAGAAGAGGGCACAAGCAAGCCTCAAGAAGAAGAATACCTGTCTTTAAGGGTCACAGGAGAATAGGATACTGAGAACAAGAAGCGAGGGACAAAGGACAGCTGCAAGACAGGCCACCAGCACCAGACCCAGTCCCCAGGGGTGTGGACAGACTCTACAGACAAGTTGCTGCATCTGCTAGCAGCGATCTGTCTAGTGCTGGGGTGTCTCTCCTTAGAGCTGGTCTAGACAGAAGACTCAGGACTCAGAAAGGTGGTCAGCTTCGCCCCAAGGCAGGGCCCCAAGGTTTAAGATACACACATGTTATCCCTGACTGGGGCTTGCCAGCCCAGGCATGGGGAGGTTGCAGTAGCTGCACAGAAACCCCCAGATTTCACCCCATCACAGCCTATGGAGCCCCCAAAGTCAGAGCAAGATCCCTTCCTGCTCTGGTCACACACTGAGGGTTTTTCTAGTGAGAAAATTTCTCTCCATAAGTGTTCCTCCTATATTAAGAAAGACTGGGGCTGGAGAGATGGCTTAGTGGTTAAGAGCACCGACTGCTCTTGCAGAGGACCTGGGTTTGATTCCCAGTATCCACATGGTGGTTAAGAACCACTTTAACTCCAGTTCCAGGGGAATCCGACCCCCTCTTCTCACCTCCACGGCATTGCACGACACGGGTGCACCAACCTACAGGCAGACAGTACATTCGTACACATAAAAAAAGACCATGATTTAGTCTAAATAAAAGCCCATTTCCCTAAGAATCTTCCCCTACTTTCGGCAAGTATGTTCAAGCAAAGAACTACCCATGTTTACTTCATAGTCTAGCAACCTCGAGCCGGACTTTTCATCTTGATAAGTTATCTCTAAGATAATCTCTGTCCTACTGCTCGTGATCATACAGCATGAAACCCACCAGGTGAAATCCAGAGCAGTTGCTTCTCACACCAACTTGGGGAGGATGTTTGGCTGGCAAAAGTTTGCTGTTATCTTGCCCAGGTTCCTTTATTTGGGCAGAGTGCCTTGTCCTCCAGCATGTGGGGTGTTGACCACCCACTAGACACATTCACACCTGTCCTGTCCTTGGGCAACAACTCTTCTGACTTGAAGTGGCCTGACAGTTATGTTGCCATGGGGGGCAGTTTGTAGCCAGTGGCTAATGGAGAGTATGATCATAGCAACCCAGTCCTTAGCCTGGGGCACAGATTAGCACAACCCTTCATTTGATGAAGTTCACGCTGCAAAGCTTTTCTGTACTTGACCTTTCCTTGTACTCTGTCCTGCTTCCCAACCTAGAATGGCATCACATTCAATGACAGTCTTATAAGATGATCAGTGAGAAATGAATTTCAAAGCCAAATAGCTTGGAGCATATTGAATCCCATTTGCCAGTTTTGTTCTCTAGACTCAGAGTACACGTTGAAGGTTCTGAGAAATTCCACAATAAAGTCATTTAACACCACTTTAATGCTGACAATCTTAGAAATTTGGGAAGACACATTTAAGTGATATCAGGCTGAGAAACAGAAGGTGGGGCGGAAGATGAAAGGGACTGGGTTTAATCATTGAGCCAGAACATTCTAGGTCCAAATCTATTCTGAGGCTCATCTAAGGGTTTGGTTCAGTCTGGTTAAGGATTGGAGAAAGGGTTATACAATCAGCCTATAACAGGGCATGGGGGGGGCCCTGAACACAGATAACACAGTAGAACTGTACCCAAGTGTGGTACAGTAACAGTACCACATCTTACCCTGTTGATTTTTAGTAACCTGACTCTTTCCCCCTACAATTTTTTTGGTCTTTTTGAGACAGGGTCTTCCTGTAGCCCCAGCTGGCCTGGAACTCACTATGTAGATGAAGCTGGCCTTGAACTTATAGAGATCTACCTGACTCTGCCTTCCAAGTGCTGGGACTAACGGCATGTGCCACCACATGTGCCTGGCTCCCCTGGTCAGTGTGGGTGTGTTCACAGCTTCAATAGCTATTTCATTTCCAGCTTGGAGTTTGGGGGACTGGTGGACACATTAGACATGTTCCTGTCATCCGAGAAGGGCACTGTGGTGTTGTACGGCCCAGTTGATACTTACTGTGTACTTGGTGTGAGTTCTGACTAGCAACAGAGTTAGAATTTTTTTTCATTATTTATTTAGATGTTCAAGCTCTCACAATGTTTTTTGTTTTGTTTTGTTTTTGTTTGTTGGTCCTTTTTGAGACAGGGTCTCCCTGTACTCCAGCTGTCTGGAGCTGCTTCATAGACCAGGCCTGCCTTGAACTCACAAAGATCCACCTGCCTCTGCCTCACAAGTGCTAGGATTAAAGGTGTGCACCACCACACGCGGCTCACACTAAGTTTTTACTAGCTGGTGAACACTGATTAATTCTCCCACAGAACTATAACCACACATTCCCAGACAATATAAATATATGGTTGAACTAACACTAATACACATTGCACATTTTATTGATTACATAATAAAACAAATTATCAAGTATCGAATTATTAAGTTAGATAGCTCAAATGGCATATAAAATACTAGATGTCTGCTCAGTTTGTTAGCAGAACCCACTTTTTTTTGCAAGAGAGGTTAGGGAGAGAAGAGAGAAAAATCATAATTCCAACAAAAAGTTGGAAAAAAAAACTTCTGATATGTATGAAAAAAATACAAGTATTTCAGAAATTTCTATTAAGAATTATTTAGCGGAGACGCCATAACGCGCCAGGCCAGGATCGAAAGGTTGTTCCTGGACAGGCTGTCAGCCCATGAAAGGAAACAGCCAGAATTGACCGGAGTCCGGGTCAACAGCTCCAGAGAGAGTGGACTGTTTTGCCTCTCATCCACCTGTGCCCCTTTTCTGGGCCTGGGGAGCAACCTGCGGAAGAGGGGGCGTGGTGGAATGTGGGGGCTGCGATTGGGGTGAATGGTGAAACTACAGCAAATGTGGTCGGCACTCATTTGATCAACTTGATTGAGCAAACAACCTGTCACCCCCCCCACTGGATGGTGGGCCTGTGGGTGTTTTGGGCACAACAGCCTGCAGATGGGTTTTGCATGAAGGATGCTTGTGCCATGGATGATCACTTATAGCTAAAAATGAAAAAAAAAAAAACTGAGAGAAGAATGCAGGACAGTTATGGCAGAATGCATGATTCTGGGATGGGGGTGGGGGTGGGGGGGGAGGGAGGGGAGGTTAAGCCTGAACCTGAATTGGGAAAAAAGTGTGAAATGCACAAAGCATCAATAAAAACTAATTAAAAAAAAAAAGAATTATTAGCTACAAACAATGCATTTCTACCTTTTTATTTTTTTTATTTTTTTATTGTTTTTTTTTTAAATTAGTTTTTATTGTGCTTTGTGCATTTCATACATTTTTTTCCAATTCCGTTCAGGCTTATTTCACCCTTCCTCCCCCCCACCCCCCCCCCCCGCTGCCGCCCCCCCCCAACACAATAACTGCCTGCCACTTCTCTCGTTTTTTTTTTTTCATTTTTAGCTATAAGTGCTAACCATGAGTACAAGCATCCTTCATGCAAACCTATCTGCAGGCTGTTGTGCCACAACACCTACAGCCCCACCCTCCGTGGGGGTGACAGGTTGTTTGTTCAATCAAGTTGATCAAATGAGTGTTCAGACTACATGCTGTAGTTTCACCCATTCCAACCCCAATCGCAGCCCTTACATTCTACCACGCCCCCTCTTCCGCAGTTGTTCCCTAGGCTTAGAAAAGGGCACAGGTGGATGAGAGGTAAAACAGTCCACTCTCTCTGGAGCTGTTTTGACTTGGTCTCTGTCAATTCTGGCTGTTTCCTTTCATGGGCTGACAGTTTGTCCAGGAAAACCTTTCGTGCCTACTAATGAAGAACAAGACATTAGATATATAGGTAATTTAAGCAGCACTAATAGATTTATGGTAGGTTACGTTTTTAACAATAGACACATGTTTGGATATGTTAATCCATGAATTACAATTTTCCCCCCTGTTAAATATGACAGGGTCTTACTGTGGCTTATAACATCTCCTAACCTGTAGAGGATGTAAGCTTGTGGCATCAGCCATGGGTTATTTCTCCAAGGGGAGAGCCAATAGCCAATTAGATTTGGGCATTTCTACCTTTTAAAAATGTTTGCTAAATTAAAGAGTATTTTCTCCATGTTCTGTACAAGACAAAGGAAACATTTTATTTTTTTTTAATTTTTATTTATTTATTTATTTTTTATGTGTATGAATGTACTGTCTGCATGTAGGTCTGTGTACCCATGTCATGCAATGCCGTGGAGGTCAGAAGAGGGTGTCAGATTCCCTTTGAACTGTAGTTCTCCTGGAATTGGAGTTACAGACAGTTCTCAGTCTCCATGTGGGTGCTGGGGATCAAACCTGGGTCCTCTGCAAGAGTGGTCGGTGCTCTTAACTGCTAGGCCATCTTTCCAGCCCTGACAAAGGAAACATTTTACTAAAAATATTTAATAGCCCCTCCCTCCCATTGCTCGTTCAGACCCTCCCTGTTAAGCTGCACCTCTGAGGACAAACATTAACTATAAGGCTTTTTATCTGGAGACATTGTTAAAGATTGTGTACTTCTGTTAACAATGTAGATTTTAAAAATGGAGGTTTCCCATAACAGCACATAGTACATAGAAAAACATTAAATAATATACTTACCTGGCAGGGGAGATACTATGATCATGAAGGTGGTTTTCCCAGGGTGAGGCTCATCCATTGCACTCCAGGTATGCTCACCCACTGTGATTTCCCCAAATGCAACAAACTCAACTGCATAATTTGTGATAGTGGGGACTGTGTTCACGATTTCCCCTGAAAAAGAAAAAACATTAAATAATCACCATAAGAGTTGATTAAAAAAAATCAAAGCAAACCTGATTTGGTTTGAATGTGGAAGGTACTGGTATGACTGTGAGAGATGTAAACAGAGTGAGCAGGCGAATAAACAGAAAGGCCCTACAATGTTTGAAATGACTGAAGGATAAACCATGGAAAGTCTAGTTAAGTGTTCTTAGTTCCTGGGATTTTGTTTTTATATGATACTAAAATATATAATGTGGGTATTTTGGTACCTAATCATCATAAATACCTTATTTATTGATAAGATTCTGGCACAGGAATACATTTATTTATTTTTCTTTTTTTTTTTTACAGGAATACAATTAAAAATATAACTCAATACCATAAGATTCTGGGAAAGGTCAATTGGTACAAATAGTAAGCACATTTTAATTGCTGATCAGCAAAAGTCTTTTGGTAAGAGTCCAAATAGGTCAATAACCAAAACATAGAGGTTAAAATTCTGTCAAGCTTGTGGCCTGGTAAAACTGGTTCTCAATATTCCTGTAGAAGCTTCGTCAGACTTATTCACCAAGCCAACATGTTGTCTAATTATGTACGACAAATGAGGTCCCATCTGAAGTTCCCTTCCAAGGCCATGGCATCAGGCACCCCAGTTTATTGACTACAACAGTTGTTTCTATGGCCATTGGAATCCTTGAAGTGCAGCTGCATTTTAGGATGGTGCTTCCTCAGATACAAAAGCTGCTTGCTGTTAAAAGCTCCACGCTGCTTTTGCCTTATGAACTGCACTGCATCTTCATATTTCATTCCACCTTTGATTAATGCCGGGTCAACCAGCACTGGAGCTCTCCCAAGGCCTGCAGCACAATGGATGGCAATGAAACAATGAGGTTTTTCATGAAACTTAATCAGTCATCAACAATCTGGTTGGATGGTGGTGCACCATCATCAAAAGGCCAATCAAGAACATGAATGCCTTTTTCCTCCATAAGAGTAGTGTCATAAGTTGCTTCACATTCTCTTTTTTAAATTTTTATTGGTTTTGTGCATTTCATACAACATTTCTCAGTCCAGTTTAGATTCATTTCCCTTTCCATGCCCCCCACTCCACCCAAGTTCATGCATTCTGCCATACCTGCCTTGTATCTTTTAAAAATTTTTTTATTTGTTTTTGTATGTGTATGAATGTACTGTCTGCTTGTAGATTTGTGCATCCGTGTCGTGCAATGCCAAGGAGGTCAGAAGAGGGTGTTAGATTCCCCTGGAACTGGAGTTCAAGATGGTTCTTATCCTCCATGTGGGTGCTGGGGATCAAACCCGGGTCCTCTGCAAGAGCGGTTGCCACTCTTAACTGCTAGGCCATCTCTCCAGTCCCCCTGCCTTGTATCTTTTTCTGAGTCTTTAAAAAATTTTTTAAAGCAGAAGATTATTGTTTTGGGGAGAACTTTACTGTTTCAGTCAGTTTTTTGTCCCAGTTCTTTTGTTGTGTTTTTTTTTTCCAATTTGTATTGCTTCAACATATGTATATATTATGTCACACCTACACTACAATTATGTTGTCTGAAAATAAACTATATGTTATTTCCATATCATATTTCAGGATTTACATTTTTCTCTTTCAATTTTATATTACTCTAAAATATGCATACATACCCTCCACCCATATACCAAGATTACAAAGTCTGAAAAAAAGTCATGGGTTAATTGTAGTGCCTGTTAAAGGATTCACATTATAAGAGCACAGTTGCTTTCAGAAAAAGAGGAATATAACATTGACATTGTTCAGTTTGCCTTACGACTAGGTACTTGGTGCTAGCATCTACAAATGAGAGATACCATTCATCATTTGTTTTTCTGGGATTGCGTTACTTCACTTAGCATATTTTCTAGTTCCATCCATTTTCCTGCAAAGCTCATGATGTCATCTTTCTTGACCGCTGCATAGAACTCCATTGTGTAGATGTACCACATTTTCTCTAGCCACTCTTTGGTTGAGGGGCATTTGGATAGGTTCCAGTTCTTTGCTATTATGAAGAGAGCTGCAATAAACATAGATGTGCATATATCTTTGCAGTAGGATGAGTCTTGTGGGTATATACCCAGGAGTGGTATGACTTGCTTAGGTGGTAGGCTCATTTTGAGTCTTTTAAGGGTTCTCCATACTGCTTTCCATAGTGGTTGTATGAGTTTACATTCCCACCAGCAGTGGATGAGTGTTTCCCTTTTCCCACAACTTCTCCAACACTTGGTATCATTTGTTTTCTTGATCCTAGCCAGTCTTATCAGAGTGAGATGATATCTTAAAGTGGTTTTAATTTACATTTCCTTAATTATTAGTGATGTTGAACACTTTTTAAGATGTTTCACAGCCATCTTTATTTCCTCAATTGTGAAGTCTCTGTTCAGCTCTTTACTCCATCTTTTTTTTAAACTCCATCTTTTGAGCGAGTCATTTGTTTTCTTCTTTGTTTTTTGAGTAGTTTTTATTTATTTATTTTTTGGTCTTTTGAAGACAGGGTCTCCCTGTAGCCCCAGCTGTCTTGGACCTTGCTCTGTAGACCAGGCTGGCCTGGAACTCACAAAGATCTGCCTGTCTCTGTCTCCTGAGTGCTAGGATTAAAGGTGTGTGCCACCACACCCAGCAAGTAGTTTATTGTTGCTTCCTCTGTGTCTACTAACTGACCATAAGTTCCCCAGCACGCCTTCAGCAGGCTGCATGCTGAGGCACATGCGAAGATGGGGGGGGCAGGAATTCTGGGAAGAGCCTGAGAGATGAATCAAAGAAAGGAATGACCCAGGAGTAATTCCAAGAGGGGGAAACAACTTGTTTATTGGCAGGAGTCTGGAGTCTTATATAGCAACATTTGGTGGGCTTTTGAGGCGAGAATGGGGGGGTGAGAAGGTACAAGGGAATTTCCCAGTGTGTATGGAAGGTGTGAGCTGGCAGAGGCTCCACAGGGCTAGCAAACTAAGGTGGGCTCTTAGTGCAGGAATGTGATTTTTTTTTTCCTGAAACTTCAAAGCAGGGCTGCAGGGCTGATACATCAATTTGATGATGGGGAGGGCTGGCTCAGGCCCTGGCCTTCAAAAGTAACAGGGGTAAGAAGCCAGGCCCTCCTTAAGTGCTCCAGCCAAATGGACTATTAGTCACACAGCTCCTCCTTTTGTGTTTTATTAAAATGGGACAGTGTGGGCTGGAGAGATGGCCTAGCAGTTAAGAGTGCCGACCGCTCTTACAGAGGACCCGGGTTTGATCCCCAGCACCCACACAGTGGCCGAGAACCGTCTGGAAACTCCAATTCCAGGAGAACTCCAGTTCCAGGGGAGTCCAACACCCACTTCTGACCTCTGCGGCATTGCACGACACCGGTGCACAAACTTGCATGCAGACAGTACATTCATACACATATAGAAATAAAAAAAAATTATTAAAAAATGTGACAGTGCTGTCACATTCTTCTAGGGGATGCTCAGGAATGGCTTGATACTTGACCAGGATACTCTGATGGCAACCTCAGTGAGATTATTAATTCAGTTTTTAACAAACCAGAAAACACAGGGTGCAAGCAATTGTTAAGAGAACTCCTAAGGTGAAAATTGGTCCCAAAATAAGGAGCATCCAGGTGGGCAGAGGGTTGGAAAACCAGGAGACAGATGCTTGGGAAGAATATCAAGGTCTTTAACGGCTTCTACATTTTGTTCCACTACCCCACATTCATTAACATAAAAGCAACATTCCTTCTAAAAATAGACAAGTCCCTCATTCTTCAGTTAAGAGGTCCAAAGCCCGCCAATTCTGCAGCACCACTTCTGTTAGGGAAGTTATCTGCCTCTGGAGCAATTCAGGGCTGTTAGCTGTGGAAGTCATGGATTCATCAAGTTTATTCAGAAAGCCCACTTCCACACTGTAGGCTTTTGCCAGGGCCCCTCTTGCTGTTCCCACCACCGCAGTGGTGCGAACAATGCCAAGGCTGATCAGGAGTGGAATAAAAATTTCCCTCCTTTGGTGGTCTGGGTGCACCATCCAGGGAGCTTCTTCCTTTTCATAGAGGAAAAGCTGGGGAGTTATGACAACGGGCATGCAATATCCAGAGCTGGTAGCATTCCAACAGAGAGCAGTGGCACCATTGCACCAAAAGAATGGAGATTTGACACACAGGGTCCTGTTGAGAGAAACATTGTGCAGGCATCTGGGGTCAGAGCTCACTGGAGGGTCTCACTAAACAAAGAGGGAGGGTAGTGAGCAGGTGGAAGAGGGGGATGTCTCACAGCATCGGCCCTGCTACAGCAGGGGCGTGTTCCTGCAGGGAGGTACTAGCAGGGACAGCAGTGAGCAGAGGGCATGTGAAAGACACTCAGAAAAAGCAATGAAATATGGGATTGAGTGAGGACTGGATGAGAGGTGTGAACGAGCTGACAGGAGATGTGAATATCCATGGTGGGGTATCTGGTGTAACTGTAGGGTTTTCCCTTCATTCCAGCCCACCAGAGATCATCCCAGGGGTCCTGTATATTGAACCTGAATCAGTTATCTCAGATCTGGAGCATGATCCCTGGGCTGTGTACATTCTCCAACCTGCAAGACCAATAGCGACATCCTCCATATATATTAATTTCCTGTAAACATTTTCCTCTGTTACGGTATGGGAGGCAAGCAAAGGGAGCCTGGAAAGTCGAAGTGGAATTGGGGAACACAGGAACAATCATGGCTTTACGGCAGCCTTGCAGGGGGCAGTCAGTAGTCCCTACCTGATTTCTTCCTTCCCAGGTTTCCCTGACGAAAAAGTGCCAGACGTGAGTCCATGTTGGAGGTCTGTCCACTGGTTGGGCAGAAGCAGAATTTGGCTTATCATTGTCAGGTTATAAAGGGGCAAACCCCTGATAAAAGATAGGCACATGAGACTTAAGTCACTCCGGGAACACGATTTACTTCAATTGCCAGGGAGGGCTACCTGTTGTCGACTAGCAGCAGCAGGAGCAAGATGGCGACTGGGGCCCACCCATTTATAGCCAAGGGGCAGGACCTCAGGTACAGGGGAAGAGGTCAGAAGATTGACAGCCTCTCCTGAGTTCTCCTGAGCCCAGCAGAAGGAAGAGGGGGAGACAGGTAGGAACTGGGTGCCTCAGCGAGCTGATTGTTGATCCTTTGGTCCTGCTGTCTTTGGCTTGATTGGCCTTTGTGGCTGTGAGGTTGGAGTTATCCTCCCAGCTGGGATTAAAGGTGTGGTCTTTGGCTTGATTGGATCTTGTGGCTGTGGGGGCGGAGTTATCCTCCCAGCCGGTATTAAAGGTAGGCTTGTGTGACTCTTGAGATCTGAGATCTCCTGAGCCCAGCGGAAGGTACCNGTCGTCCGTTGAGGGGCATTTGGGGTGGGTTCCAGCTCTTTGCTATTATGTAAAGAGAGCTGCAAAAAATAACATGGCCTGCATTATCTCTGTTGGTGTATGTCTTGGGGTACATCCCAGGAGTGGTAGACTTGGCTTAGGGTCGGTGGCTTATTAGTTTTTAAGGGGTTCTACACACTGCTTCTCATATAGTGGGTTGTATCGATTGTCCAATTCCACCAGCAGTGAATGAGTGTTCCCCAGATTTCCCATAACCTCTCACAGCATTGTATCATTTGTTTTTCTTGATCCCTAGCCAGTCTTTGATTGGCAGTGAGATGATATCTTTAAAGTGGTTTTATTTGCATTCCTTAATGATTCAGATGATTAGGTGAACCACTTTTCTTAGATGTTTCACTCCATGCACATCTTTATATTCCTCAAACTTGTGAAGTATCTGTCAGTTCTTTGATACATCTATTGAGTGGGTCATTGTTTTTCTTTTTTTCTTGTTTTTCACGTGAGGTTAATATTCTGGAATCAATGCTGTTGTCAGAACGTAATCTGCCCAGTGAGGTGTCTTCCAACTCTGTTGGGATTCCCTCCTCACTTCCTGATTGTTTCTTTTGATTTACAGAATCTTTTGAGTTTATGAGGTCCCATTTGTCAATTGTAACCTTAATCCTTGTGCAGCTGCTGTCTGAATTTAGGAAGTCTTTCCTACACCTATGTTCTTGTAGTCTGCTGCCGACTTTTTCTTTTATCGCCTCTAGAGTTTTGGGGTTCACGTTGAGGTCTTTGATCCATCTGGAAGTTTCACTTTGTACAGGGCAAGAGGTAGGTTTAATTAATTCTCTACAAGTGGTGATCCAGTTTGCCAAATACCACTTGCTGAAGATGCTGTCCTTTTCTCCATTGTGTCTTATTGGTCCCCTTGTCAATATGAGATGGCGTGATGTATGTGCTCAGATTTGATCTTCGGTTTTGTTCCATTGGTAACAGGTCCTCGTTTTTTGCCAGTTCCAGTCTGTTTTTATGACTAATAGCCCTGTAGTAAATAGTTTTTTGAAGTCTGGTATAGAGAATCCCCCAGTGTTAAGACTCATTTTCACTCAGGGTTGTTCTTGGCTATTCGGGGTCTTTTGTTTTTGTTTTTTTTTTTTTTTTTTTTTTTTTTTTTTCCTAAGTTTGTGAAAAAACTCTTAGGGATTTTGATTGGGATGCGTTAAAACCTATACAAGAGTTTTGGAAAAATGGACATCTTTTTACATTTAATTTTCCCATCATGAGCATGGGAAGGTTTTTCCATCTTATGAGGTCTTCTTCAATTTCTTGTCTTTAAGGGTTTAAAAATTTTGTTGTAGAGGTCTTTGGTGTTCCTTTGGGTTAGGTTTGTTCCTAAGGTATTTTAATTGTTTTTGAAGCTATTGTTGAAGTGGGGTAAGGTCTCTTTGAATTCTTTCTCCAGTTGCTTGTTCTTGGTGTAAAGAAAGGCCATTGAATATTTCTTTAAGGTTAATTTTGTATCCTGCCACTTTGCTGAAGCTGTTTAATCATTTCTAGGGTTTTCTGGTGGGTTTTTAGCAATCCCTTAAGTAAACAAGTCATATCATCAGCAAATAGGGATAGTTGACTTCCTCTTTTCCATTAGTACTCCTTTAATATCCTTTTCTTGGCCTTATTGCCCTATCAAGTATTTCAAAGCACTATATTTAAGAGGAGGGGTGACAGGGGCAGCCTTGCCGAGTTCCTACCTTTAAAGGAATGTTTTCTGTCATTTCCCCATTTAGGTTGATATTGGCTGTGGGTTATCTGTATATATGGCTTTGGATAACATGAGGAAGTGATCCCTCCATCCAATTCCTTCTAGGACTTTAAGCATGAAGGGATGCTGGATTTTTGTCAAAGGCTTTTTCCCAATCAATTGAGATGATGGTGTGGTTTTTTGCTTTGAATTCCGTTTTATGTGTTTGATGATGTTTATTGATTTTCCGTATGTTGAACCATCCCTGCATCTCTGTAATGAATCTAACTTGGTCCATGATGGATGATCTTCTTGAATGTGGGTCTGGTTCGATTTGCCAGTAATTTGTTTAGAATTTGGCAATCTGTGTTCATGAGGAGGATGGCTCTATATCTCCTTTTTAAGTGTATTTTGCCTGGTTTTTGGGTGATAGAAGTGAAAGTGCTGCTTCAATAGAAGGAATTGGGAGAATTCCTCCTGATTGTATCCTTGCTAAACAGTTTCAGTAATATTTGGTTGTGAGGTCTTTTTGATGTTTTATAGAAGTTCTGCTATGAAACCGTCTGGGCCCCTGGGTTTTTTTAGTTGGAAGGCTTTTTTTTTTTTTGTATTACTGTTTCAATTTTTTTATATGTTATGGGTCTGTTAAGCTGCTGAATTCTCTTCTTGGCCAAGCTTTGGTGAAATTCCAGGATTTCAGATATTCAATCCATTTCTTATAGGTTTTCAAAACCTTTGGATAGTTATAATATAGGGTTACTTTAAGTATTCCCATATAATTTTTCTGGATCTTTTCCTTGTTTTTTTTTTTTTTTTTTTTTTTTTTTTTTTTTTTTTTTTTTTTTTTTTTTTTTTTTTTCCTTCTTTTCTTTTTTTGTTAACTGGGCTAAAGGTTCGTGCTAATCTTGTTTAATTTCTTTTTCAGTGTCTCAATTTGGTTAGAGGCTTCAATTATTTTTTTGGTGATTTGTTTCTTTGTTTCTATTTACATGTGATTTCTGCTCTGAGTTTTTGTTATGTTCTTCCTGTCTGTTGCGTTTAGGGTTCATCTTTTTTTGCCTCTCAAGTGCTTTTGCTGTAGTGTTAGGTCATTCACTTGTGCTCTTTCTGTTTTTCTAATGTAGGACACCCAGGGCTATAAACTTCCCTCTTAGGACTTTTTTTTTTTTTTTTTTTTTTTTTTTTTGTATTTTCTTTTTTTTGTTAAGTTCCAGGAATGTTTTATTTCTTTCTTTATCTCTTCCTTGGCCATTCATTATTCAAGAGTGTGTTTTTTTAGTCTCCATGTGTTCTTGTAAGGGCAGGCCAGGCCTTGTCCTGGTAGTTGATGTGAGTTTTATTGCCCTGTGGTCTGACAGGATGCAATGAAATATTTCAATCTTTTTTGTATTTGTAGAGTTTCTTCTGTGTCCCAGTAATGTGGTCGATTTTGGAGAATGGTTCCGTGGGAGTGCTGAGTAGAAAGTGTATTCCTGGTATTAGGATGGAATGTTTCGTAGAGGTCTATGAGGTCTATTTTGTGTATCATATCGTTCAGTGCAAGAATGTCTCTCTGTTAATTTTTTGTTCCTGTTTGACCTATCCAAAGGACTCAGTGGGGTATTGAAATCTCCCAATATGAGTAGTCGTGGGGTTAGTGGTGTGACTTATGGTCTTGGAGATTTTTCTTTATAAAGTTTGGTGCACCAAGAATTTGGGCCATATATATTCATAATTGTGGAAATCTTCTTGGTGAATTTTTGTTCCTTTGATGAACAGTAATGGCCTTCTTTGTCTCTTCTGATTTTCCTTTTACTTTGAAGTCTATTTTTATCCGATTTAAAAATAGCAAGCCTGCTTTCTTTTGGTACATTTGCTTGGAATATTTTTTTCATCCCTCACTTTAAAGTGGTGCCTGCCTTTGAAGGTAAGATGTGTTTCTTGTAGACAGCATATCTACGATGGATTCCTGTTTCCTTAATCCCAGTCTCCCAGTCTATTTTTTGATTGGGGGAATTTAGTCCAATTGATTATTTAAGGTTATGACTGATAGATTTGTGTTGCTTCCTTTGCCTTATTCCATTCCTGCGTTTTGATTTAGGTTTCTACTTCTGCAGTAATGCCTTTATTGATTTCTTTTCTAGGGTGCCTGGGGTTGGTTGCTCCTTTCTCTGTTCTTTGGAATTGCCTTAATATTCTCTGAATGGGTTGGTTTTCGGACATGTATTCTTTAGTTTGTTATGTCATGGAAGATTTTTCTCTCTCCTTCAAACTATGATTGACATTTTTGCTGGGTATAGTAACCTGGTTGGCATCTATTGTCCTTAACACTGGAATGCTTTGCTCCAGGTTCTTCTTGCTTTCGTAGTTTGCGTTGAGAAAGTCAGTGTAATTTATGTTCCTTTGTCTTTTTTTTTTACTTTTGTTTTTTCTCTTGTGGCTTTAGGGATTTTGTCTTTGTTTTGGGTTGTGTCTAGCCCATTTTAACTATAATGTGGCATGGAGAATTCTTTTCTGATACTTGTCTGTTTGGAGTTCTATGTGCTTCTTGTATTGGTATTGGGTTGTCCTTTTTTAGTTTGGTGGAAGTTTCATTTATTCAGTCTGTGAAGATCTGAATCATACCATTCTTCTGGGATTCTCTCCTTCACCTCATTCCTGTGATGCCAGAGGTTCTTGATCTTTTCAATAGTGTCCCACACTTCCTGGTTGTTCCATTCTTTTGTGTATTTTTAAATTTTTACTAATCTTTCCTTGAGGTTTCTTTAAGTTGGTTCTGTGTTATCTTCCAGGTCTGTATTTCTTTGTTCTGCTTCCTCCATTCTGCTCTGAGGCTTTTTTTCCATTCCTTTACTCTGATGTGGATGAGTGTTTTGATTTCCTTTTCATTTCCTCTTCTGATTTTTCTTTAGTATTTTACCTTCTATTTTGGAGTTTCTCAATCTCTTTTGTAGCTCTTTTGTTCGCTGGTTGGTTTCTTTATCTTTTTCGGCATGGGATCTTTTCAGTGTTTCCTACTTCCTTCCGGAGATGCTTGCTCTCTAATCTCTCTCCAGTCCTTTTTGAGTTCCTTCATTCTCTTTTGTTAGTTCTTTAATTTGTCTTTATGATCTTGTAGTTCTTTAAGTATGTTCCCAATTTTGGTTCTGATGTCTGTGTCCTGGGCACCCCAGAGGGAAGCCCCACTGCAGGAGTCTTCATAAGGGTCGTGTTAGAAAAAAGCTGGAACGGAAGGATTATCCTGCCGCTTTCCAGTGTCGTATACTTCTTTCTTCAGTTCCTTGCATTGGTCTTTCTTTGCTGTAATCCAATGTGAGTCTAAATGCCTCTTCACTGGTGGTTGCTTGAGGTCTTGCTTTGCTTGCCTCCCTTCAGAATGCATCTTATAATCCGTTGGGGGGGGGCTCTCAGCCCCGTGCCCGGTACCGCCTCAGGCAGAGACAGCTGGTCAGTTACACACATGAACTCACAGCAATGGGAACAGCATAGACTAATGTCACATAAGCTTAAGCCAAACAAATTCCCCCATAGTTGTGGTAAATGGGTAAGAGTCAGTCTTTAAGGGTGAGACTCTTGATAGGTTAAATGGACTCAAGTGGATGGATCCATGCAGAAGGGCATTGGAGACACAAATTTGATTTGATAGGCGGAGGAAGTCGAAAACATATATGAGTATTTGGAATTGGGGTGTGGAAAGGGGCATGTAGGTAGGGGAGGAGGAGTTCTAAATACTATCAAAATGCATTGTATGAAATGTTTAAAATTCGGCCGGGCGTGGTGGCGCACGCCTTTAATCCTAACTCTTGGGAGGCAGAGGCAGGCGGATCTTTGTGAGTTCAAGGCCAGCCTGGTCTACAGAGTGAGTTCCAGGACAGCTGGGGCTACAGGGAGACCCTGTCTCAAAAAGACCAAAAAAAAAAGAAATGTTTAAAATTCAACTAAAATAGTAAATGTGAAGAATGAAAAGATTGGAATGGTACTGTGCCTAAAAACCGCAATAAAGTAGACAGAAGTCATGAGTGAAAATCGGTATCACAAAAATAAACCCGAGTGGACATTCTAGACAATATGCTGGAAATATGCCAAATCACATTTGAGCCCACCTTGCCAAACCCTCAACCTAGATCCCAGCAAGTCTGGAGCTATCTGTAAAGCTCCAGAAAACACAGAGGACACAAGTGAATGGAAGGAAACACAGGATTGCAGCACTGCATTGTGGGAAAACTCAGAGCAAATTAACAGATAACTTGCAATAAGAAAAACACACCTTGGGCAGAGGAAGCTTTACATTTAAAATATAATCAAGAATCAATTACAATTAATAGGTTTTGTTTAAATTCTTATCCAAATAAACTCTACGACTCTTTACGAGCTGAGAAAAAAAGTCTGTAGATAGACCTTTGCGTTTCTAGCAAACTGTCTTTGGAACCTGGGTACTGAAATCTGAAAGATATCAGAAGACTTGAATTGAGGTAGCTGTTCCACTTACTGATCACACTGACTGCAAGCTCCTGAAAATTGTTAGTTCTGGAAAGTTCTGTTCCTCCCAGTTGTGTTTCTAGAAGTTCTATCATACCCAGGCATTGCCATATCTTTAATTTTCCTACTTGTTTTATAGTAGTAATCTTTATCAGTTCAAGCATCAGTTTCTAGGCAAACATAAGCAAAGTACAAAACCCAGATAAACACCAGTTAAGCTGCTTGGCCCTACTACTGATACAAATGCTTCTAACTCCAGTTAGACCTTCAGTGTGGCTTCAAAGTTCCACATGGTGTTGCAGACAGATCACCTATAGAAATTGNCATTTCCTGGTCAAGCATCCCTGTGATCTCAGCACTCAGGAGGCAGAGGCAGGAGGATTTCAAGTCTCAGGCTAATTGAATTACACGAGTTCTTGTCTCCCTTTCTACATAAGGGGCTTTCTGTGGAGGTTGGTCTGAGCACAAGGAATAGTGTGACCTCCTTCTCTCCAGTCTCAGAAGAAGGGCACCATCCAGTGGAGGATACAAACCCCAGCTCTTGACTTTGGAGTCAACTTTCCCCAAGTTCATTTATTTCTACTCTCTTTTTCATTTCTAATTTTCTTGATATTCTTTTCCAGCAGTATGTAAATATGTTATTTATTCTGAATGTAATGCACGTAGAATCAAAGACATTCATACACATGCACACACAACCTTATAAATCACTCTAATATCAACCTACTTTCCCTCACTCATAGTCAACACTTTCTAAAGCCTATACCCTGTATCATTAACCTACTTACATATATTAATTCAGTCCAAAATTCAGTATCATGGCAATGTATATGACTGCTGCTGTAGGGTGGAAATCTGGGTGTGGTTCACTTTGGCCTATCTCGAGATTTGTGGCCGATTTCTGACAATGTCCTGACTAAGGCTTGACTGAACCTGGAAGATCCATTTCTGAGAGGACTCATAATTGTTATACTTGAATAAAGGTCTCCATGTTTTGTCTGTTCTTCACAGAAGCCCTTGTTTCCTTCTCTTGTGGCCCTTTCATACAGCCACCAAAAGGTCTTCATGAGATGATAGCTTGTTTTAACTAGAGTGCAGAACATAAGAGATGATGTAGAAAGCTGTGGCGTCTTCAAAGGCTGAGTCTCAAGTCACATTCTAGTTGTTAGAATAAGTCACTAACTTTAGTCCATACTCCGGAAGGGAAAACGTAGCCTCTATATGTGAACAAAGGCATATCAAAGCATTGAGCACACATTTTTAAACCTGCTGTATTCTCCTTTTCTAGCCAATGCCTTGTCATTCAGTTTTCAGCATTTACACTGTGGTCTTTACTCCCATGATTCCATTGAGGAAGCTTCTGTTAAGGACAACTGTACCTTCATAGTTAGCAAACAGTGGTTTGCTAACACAGGACTACTTTGCTGTATTGCATGTTAGCTGTCAGTTTCTTTGGCAAGATAGTCATCTGGATTCTTCTTTCTGCTTGTGTAAAAATAAACTTCTGTTAATATTCCTTTTATTTTCAATATTTATGGGTACAAAATTATTAGGTAGTTTGTATTCGTTTTCTTTAGTTTTTAACATATTTGTACAAATGGGAAGAGAAATAGATACACCTAAAAGCAACTCCCCTAAGCTTCAGTGAGAACCTTACCTTCCTGGAAAAAGTGACTTGGCAGACTTTAGTAAAAGCCTTGTGGAGAGAAGGAAGATAAGAGTCATTTTCCTGGATTGTCGTGTGAATATTTGAAACCAGGACAGAGGAAGACAGGGTCTTGAGAGGATGTTATAGACAAAGTTAAAGCATGACAGAAATTAAATTTACCATTCTGAGCTTTGGGGACAGAAGGAGGAAGGTAGAGGAAGCTTCCATAAGCTGTGAAATGCCCTCAGTTCAGAGCCAAGAAGGAAAACAAGCTCTCAGTGCCACAAATACAAGGCACTAACATATATCAATGACCTTAATGAACAAAGGAGGTCTCGGAAGCCTTTGAAAAGGCTGGCCAGCATGTGGCCCAACACCTTCATTTTATTTTATTGCCTGTAGTTTTAATTGTATTTGCTTATGAAGTACAACATGATGATTTGTTGGAATCATCAAAACTAGGCAGGTTAGCATAACCATCACTTCACATTTGTGTTTCTGTGGGGCCATCACTATCTCTGTGTTCCCCAATTCCACTTCTAATATCCTGGCTTCCTTATACCATACCATAACAGAGGAGAATGTTTACAGGAAAGTAACATATATGGGGGTTGCTGGATGGAGGATATACACAGCCCAGGGAGCATGTTCCAGATCCTAGATAATCAGTTCAAGTTCACTATACAGGAACACTAGGATGATCCCTGGCTGGCAGAGTGCCAGAGAAACTCTACCCACACCGTTCCCCCAGATATCCTGCTGCAGACATCCACATTTCCCCTCAGCACCTCTCAGCCAGTTCTCCCTCAATCCCACATTTTATTGCAGGAATCCCAAATGGAGAAAGAGATACATTCCACCTTGTTCTGGCTGCAGTATGTTGAGTACACCAAGGACCTCCTTAACTACACAGCCCACCCCAATGCTTCTCAATGCTTTTTCTGTGTGTCTCTCATAAGACCACTGCTTACTGCTGTTTCCTCTAACACTTCCCTACAGGAATATGCCTCTGCTGGGTGGGTGGGTGGGTGGGGGGGGGGCTGCTGATGCTACATGGCAGTCCCCACTTCAACCAGCTCGCTACCCTCCCTCTTTGTTTAGTGAGACCCTCAGTGAGCTCTGACCCCAGGTGCCTTCACAATGTTTCTCACACTGTGTGTCAACCCCCCCACCCCACACCACCCCTGGCCTTCTTTCTCTGCCCTCTGTACAAACACTACCAGCTCTGGATTTTGTACACCCATTGTTATAACTCCCCAGCTTTATCTTCATGAGAAGGAAGACGCTGCCTGGATGCTGCCCCCAGACCACAAAGGAAATTTTTTTGTTGTTTTCAAGTGCATTGGTTCTTTTAATAAAAAGAGACTTATTTATATTACAATTTTTAAAGTACTTTAATTTCACAAATTAATCCCAAAATACAGTTTCGTATTTTCTTTTTTAATATAATACTTTTGTTGATGCTTTTTGTATTTCATACACCATTCTTCAGTTCAATTTAGAACCATTTTCCCCTCCCTGCCCCCCCACCCCACCCCAGTTCACGCGTTCTGCCATACATGTCCTGCATCTTTCTCTCAGTCTCTCCAAAGTTTTTCTCTGCAAAGGTTTATTGTCCTAGGCAGAATTCATCCACGTCAGTCCATTCCTTGACCCAGTCCTCATGCTGCTGTGGTTCCCTCCCAACTATACCCCTCTAAAGTACGCCCATGTACACGTCATATATGGACCAGAATGATGTCCTCCAGGAATAAACTGTATGTCTGATATATGTCCAGGAAATTTTTATTCCACTTCTGATCAGCCTCAGCATTGTTCTCTCCACCACAGTGGCATGAACGTGGGGGCGGGGGGGTGGGGTGCTTTGTGAAAGCCTACAGTATGGAAGTGGATTTTCAGGCAATGACTCCCACCACCTACAGCCTTGAGTCACTCCAATGGCAGATGACATCCTGGTGCTGCAGAATTGGCAGGCTCTGTACCTCTCGACTGCAGAACACAGAGGGACTTTTTGGAGAGGAATGTTGCTTTTATGTTAATGAATCTGAGGTAGTGGAACAGAATGTTAAAGCCCTTAAGGACCTTAGAAAAGAACTTCGGGGGCTGGAGAGATGGCCTAGCGGTTAAGAGTGCTGACCGCTCTTACAGAGGACACAGGTTCCATCCCCAGCACCCACATGGCGGCCGAGAACCGTCTGAAACTCCAATTCCAGGAGAAATCCAGTTCCAGGGGAATCCGACACCCTCTTCTGACCTCCGTGGCATTGCACGACACGGAGTA
>VZQC01003378.1:15533-48837 GCA_009823505.1 Rhizomys pruinosus
GTTGTTCTCTAACTGTAAATTGGAGCCAACTGTTATAGAGGTAATCTCTTATAAAACCAGTAAAACTGCCTTCTTTAATTTACTAATAGACATAGGAACTGTGAAAAGGATTATTCTCTATTCAGAACCAAATATAATACTAAAGTCTCCTTAAGCTATGCACCAACGCCAAATATATTAATACAGGAGAGCTTTGATATCAGCAATGGATTATTATACCAAGGAGATGTTGGCCAGGGGATCTACCCCCCCCCCAAAAAAAGGTAAAGTCTTCCTGCCTGTAAACTGGGATACCTGCAAGAAAAGAGGCAAAAAGGCCCTGCTGTGGAAGACCTGATGTAAGCATGGGAAATATGTATTAAGACCACACTTGCAAGTGTACAGTTGGTCTCTGGAATACCAGAGAGTGTTACCAAAGGTCACTAAATCAATAAAGCAGATATAGGTCTCCTTGAGTCAAGCAAGACTCCTCCATCAGCACCAGCTATACCTCACCTGCCTGGAAATACTGTGCAGCAGTGGCAGCCATATGCTTGTATATCCCAAAAGTAATTGTCTATTAGCTCTCTCCTTGGAGGAATAAGCCACAGCTGATGCCACAAGCTTACATCCTCTAGTGGTTAGGAGATGTTATAACCCACAGTAAGACCCTGTCATACTTAACAGAAAAAATGTAATTCATGGATTAACATACCATCCAAACCTCTGTGTCTATACCAAAGTAACCTACCATAACAATTAGTACTGTTTAAATACCTATATATCTATTTTCTCATGCTTCATTAATAGGATTGAAAGGTTATTCCTGGACAAACCGTCAGCCCATGAAAGGAAACAGCCAGAATTGACCAGAGACCAAGACAACAGTTCCAGAGAAAGTAGACTGTTTTGCTTCTTGTCCACTTGTGCCCCTTTTCTTTATTTTAATTAATTTATTTATATATATTTTTTTATCAAATCTAGACCCTTGTCACCCCCTTCCCCACACCCCGTCAGAGCTCATGCATTCTGCCAAACATACTTTTCACCTCTTTCTCAGTCTTTTTCAATATTCTCCATGTGGAAGTTGACTGTTTTGAGTAGTTCACTGTTTCAGTCAGTTCTTTGATGCAGTCCTTTCTGTTGTTGTTGTTGTTGCTGTTGTGCCCCTTTTCTAAGCCTAGGGAGCAATCTGCAGAAGAGGGGCCATGGTAAAATGCAAGGGCTGCAATTGGGATGAATGGTGAAACTACAGCAATATAGTCTGGACACTCATTTGATCACCTTGATTGAACATAAAAGACCCCCAACTGGATGGTGGGATCCATGAGCTGTGTGGGTTTGGGCACAACTGCTTGCAAATTGGTTTTACATGAAGGGTGCTTGTACTAAAAAACTATTACTTATTGTTAAAAAATGAAAAAAAAAATAAAGAAGTAATAGAAAACAAAAAGTGAAACAGAAGCTAAAGTCTTAATTCCAAAGCCACTCATTTCCGATATAGACTCTTAATTCATAAAATATCTAAACAAGTTAACCAAAAAGTTGGGAATCAAAACAAAATCTGGATGAAACTGGAGTTCTGCCCAAAGCAAAAACACTGAGGTTCTTAAGATCATTCACCTCAGAGCTCAAGCAATTGGAGCTGCAAAAGACTATTGAAAAGTCGGAAACTCTCTGGTACAGGATGGAACAGCGCTAAACCTTGGTGTGTAGCCAGTTTTCAATCAGAAGTGTGTCTGGATCCCAGGTCCCACAGAGGCAGTTGGTGAGTGGGAAGAATAGATACCCTGCAGAAATTATCTGTCCTGCTTGATCAGCACTCGTGTTGCTTCCTCTCTGAAAGGCTGAGACAGATAGGTAGCAGATCAGACCACACCCAGTTTGAACTGTCACACTGGTGACACTTTGTTGCATTGTCCTCCTAGTGACACCATGCAGAAAGGAGACATTCTAGAACAGCTGCTGGTTGCAGGCACAGCAATGCCTGCTAAGCTCTGGTCTTGATACTTGCTTTTCAAACCTGCTTTTCTGAGTTCTCTCCATTCTCTCTCTAGTGGCTTCCCACATGAAATTGCCTAACTACCACAGATTGTATGTCCTGGACACTGGGCAACGTCAGTGTCTTCTTTTTGGGCAGTCTCTTTGCACATCACCCCCATGGTTTCCTAGTGCTGCCTCAGGGAGCAATGCACCATGTTCGGATCATGGCTCCTGTGGAATCCAGAGGTTTGATCCTGAGATGTGACTGAAGACCTGCAAAGAAAAGTATTCCTTTCAAGGCACTGTGTTCCTCAGACAAGCATAAAAAGTGAAAACAATGAGTATTCTGAGAGCACTGCCTAATTTTCTAACTATATTTCAAGCATAATGTCTGTTCATATTCCCCCATTCCTCTGTGTCCATTTCCTGCTCATTCTTTTAGAGTGTGTACATGTGTGAGTGTGAACATATGCTCATTCTATTTCTCCTTTATCCATTATAGCATTGAACTCAACTAATTCCCTTAGGCGAAGTCCATGATTCCTGTGATCCAACAACACACTGCTTCCAATACTCTTGATGGAGATCAATCTTACATATAGCTAGCATCACTGTTGAATGAGTGATGACCCAAGCTGGGATGGCCCTACAGATGAACATATAATCCACCAACAAATATTAGAATCTACAAGGAAAAGTATTCACAAATATTCCCAATTAAGTTATCTAAAAAAGAAACTTGTCTTCTTGCAAAGTATATATTTAGTAATATTTTAGTTGCTGAGCAGAAGTGAAGATTATTTATTAAAATAATTAGAGTTTATAAATGTCAGTGTCATACTGTATTATTGTAAATGTAAACTAATACGCCAAAAGGATGGTGAAGTCTACCAGCACTGCACACAGTAACACTTTCTAAATTAGATGAAGACCATTAATTTGACACTCTGCAAGAGTGCTAATTAATGTAGTATTTGTAGAACAGTGAAGAAAAAATACTTCCTATTTTTATCCATACAATAACAATCCTGTGGTTGATTATATTATTCATAGGAGCAGTGCTGGGTCTCGCTGAGAACTGGTTTGCTTTACATGAGAAAGAATGACAGGCTAAGAAGGCCAAAACAGCAGCAGCCTTCATTCCAAGTAAATTCATCAATATACACTTTGAATTCACATGGGTTTTTCTTTAAAATGTCACCAAGCTTTTTCTAACTATCTGTCAGGTCCTGCAAAGCATATAAATTCTCATGAACTTTCACAAAATAGATCTGTTTATTCCCATTTTTTAGGAGAATCATGAAACTTGGAGCAAGTTTTTAATTTGTTGAAGGTCTAGTGAGTGGCATCCTTGGGGCTGGAACCTGGGATGTAAGGGTGTAAATGCTAAGTTCGCTCCATCGTGCTAACTATCAATTGCTTACATGTATCCATTTTACATTGTAAACTTTTAGGGAAATAGAAAATTGTCTCCAGAGAGGCCAAACACAGTGGTAAGTAAACTGGATGTGTCTTTCCTTTTGCTCTGTGTCCTTAACTTCCCTTTGCCGCTATATCTTTTGGCACTGAAGAATATTCACATTGCCCAGAAAAAGCACAGAAGCTGACAGTGAACAATGAGGATTCTCCTGTACCATTAAATACTTTCACAGTGGCTGTTTGACTGGCAAATACGAAAAGGCTTCCCTGTGACATCCATCACACTGCCTAGGACCACTCCAAGCTTGGTCTCAGTGACAAATGCATCAAGTTAATCATCCGTTTGCCTCCCCCTTTCCTTTGAAGACATTGATCAAACTATGTTGACAGAGCTTGGATGAAATATCAGGTTCTGGGAAATGCTGAGCTGGCTGTGGGATCTACTATTATTTGAGCACAAGACAACAGCTTGAGGGACAGCTGTCATTTTGCTTTGGCGTTAACTGCCCGCTTTAATTTGAGACCACACATATTTTAGTCTGTGTGGATCCATAAATGTCCTAATGCCTGTCATGAAGCTTCTGATGGGCAATGAGCTGAATCAGAACTTCATGCTAACAGTAGTATTGTTTTAGTAACCAAAGTTCAAAGAATCATAGTGTTATAAGGATTGGAATATAGAAAATCATTTATCCTTTTGATAAATGATGAAACATAATTTTCTATAAACTATAAAACTTCCCATGTATTAAAAAGCACTACATACAACATTTTCCATACAACTTAATGGTTTGGGTTTCAAATGCTCCTCAAAGTCAGATTTTTTTTTGTTTTGTTAGAATGGCTGTTTTCCTCCTAATATGTGAGGAAATGCCTGTGGTTTAGACATGGCATGCAGAACTGAATCCTGCAATAAGGTGGAGCATTCCAAATGAAGATTTACACTGGACCCCTGGGAAAAGCCAGCTTCTACAAATTGTGTGAAATAGAGGGAAGAGGGAATTTCATTTGAAGAATTTCCTCTGTCATATTGATCTGTGACCTTATCTGCGAGGCATTTTTTATCTGCTGATTGATGTAGGAGGGCCCAGCCCACCATGGGCAGTGCCATTCCTGGGCAAGTAGACCCAGGTTGTATAAGAAAAGTACCTGATGATCAAGCCAACAGAGCAAGACAGGAAGCAGCATTCTTGATGACAGAACAGACCCAGGGTCTGTTTCCATTCCTACCTTCAGGTTCCTGCCTTGACTTCCCTCAGAGGTGGACTATCACTTGGAAGCTTAAAATGCAATAAAGCCTTTTCTCCCCAAGTTGGTTTTAGTCAGTGTTTTATCACAGAAACAGAAAGCAAACTATAACATCATGTCACCCTGATCCTCTAACATAAGCTCAGATCCCAGGATATTTATGACTGAAAATCTAAATAATGATCTCTTCTGAACACACTTTAGCAATTTGAAAGAAAAACGTAATCCTGATAAATTAATTCATTCTAGTGTGTGACATCTCTTAGTAGTACTATGATTATATAGATGTTTTAAGTAAACACTTCCCCCATAAAGCTCCCATTTGTAAACTTTAGATTGTTGAATCTAGCTGAAAATGAACTTCAATGCTATTTAAATAAGCAATCCTAGGTTGTCACCTCAGCAAATAGACCACTAAACCCACCAGGCAGCCTCATACATGGGTCCTGCACAGGAAACCGCTCTTGGACGGGCATCTCAAGCTGTTCCCAACTATTACACTTACACTCTTATTCTTTCTCTTCCTTTCCTTCATTTTATTCACCAACAGATATTGGACAAGATGATGATAGCAAAAAGCCTGTGATATGCTGTGATTCTTACTTGTAGCAAGAAAAGCATAAACAGTTTCCTCCACCCCCAGGTTCTTCAGGACAAACAAGGTGATATCAGTACAATTAAGCTATGCTTGTGTTAGTTTGTTTGAACTTTGGTTTTTCTTTGTTTTATTGAGCCCAACCCCATTGTAGTGAGAATCTCATCATACAGTCTTTTCTGGAAACCTTTAATGGTCACTTAAGATTTCCAGACATACTTCAATTTCAGGACAATAAAGACCCAATAAGCCATACTAATAAGAGAAAAATGGTGAAATAATGGAACGATATCACCCAGGCAGATACTCAACTGTGTTAAAATAGCAAGGCATATATCTTGATGGAACAAAGAGAGAACCTTCATGAATTAAGGGGCAAAAGTCATGGGACCTCTGTGTTCAAAATCAAGATGTGCAAGGGATACACTCCTAGAAAAGGAAAAGGAAAGTAAATATTTATGCAGGTGCATAGAAACAAAACATCAAGACAAACAATGTGTTTATTACTTCCGGAGTAAAAATCATGTGCATTCACATCACAGACACTCCTGTCAGCTGGGAGTAGAGAGACCAAGGAAGTATTACAAATTTTCTGACTTCCATTTTGTCCTCTGTCCTCTGAAAAGTAGACATGATACTTCTAAGAGTTACTAAAGGCATTAAAATATGTAAAATATCTCTCATATAGTTAATGTCTCATAAAGTGTTGTTTCTATCTCCATTGATCATAAACCATACATTTGAAAATAGAAAATAGATTAAGAAGAGTAATAGGTTCAGAGGGCACACGTGTTAAGAATTCTATGTTTTTCTCTGCAAACTAATGACATTAATTATTTAGAGGCAATTTAATATAGTCTCTTATTTTTCAGGGCTATACAATATCCTAGAAGGAGAAACATTTGAATAGAAACAAAAGAGAGGCTGGAGAGATGGTCCAGCAGTTAAGATCTTTGGCTGCTCTTGCAGAGGACTCATATTCAGTTCCCAGCACCCACATGGCAGCTAACAATCACCTGTAACTCCGGTTCCAAAAGAACGGATACCTTCCTGTGGCCTCTACCTGCATTGCACAATACAGGTGCACTTACATGGAATCAAAACACTCATACACATGGATTCAATAAATAGAGCTTTTAAAAAATAAAAACAAAAGAGAGAATAATCCTTTTCACAGTTTCTATGTCCATTAGTCAATTAAAGAAGGCAGTTTTACCGATTTTACAAGAGAATACCTCTATAACAGCTGGCTACAATCTACAGCTGGAGAACGACCTCATCATCATATTTCTCCTTATTCTATGGGGGGCGAGTTAAGAAAGTCTCTTGTATTAAAACCTTTGCGGCACCTAGAAGGTAAGCTTCGTTAGGACTCATTAAAAATAGTTGTTACTAGTAGGATCCACAGAGGGGCCTGATGTCTGCAGCAATCTGAGGCATTTCTTCCCTTCAATGCCCAGAGGAGTCAATNGCCTAGCAGTAAGAGCACCGAGCTGCTCTTACAGAGGACCGGTGTTCGATCCCCGGCACCCACATGGCGGCTGATGGCCAAGTTCATGAAAAACTCCAACTCAAGGAGTAGCTTCAGATCCAGGGAATCCAACACTCTCTCTGACCTCTGCCGGCATTGCACGACACAGGAGTGCACAAAACCTGCATGCAGACAGTACGATGATACACATACAGAAATAAATAAAATTTAAAAAAAAATTTCTCTAATCTAAGAGACACCATTCTTCCTTATTTAAGTTACTTTTCGTTTAAGCTACTTCAACATCTTTGTGTGCCCAATTGTGTCCATTGTCCGTAGTTGTCAGTATATATCATATATATAGCCTCAACGGTCACAATCCATCACTGAACGACTGGTCATGCAGATAATACTCCTAAAATTTCTCTGTACCCATTCAGAATGAATGAAGGCTCCTCTCTTCCAATCTGGTCTCTCGAAGACCAATCACCTCCACATTGTTTCACGAAACATTTATTGAGGTCGTTTTAACCAGCAGTTGTGCTGGGCACTAGAAGTGAATAGAACAGACCTTCCATGGTCCTTGTGCTAGTACTTTCCTGTTGTGATAAAATAACTGACAAAAGCAACTTTAGGAGGGCATATTTGAGTCACAGTTTGAGGTTACAGTCCATCCTGATTGGGAAGCTATGGTAGCAAAGGTTGAGGCTGGCCTTAGTGCGTCCAAAGCCAGAAAGTGGAGAGTGGTAAATGCTGGTCCTCAGCTGGGTTTCTCCTTTATTTGCAGTCTAGCACTCCAGCCTAGGGAATGGTATCACCCACTTTTATCCAAGAATCTTCCCAGTCAATTACTATAATCAAGTCAGTTAAATCCCTCACAGGCATGCCCAGAATCTAGTTTAATCTAAACAATCCCTTGCAGCTGTGCCTGGAGTTTTTCCAGGAAGGTGATTCTAAGTGTTAAAGGTGACGATGCCACAGTCTGATCATTACAGGCCCTGTGCAACTATGGAAGCTATGAAATCTCCTAGCAGGGGAGGTAAACATCGAAATATATTTAATACACAGATGGAGGGTGAACAACCTGCAGGCCAAGGAAACTATGTAGTCACAGGAGCGAATCCTCAGGTGGCCCCGAATATTCATGGTAGCTTTTTTCTAACTCAGGAATGTTTTAGGAATCCCCTATGAATGGCTGGGAATAATGAAGCGTAATGGCTGAAGCATAGGAACTGTTCCATAGAACACACATCCAAGATGAGGATGAAATAACAACTTCCTGGAATCTATCATGTTGACAGGGAATTAAGTCATTTTATTCAAGAGTTTACGCTAGCACTATAGATAGTATTTGTTTTTCCAACAATTTTGCAAGGTTTCTATTCCTACCTTTAGGATGAGTAAATAGGCTCTAAAAGATCAAGGGACTTAACTGTCTGAAATCTTGTGCATGAAGAACAAGGCAGGTTCACCCCTGAAACATGTGCTTTCCCCAACATGCTATGAGTAGACTTTGTGTAAAGTTTTCCACACGAGCATACTCAGAAATCATCAGATAGATGCCCCAGACCTTCCTCCACAGGGCTCAGCTTCAAGAAGCTGTCCACCAATGGCATCAGGCTAGTGAGGAAAGATTTAATTTAAATTCGTCTTTTCGTGCTTTCCTCTGGAATTAAGAAATCAAGGTCACAAAAGACATGGTTTGTACTGACAGTGTTTAAATTAGAGTTTTCAAAATTTTAAATAACTAAAATGTATTTTTGCTTACCACTTATTTTGTCTACCAGCCATAAAAATACAAGTAGCGTAGAAAAACTTTAAAATTATTTCCAGTTCCTATATCAAAACATTGCTCTACTGAAAACCTATACCTTAAATTCCTATTACCTCTTCCATGTCCTAATACTGATTGTTAAAATGTTGACGCATGTGTTAATTTGGTACACAAAATTTTCTTTTCTAAAGCATATTTAGCAAAACTTAGTTTCCCATAAAAGCTAGCATTTTCCCTGAGTATGTTATTAATTTTAAGATTAATAACTTATCTTTTGCTCTTGTTTGTTTTTTTGAGCAGGTCTCCACTTAGTCCCAGCTGTCCTGGAACTCACCTGTAGACCAGGCTGGCCTTGAACTCACAAAGATCCCACCTGCCTCTGCCTCTTAAATGCTTTCTTAGGTTCTGATTTTTTATATAGATATACAAAAATCTTAGAATCACTGGACTTTATTTTTTTTTTTGCTTGAAATCTCGGTCTTTTTCTCCTGATTTAATTCTTAAAATTTTTATAATGGAGAAGGTAGAAATGATGCTAAGTTGTGCTATACCACATTTAAATGAGGGTTGTAATGTGGACATCTATAGGAGTAAAGTAAATCTTTGTGTAGTTCTTATGCAGTTTATAGTAGTAATTCAAGTCATTTAACAAAAATTACTTAGATGCCGACAAACTTTTATTGGAACAATAATTTCACCACACCTGCAATCTACATATTTGATTCCAAAGCATTTTCTGGCCATGCCATGTTAGTATGCTAGTGCCTTGTCTCTGAAAGTAGACAAATTACAAACTTGAAGTCTTAATCTGTAATCTGATACCCAGCAAGACATATCTAATCCTGAAGAATTTAAGATGCGTCTATTCACTTACTGCAAATAAAAGAAAAATATATAAATTTTTAATTTAGCCAATCAGCCCAATGTATTTATTCTGAGGGTGTCAGAAGACCACTTCAAATTTTGTACACATGAACATATAAATAACAAAGAAAAAATGTTCAGAATTATTACCATATATCTGTCAAAATGTACTGCAGATGCAAAATGAGGCATTTGTGGCAGAATCAGTGTAGGACTCATCTGTTTACTCCATTTTGCTTTCAGATAGTCTATTCTTGAAATTTTAAATACATAATTAAAAGACTTCAGTAATTTTTGAACTCTTACTGAAAAAGAAATTTTTTCTATGAGCTACTAATCTACAAGGAAGGAGTGATCACAGTGTTATGTACCAGCATCGTCTAGAACAGCAAGGCAATGGCATTTACCTTCATTTTACGTCTCTGCTCTGCACAGCTGTTGGAGAACCACAAGTCTGTCTCATGGCTGTAAATGTAACAAGAACAATAATGCGACCAATTTTCACATCTAAACTAAATTAAGATTTGTCATAGGCTAGAAAATTGATAATGTATTTTACAAAAGTTAAAGTATACAGATTTTTGAAGTGCATATCTGCATGCATGGTGTATGAAAGTGTGACATACAACGCCACCTGTCTCAGTGTCTATGGTTGACTGTGAACATATGTGTGTGTGTGTCTGTGTCCTGTGTGTGTGCATGTGTCTATGTATTTGTGTGCTTGAGAAAGACAGAAAGAATTTACTCCTTAGAAGATAGAAATTAGTTTCATGAAATTGAAAGCATTATATGTTCTCTTTGGCTAAATTTCCTCATGGATCTCTATAGGTAGGTATACCATGTCTAAGAAATGCTAGGTCTAGAAAGATAAAACCAGAATTTAAAGAAAGCCATATTCTCCTATATAAACCAGAGTGTACAGCAAAAATGTATAGAAATATCATCTGGTAATATTTAGGTGAGCATCAGCTCCAATTTGTATCACAATATTTAAGTTATTTGCTAGTATCTCATCAATCAATGTACTTACTAACTGGGCCTATTTAAATGATTTTCATTCAATAATGAACTAGACTATGGAAAACATGTTTTCCTTTCTGCTATTTTTGCGAGACAGGGGTCTCCCTCTATCCCTCTATCTTGGCCTGGAGCTTACTGTGTAAGACCAGGCTGGCTTGAACACAGAGAATTGCCTGCCTCTGCAGAGTGCTATGATTAAAGGCTTGCGCTACCCACGTCCGGCCAAAAACACTCTTTTAAAACAAATATTCAGGATACCTATAAGATAAAAAACTGAGGTTGATATGAGGTTAGGTAATATTCAGGTCTGAATTTTATTTCCTTTTGCAGTACATATGCTAATAGCTCAGCCACCTGTGTCACAAAAATGAGAAATGTCAAGGTAATAGATATTTTATAAATATTGTTTTGCTGGGAAACTAACTGTATTATGCTACACTTCAAATCTGGCTACAAGTTTTTAATATCTAAAAAGAAAGTCAGGAGACTGTTAAAAAAAACCTGACTATTGTTCTTGTGACTTGAGTCATCAAAATATTGTTATCAAATAAGTATTTTAAACTTCAGTATGAGAAAAAAAAAAAAAAAACATTTTAAAAAAATAAAATAAACCACCTTCCTCTGATTTGGCCTTTTTTTTAGTTCTTTTGAGACAGGGTCTCCCCTAGTCCCAGCTGGCATGTAACTCACAGGATCTGCCTGCCGTTCGCGGGAGATTAAAAGGGGCATTTGCCCCACATTGGCCTCTTCGAAGACCTTCTTTTTTTTTTTTTGTTTTAATTTATTTTATTTAGCATATGTGTTATGAGTGCACTGTCTGCATTTAGGTCTGAAGCACCCGTGTCGTGCAATGCCGCGGACGTTCAGAAGAGGGTCTCGGATTCCCCTGGAAACCTGGAGTTCTCCTGGAATTGGAGTTGCAGACGGTTCTTAGCCACCATGTGGGCGCTGGGGATCGAACACCGGTCCCCTGCAAGAGCAGTGTGCTCTTAACCACTAGCTATTCTCTCCAGCCCCCTGCTTCTGACCTCCTCTAATGGCATTGTTCCTGATAAGGCAAATGCAATACTACCTATCAACATCAAATACGTGGCCTTGCAAGTGCAGACTGAGCATTTTTAACTAACCTTTACAAATTTAAAACAGTATATAGGAGTTATATCAGAAAAGAGTTGTCATATTGATGGGAAATTGATGTCAATTGATGGGAAAAAACAAGACTATGAAAAAGTCATATTAAAGTAACTTTAAATATTTAAATTCATATCCATATGAGATAAAAATTTTTTGTAAAAATACGTAAAAGTAAATGCATATCCTAAATATTATTTGCATATTCAAAGATAAACACTAATTAATACCTCTGTTAGAAAACAGATGTGCAAATGTGTATAAAATGCTGCTGGATTTTGTTTAGACACTCAATATAATCTCTGCATGTCTACAATTGTTAAGCTTATCAAATGCCATGAAATATTAAAATTGCAGTTACAATCACTATCGATTATATACAGTAATATTTTGGTGAACAAAATGATCTCTCATCTATTTTTCTTTAAATTTCTCAATTCATAAAATGCATTACTTTTACTCAATATTCCTGTGTCCTTTTTAGCCTAATCCACTAAACAGGATTGAATAATACTTAAAATCCCTTTTGGTCTTATGATCTTCATAGAAATTGGGAGTCAGTGGTTGGTCACATGCGATAAGAGTCTCTTACTATTGTTTTTAGCAACTGCAGTCATGTGTTACATTTCGACTATTTTATGATTTAATTTTTACAATAAGTTCTTTCACTGTTGTAAATAAGTGAAAAATTTTTATACACTTCCTTGCTCAGATAGTGATTGCTATATAATACCACTAGCGTTACACAATTTTCATATTACAGAAGCCATTGATATTAGCTTTTTAATATTGTAATAATTTTTAGACAAAAACTTTCATATCTTATTTTAGTTAACAAGATTGATAAAATATATCTCCAAGTTCCTTTTTGGACTTGTTCACAACCTCCGGACTTGTAGTTCAACGCAGGAGAATAAATTAGGAAGCCACACATACTCTGCTATCCAGGAAAGAATAAATTGTTATTGGACTTGGCTTTGGAAACAGAAAATCCTATTTTTTATCAAGAAATATAAGAAGATATAAATTGGATAAGTGTACTTTTCTTTCATTCAAAGTAATGCCTTTCTTCTTAGGCTGTGATGTAACTTGGCACATTGAAATCACCTTTTTCTACACCAAAGAAAAAGAAAAAAACAAAAGGCCAAAAAAAAAGCGAAATTTCCCCCCAAGAAGCCAAAAGTGACAGAACCCACATAGTTTCATATGTATGTGTCTGTGACTTCTGGAATTTTTTTCTGTCTATGTTTAAAGCCATAGACAAATAATTCATGGAAGCTAATTACACTGTAGAAACCACCACACCTCGCGTTGCTATAAGAGCGACTAATAGAACAGAAGAAACATCCAAGTACGAAAAGCCCAAGACACAAGAATGTACCTCTTATTATTATAAGATCATGAAAGATCACTGGAAATCTACATTTTTAATTGGAAAAGTTTAAAAAGAAAAATTGTAATTCTAATAATATAAATAGCTCTTGAAATTAAAACTTTTTAAAAAAAATTCTTGCATCTTTTTCTTAAAACGGGGGGAATATTAGAAGGTAATTAAAAATTAGATGCTTAATTAAGAAAAAAACCCTAAAATCTTAAAATGCTGCCATTTCAGGTAAAACTTTCATTTATAATCATGGCAGAGATATGGCTCTTAGATTATGGGGAGTCCCCTTATCCTCTATTCCTCCTCCCCTGACAAATGATTTCATATCCAAGTTTATATATCTATCTAAGATGGTTTAGGGACATATTTACATTTAAGCTGTATTTTATGGTAATAAAATGATTTCTAGATTGTTTGTAGAATCAGAAGCCTATTAATTTTCTGGAATAGAATATTCTATATCTTCCAAATTCCATTTATGTTAAGAGTTAGTTACAAGCTCTCTAGTACACTAAATATAAAACTAGTAGAGCCATGAAAAATAGAAAACATCTTAAAATAAAGCTATTAAGAAATGACCCTCATAACAACAACCAAAAAGCTATGCGCTTAATAGATTGTTCATATATTATATAGAACACACGATTCAGGAGAAAAAGAACTGAGAAACATATCCAACTCCAGAGTCTACCAAATTAGACAGTTGAAAAATTCACTTTAACCTTCCCCCAAAAGAAATATATCTCTCTATGTTAATATTTGGTTGAGAAGATTATATATAAAAAGAGGGTTTACATTATGTAACAAAAAGTTGGTTTAACAGGAATGCATACTATCAGTTTCCCAAAACAAACAACTGACTGACTCCAGGATGTGCTTTTTTTTTTTTTTTTTTTTTTTTTTTGTTTTTTTGCTCGATACAGTCTCTCTTCTCTCTTGCGCTGAATCACTTGGGTAGACCTTCTCCTAATCTCTATACCTATAAAGATCTTTCTCTATCTCTTCTCTCTCTCTATTATAGCTAGGATTAAAGGCGTGCACCACCACGCCTCTGGCATATTAGCATTATCTCTTAGCAGTAGCCTATATTGTTTCTTGGCACACTCACACAGGTCTGGCGATTAGGAAGGTTTTCTGCATTTGTCAGTAGGATGCAGAAGGGTTCCCTAGGACTGTTTTCTGCATTTGTTAGTAGGATGCAGAAAGGTTCCCTTAGACTGCTTTCTTTCCCTTCACACAATTTCACTGTGACTCTGCTTTTAACAAAGAATTTTCACATTTTAACCTCTGTATGAATAAAATCTCACCAAAATCCACAGGGAATTTTCTAGAAAATATTTCATGCCAGTTTATACCAAATGTGAAACCTACATGATTTTTCTCGAAAGAAATGAATGAAAAACCAATGACTAATATTTACTTTTTTTTCTTTTTTCTCCATTTTTTAAAATTATTGTTCTCCATACATACATCATTATTTTCTGTGCTTTTCTGAATTGGTATTTTATTTATTTATTATTTTTGCGTCTCTCTTTTTACAAAGATCCTATGAACTCCCCTTCTGGGGATGTTAATATTGTTGCCTACATATGGCAAATGTTTACTTGGCAAATAACGGTCACGTGGAAATATAATTTGAGAGACTTGTGTTGCACTATCCCGTCTATTATTAATCTGCTGTTTCATGAAACATCTCTTTAAAATAAGTTCTCAAGGAACAGGTGTGCTTTTACTTAACCTGCGAGTGGTCTCTTGGTTTATCACTGGCTTCGCTATCTCAAGGATAGACCTTCAATCCAACTGTGCGAGCGTATGCGTTGTTAAGACGAAGTTGTTCTCTGCCTGGGAGTGCCCTAAACTTTTAAAAAGAAAAAATAACTGAATATTTTGTAGTTGAAGTTGAGACACACTATTCATCATTATTCAATTATGCATCTCTGGTCTCCTTATATATTATGGTTACTATCCATATATAACTATAGTATGATATACACTATAACAGCATAGATAAAATGAATGCTAATTACACAATATATCGATTATATAGATTATATAGTTTATACACAGATAACTCGAGTCTATGATCACTTGCTTCTTGTTTCGCTCGTGTCCTTTGGGATGGGTGCAAAAAACCCCACAAAACATTATGTCATTAACAAACTTGGCCGGTTCCATATTGTTTTAATCCTCCGTTTAGATTAAATTTAATTTGTTGAAACTGCTTCAAGAAGGGAAAACTCACAAACAGACGACCAAATCGAACTTACCTTCAAGTTACCTACCCAGGGAAACGACTAGTCTATTTGAGTGGTTTTGCGTTTCTGGTAGAAAATCCGAGAAGTCTTGTTTTGGTAAAATATCTATTCATTTCAGAATTTGCATATTTCAATTACAACTTTTGACATCACAAAACAGGAACTTCAGAGTCTGTACCGGGAAACGTGGTAATTAAATTGGTCAAAATCAACGATCGAGATTATCTTTGTGGAACTAGTAATTAATAAAGAGAAGTTAACACATAAAGGTGATAAAAACATTTTGTAACTTACCCCCAATCAAAGGGGTGTTACTAAAAAAAAGCCTCTCGCGTAGACAAAATAAAGATGCAGTTAATGCCCCAGCAATGATGAAATTGAGTGCTTTTAGATTTGTCATTCTTTAGCAAATTCAGAGGAGAACAAAAGAAATTACCACTCAAAAACCAATTCTGGTTGTTTCTGTGTGCTGACAGGAATACCAATCAAATAGAAATGTTTCATTTATTTTTGTGTTTTCTTACCATTCTGAAAACCAAAAACTTAACATAAAGAAACTATTGTAAGCATGTGTTTTTCTAGAGGAGAGACAGTTCGGTTGCATGTTGTATATGAACATATTTAAGACCTTAGTGCGCATGAAACCAAAAATATGATTTTTTTAATTTTTTAAAAAAAAAAAAAAAAAAAAAAAAAAAAAATAAATTATTTTATTAAAAACTTTTTTTGATAATCCTTGTTTAGAGAAATCTTTTATCTTTCAATATTCTATAAGAGGCAATTCCACACAATGACACAGAGTTTAGTTAATGAAATTTCTCTTCAATGGCTTGTATAAAAATTAAAAATTAAGATCATTGCCTGACAGGTATTCCATTTTGGGTGTGAAGAGAACTAGTCAATGAATGACACTTCTGTATTTTTAACATAGTGAAATAATCACTTGATCAATATTGTTCCTATAATAATTAAGATTTCTCAGTGATAATAAAGTACAATTTTTTGATGGGGAGATCGACATGGATCTTGGTTTTTTGTAAATTAATGAAGAGTTTCTTCTGGATCCATGACCAACACGTTTTGCTTTGACAAAGATGTGCGTTATGGGCTTTTACAACTGCCAGCTTGGTTGAACAATGTTGAACTACTGCACCTGAGATGGCTTTAACTGGCAGCTATATCAAACGAGTGACAAAAAGTTGCCACACGTTTCTATAACCGCTACATGGGAGTAAGGGCATTTCATCCCCTAGTTCTTCTGATCAGATATGGAAAAGACAAGAGAAAGGGCTGCTACTAGTCTGGCTACCAAGCAATTGTCTGAGAAAGGCAGACCAGACATGTAGATGCCCTAAAGTAAATCCATAACAAAACTTGAAGTGCAGTAGACCCACTATCTATCCTCATGAATAAACACTGACTTTGGTTTCTTCCTCGATTAGCGCATTGGTAAGATCTAGGAGGCACCTTTTGTAAAGCACACTCTTTTGCATTTGGAAACACACTCCCTCATAATCAATGATTTTCCTTTGAGTCTCTGTATGTGTTGTGTGTGTTGTTGTGTGTGGCGTGAATGTTTGAGTGTTGTGTGTGTGTGGTGTTGCTTTTAAAGAAAACTTTCAAAGATCAAATTACAGGTCAAAACCTATGAGATATTATTCTAAAGATGGCACATGGCAGTGAACACAGGCCACTTATTAGAGCTGAGTGTGAAGGTTAAACAAAAATCAATTCTACCATTATTTTATCACAAAACTCACTGCCCAATTCCATTCAGTATTATAAATAATATACATTTCCCTTTTCAAATTGATCAACTATAAAATCAGTTAGCGCTAAAACTAATTTTTCAAACTGAATACTATTACAGTACAACTGGTTTTATCTATCATCCTATCTATCATCAACATCTACAGCTATAAATATTTAGTTTGCGTAAACTTTTGATTCTTTTATGACATCCTTGATCATCATAAAATGATTACAAAATTAGAGGCGCATACAAAATCACCAATCTTGATCTCCTCCATAATATTCTAACACACAGGCAAGAAAAACAGGCCAAGAGTCCTTAGTGGTCACAGTGCTTTTCAAAGGCTTATCTAAGAGCACAAATTTATGAAAGCTTCTGAGTTTCTAAATTTTCTTTGGCCTTCTGGATAGAATAGATCGTATGAACTGCAGATTGTGTTGCCAGACATCCACTCTCTATTCTCGTTAAAAGTAGATAAAGTATTACACATACTTCTATTTACATTATAAGCCTCAATGTGTAGTCAAACATTAGAAGACAAGGGAACTCCTTCTATCCCATACATGAATGATTTTAACCTTAATAGAGAAATCGTATATTTTTTGATAACTTTAGAAGAAAGATAACCATGAAAACCGATTTATACATGGTAATTATGCACCATTTATAAAAAATAATAATAATCTTATGAGATATATATATCATTTTAATGCGCATAACGTCCCAATTCCTTATTTATATATTTCAATAACTACATAGTTTCATGATATGCCTGATAGACCTCTAAAACTACCTGAAAAGACTAATTGCTTTGATCCCAGGCATTGCCTATAAAGACATTACTAGCCCAATTCTAGAGCTGGATAAAACCTTAGACTCTGTCCAGACTAAATTTTTCAGACAAGTAAATGAAGAACAAATGCACCAACAACTAATTAAAGTCTCAAGGCAGTAGCAGAGCTTTGTCAGTGCCATTCATCTTGGTCCCAAGCAGAAGGTCCACTCACTGTTTCCATTTACCTTTCTGCACTATATCCTATCATCTCAACCCAAACAGACAGTGCCTACAGAAAAATGCTAGAAAATTTTGTACATTAGAACTCCTGTATATACCTTCATGGTTAATAAGGGGCTAATAATATTATACTGTGAGAGCTGGATAAACCATGCTATGCTTCACTTCTTTAGATTTCACATGGATTGAAAATACCTTTAAAAGAGTGTATCTATTTTTCCAATTATACAAAATACTTTAATTGAAAAACAAGAGTTATGTCACAATCTTCAATATCTCTCCCTCAAATGGTCATGATCGTATAGCATAGTAGGGATACTTATCGTAAACATAAGATTGGTGGGTTGAGAACAAAAAACCAATTCTTAGAGCTCAAGCTTCCAATTCTAAACTCATAAGCAGAATCACTCTGGCAGTGTGCCAGCTTTCGTAACTGATGCATTTTCATGATCATTATTTCCCATTATTCTGGATTTATAAACTTTAAGGCTTAATTTCAATAACCAAGTGCTAACAGGCACTTACTCCGTGTTTGTAATGTATTATTGTAGCTACACAAAAGATGAACGATTATGAAATAAGACATTTTCATCAATATAAAGATACCTAGTGTCAAATTACAAAAAGACTTAATTATTTTTGAAACTCTTCATTTCCTATGTACTACAGTATGTTAAATAGAAAAGTTACATTTCCAGTTTTCTTCTTAAAGTTCTAATAGCCAAGAGTCTAGCGCGCTGTCTTCATATCGATCATTTCTCCTCCCACACGATTAAATATAACAGAGCAGTGAAAATCCTGAAAGAGTTGTTTATAAATTTCCGTAATTGAAAAGCTGCAGCTTTGTTCAAAGAAACAAGAGGATCGAATTTCTAAAGCAAACCGTAATCTCGATTTCCGAAAACACAATTTTACGAAAATGTCACTTTGCTTGTCAGACTTAGTAAACATGGTGCATACATCTCTCATGGTATTTGAGATTAAGGCGTATGTGACTTTTAGTAACAAAGATTACACCCATTTTAGTTAAGGACTTAAAGAATAAAATTTAAAGTTCACGATATTCTCAAAATTGAATAAGGATATTAACATTATTTTGAGAAAAGAATACTAAATATTTATAAGTAGATGAAAGTTACCCTTTTGGTAGAAGCAAAGGTGTAAAGAAAGTATTTTCCTGAACTGAGTGCACTTTGCTCTCTAAAATATTTATTTTAAACCTCAGCCCTAATAATTACTGCAGAATTTTAAGTAAACAAAACTTTTGTATGAAGAGCAAAGTTCAACGTCATCCCTCTTCTGCCTGGTATTAACTTCATGTTGTGAGAAACTTCACACAAATTAATTCTACCTAATAGGTCACTGCAAGAATTAATTTAGGGTTGTTTAGCCTAAGATCTCTTCACACACTTGACCCCTTTGTAATGAAAACCAATGAATCAATGCTAAACCTTTCCTGGAGTCATGCTCCTTCTTTATTTGTTTTAAAGACACCCATTTTGAATAACACTCTACCGAAGATAATAAATGAGTCATAGTAGTATATAGAGTTATCTAACAAAAGCAAAAATTAAATACATTAAGGTAATTGCTAAATGGTAAAAGGTAACTCTTTTTTTTTTTTTCCAAAAAATAAATACATGTATATTTAGGGGAAAAAATAGACATCAGTCATATCTCTCCTCATAAAAATAGGAATGCTTAACCTAATCCGCCTGTTGCATTTGATGGACATTAAAATGAAAATAAAATAAAAAATAGAAAATAGACAAAAATATAGAATTTTGTGAAGGAAATATATAAACAGCACAGCATGACACATTCTTGAGAGCTGAAGGCTACAAAATCTCTGTGAAACATAAATAACAAAGCACTCAGACGCATATTTGATGTTGATATTCATCTCTGAGAAAAACACTGCTGCCTAGGCTTCTTATGAAAATAGAAACAGCCCAAATGGATCTCTTGTAATTGGTTTCAGATAGTGAGGTCAGAAGAAATATGATACAAGAACCGATTATGTGGAACAGGCGGAACAAGAATGTTTACACAGTCACTCCTCAGTATACTGACAAGGGGTGCAGACTTTGCAGATAAACAGCACCCAAAAAGAGATTGCCAGAAGAACATGAGGAATTTTGCTCCTCAAACTCACATATACCAATCTTTAATAATAGGATCATTGTAAAGTGCACTGTTACTTGTAATATCGAGATACAGAATAATAGTTTTCTACCAAACTAGATTTCTTTATTTACTACGCTGTGATCTTTTATTTTTCCAGAGTAGTTGATAAAAGTTATATTTAGACTCTCTCAAAAAAAGGTATGAATTTCTATCTTGTTTTGACTTTCTTCCTGTTAGGCTCCTACTAAAGAGAATGTACTGATAAATGTGATCTGAAATCTCTTAATGCTATTTAATAGAAGAAGATTAATCATCTAATTGTCATAACCTATTTTCCACCAGCTATCTATCGAAGTGAAATTATGCATCTGTAGCTATTGACCCTTTATTTTACCATGCATGATACATAATTAGAATAATTTGTTGGAAAAGATAATTATTTAAAAATATTTTGGAAATATTATTTATAGTACATTTGCATAGAGAAAAATTGTGTGGACTACTGTATTTATATTTCACATCACAATTGAAGCCAAATTTAAAAGCTAAAATCACTTATTTTGTGTGATAAAATAGGAATGAGTAAGGTTTTGTTAAGCTTCTGATAACAGAGTTACTTGGATCTGTATGCCTGGTGCAGATCCAGTGGGGAAGACAATCAAGACATTGATTGAAACAGACTGGGTCCTCAAATCATCTCCAGAGACAATAACAAAGCCCTCAAGATTCACATCCAAGCTCAATACTCAGTGTAATACAGTACGCATCTAAATGCCACCTAAGACTACTGCAACTACACCATGAAGTACGTCTCTTACAGGGACTAATAGCTAAGGCAGATTTTGCTTTCATTCTAGCATCAAGCACTCAGTCTGATGGGAAGAATATATTCTCTACTCAGAGTTGGCATTCAATAGCCAGCCATCTCAAAATAGAATTACACTAATGTGTACTTCAAAGATATCACTTTACGGTGTCTGTCGTGCTAATAGGGAAATTAATTAGCATTTCGAAGACTGAAAACAGGGAAGCAGAAGACACTGTCAAATTATTCTATGAATACCACTTAATATGAATCATGACATTATGGAGGCAATTTCTGAGCACAACAGACACCAACTTCTTAAAAATTCTCCACAAAAATGTACTAAGGCAAAAATGTAAATTATTTAGAGAATTCATTTATTAACCTCAATAATTTAAAAACATGTCTTTTAGGTACAAATGTAATGATCCAACCAAAGAAACCAGCTCGCGAATTTCTCCTTGGTTAGTTCTCCTTATGTGATAAAAATTATTTGATATTATTTTTCCAAATATACTTGGAATTAATTTTTTGTTTCTTACAACCCTGGTTTTCTTTTGTACATTGTGATGGCAATATCATCATTTTGGGGGTATGGACTGAAAGACATCAATAATATTAATATTAACTGAAATCCACATTATTTATTAAATGATAAATATCTGAATGTAAATAATATTTTTGATTCTTTGTCCATTTTCTTTGTCAGTTTAAAGTCCAATTGCAGATGTAATATTTGAGAGCATTAGTTTTTGGAAAAAGAGAAAATACCATGGGATGTTACTTTACCATTTGAAAATTTTTTATTGTTTTAGTTAGGCCTCATCAAGAGACTAAGCACTGCAGACTTAATGATCACAGTGATTAGGTCCTCTTGTCACATTTTCTGTCCCTTCATAAATTACCCTCTATTCATTTACTCAAAGTTAAGAACATCTACTTGGAAGTCAAAAGGCCACAAGCAATGCTAATTGAATGAAGAATCACAAGAGATATTCTTAAAGTAAAACTAGCAGACCCAAATATTTGATTACTGGATGAAGGACAGGAATAAGTCGGTGATAACTCTAAAATGTAGAGTCCACAGCTGACAGAGTGACAGACTGCTGTTAGAAAGAGGATTACAATTACAATAAGAGATGGTTGCTAAGAGGAGTATTTGATGAGATGTTACTACTTGCTCTTCAGCGAAAAACAATAGAATAATTTCTCAAAGATGGCCGGATAAAGTTTTTTATTATTGAACAAAGCCCTAGCTAAGGGACTGAGCTCTCAGGAGTGGAATTAACTGATTGCAATACTGTGTGCGGTTGTTAGTATTTTTTTGATGTACCTGATTACAAAGGATAATTTGTAATAAAGAAGATAATCAAACCTCGGGCCTCAAAGTTTAACAAATAGGTAATTTGTTAAGATATGACAGAAAAGAGAAGCATGCAAGGAAACAATGGTTAAATTGAGGAGACCATAACTGACATACAAATGTAACGGAGGTAATGAGTCATCCCTAGAACGATACCTGTAATACCTATATATCTTCAGCCAGTTGATTTGTAACAAAGGTGCTGAAAACATGCAGTGGGGAATCAGAAGTCTTCAAGAAATGATTCTGGGGAAACTGAATTTTTCAAACACAGGACAGTAGCATTTGACTACCATGTCTCACCAGTTTATAAAAATAAATCTTTGGTGCTTATGTAAAAGAACAAAAACTTAGTCATAAAATATTAAAAAATAACTATTTATGGAAGAAAACAAGAAGGATTAGAATATCTTCTTAGTCACATTTGGCTGACTATGGCAAGGATTTCATTTGTTAGATGGGCCTCCAAAAGCCCAAGAAAAACAAAATACAGTGGTTGGAAATGGGGATTTTAGATCCAAACTGTAAGGGCTTACTGGAATAGGGGCAAAAGGAAATCACATCGCAAAAACTTGCGACAACTTACACAAATTCCAGATATATATATAACGCTTTAAAAATTACCCATTTATGGGCCATAGTTGATGAAATAGTGTAAATATTCTAGACCAATGGGTAGAAGAACTCAATTAAGAAAAGAAAAAAGAACAACAACAACAACAAACAAAAAAAAAACAAGATTAAATTTTCTGTATTTAAAAATGAGCACAACTGAGCTGAAGAGATGCCTAGCACGGTTAATGTGCAACCGACTGCCATTCTTTAAAGAACCATTAGTCCAATCCCACTTAGCAACCATTCCGCGATGTGGCTGAGAACGTCTGTACTCCAATCCATGAAACTCTAGGTATCCAGAATCCGACGCCCTCGTCTGACCTCTGCCCATCAAACAGGCTCACAGATCTGCATGCAGACATACATCATATAAATAAATAAATAATATAATATGAGAATCATTATCTAACTTAGTATAATAAAAAGTAACATAATAATAGAGATAATGAATGATAGATGTGTTTAAGGATTAAAACAACCTTCACCCCAATATTATATTACTATCTAAACACATTTGATTAAAGAAATTAGTGTATAGAATTCTAGTACTGGAAAAATGAACTTCTAATGCTATTTTAAAATATAGCAATCCTAGTTTTGTATTACCCATATGCATAAATAGTGATCTACATAAAATGATCCAACCAGGCAAGAGCCTACTAATCCAATGGGTCGAGAAAATAGTGCAACAGGAAAAAAATCCGAATCATCTTGGAACTAACGGGCATTCTCGAAGACTAGTTCCCATGAACCTATTCTCCTACTATCACAACTTACTCTATGCTTCATAGTGCTTCTCCCGGAAGTACTCTCACATTACAATGTTTCATTCACCCAACTAGTGAGTACTAGCTCTTGTGAACAAGTCACCTAGATCTGATAGGCAAAAGCAGAAGCCTAGTAGATGCTATATGCTGTTAAGAATACTTCTGTCAGACGTCTACAGGTATTAGTCAAGAAAGCAGACTAGACATGAGTCGCGAATAGAAAACCGGTAATCCAATACTCCAAACCACGAGAAAAGCTAATCGAAGAGAAAGAAACAAGAGGATAGAGATAATTCAGTAAGACAAATGGTAAAGCTAAATGCTTTGTGATTTTAGTTAAGTGAGTTTTGAAAGAGGCATTTGTTATTCTTTTTGATTTATTTAGAAAGCAGCACAATCCACGACATATGAGATGAAGATAAGAGAAAGAATAATCATAGACCATCATAACAGTTCTTTCTGGGAAACACCATATTCAAGTATGTGGTCAATCTTAGAGAGTTGTGCACGACAGAACAGTACATATACACTTGCGAGAGACTGAAAATTAAAGAAAACCCATCAGATATAATGACAGCACATAACTGAATAAAAGAGATAAAATGGAGTGAAACCAATAAAATCTGAAAACATGATAAATCACCCTCGACAAGTGAATATCAATCTAATACTTATATCCAGATTAGATAGATAATAGCAACCAAGAGACGCAAATTCAGATATCTTGTGATGGAACCAAACAAGAGAAGCCATCCCATCTGAATTACAGTAGGAGGGCTAAAAGTCATGGTGTACCTCTGGCATTCAAAACACGAATTCTAAATAGATGTTAGTCAAGGGAACACTGTCCTTAGAAAAGGAAAGGAAAGTAATTATATAATTAAATGACTAGTAGCAAGTAAAGAAACAAAACATATCAAGAACAATAGACCACATGGTGTTATTTGACTATCCGGAGAACTAATAGAGTGAAAAAATGTATATCCATGATGTCATCAGGCAATGCGAATACAGACAGTCTCCACTAGTCACCTATGCTATGGCTAGAAGGAAATTAAACCAGCCACAGAAAAAAGATAGGCGCAGAGAGAGGCCATGTGAACATTAGCATGGATTAACGATACAATTTTAACTCCATATGAGCTTAACCTCTACCAGAGTTGAATGATCCTACTGTAGTACAGAAAGACTGCTGATAAAGACTTGAGCGAACAAGTAGATACTTGCGTAAGAGTGACTACTAGCAGATATGGAGCGAGAGTCACGACTAATACATGATATCGTAAGAACTCCACTCTGCTCATATCGTAATTTTAATGCTCCTCCAATACAACAGGTCGCTACTGTAGCGTCAGTGCCGTCCAGTTGAATGAACACTATCATAACTAACATTACCGTCTTGAATCAAATAGAGAAAATCTCACGCAAATGGTCACCACGCAAGACTCCAGCATGCATGACACTAAGTGACTCTCAATCAGGATATCACGATACAGTGGCAACACACACGGTCGTGTCTAAGTACACTTTATCATAAGATGGTTTATATATATACTGAGGACTAAAAAGAGCATAAGATATGCATAACAATAATGCTAACAATGATTAGAAAAGCAATCAAGAAGTAGCTAAAGTAGAATGTGATCCCTCTTTATTTATGCAGTGGAGCCAATATAAACAAAATCATCAGTCCAGAAGAGAAGAAAAGCATCTTTAATGGTATATCAGAAATACAAAGAAGGAGAGATGACCTGGACAGAAGATGGCTCCTAAGACAAGTACCCTATGTCAAAAGTCCAAATCAGTGATATGCATAGTCCTTGCAGAGGAGACCTCTATCTATACTAATCACTAGAGTTCCACGGAAAACGCCACCACAATGTGCAGACTAAGAATCATATTCACCTAAATGATGACATCCTTGGAAGAGTTACGCTATACAGTATGGACCCGAAGGTATTACAATTCACATCAGTCTCATGCCTGTCTGTACCCTCTCCGCAATTGCACAATACAGGTGCACTTACATGCAAAACACACATACACAAAATTTTTTTTTTTTTTTTTTTTTTTATTTTTGTTTTTCTATTTAAAAACAAAAAAAAAAAAAATACAAAAAAAAAAAATTTTAAAACTTTAAAAAAAATAAAGACAGCGAAATAATCCTTATTCCACAGTATCTATGTCTTCCATTAGTCAATATTCAAGAAAGACGGCGTTTTACCAGACTTTTACCAGAGGAATCCTCGTCTATAACGAGCTGGCTCACAATCTACAAGCTGGAGAAACGAACCTCATCATCATATTTCTCTTATTCTTCTTAGGGGAGTTTAAGAAAGTCTCTTGTATTAAAACTCTGTGGCACCTAGAAGATAGTCGTTTTTAGGACTCATTACAAAAGGTTGTTACTAGTAGGATCCACAGAGGGCTGAGTCTGCAGCAATCTGAGGCATTTCTTCCCTTCATGCCCAGAGGAGACAATCCTTCCTGCTGGCACTTCTGGTACATCTACTCACATCAAAGCTGCATTTTCTTTCTCAGCCATTAATGTTGTGATACTTCTGCCTGTGGGAATATACAAATCCTTTCCCGTGTTAGTTTTTAGATTTGGGTGCCAAGGTTTTTTGACAAAAAGATTTTCATATCATATCTATATCCCCCTTTTTTATTTTAGTTATTTTAGTTTTTATTTTGGACCCATGGTCTCAAAAAAGCAGTTGTATTATAATACCTATTAGGGGTGGACATCAAGGCACAGATTTCAATCAAGTTCCACCCATGCTGTTTTGGGGTTAATGGTATGTGATTAACTTAGGAAACAAACTTTATTTTTGAGTTAATTCATCCTATAGGTGAAAACGATTGCTACCAGGTGATACTACATGACAGCAAAGATTATAGAGACACATTTGTTTATATACCAATCCCAAAGTAATTGTTTATACAGGTTTTTTAATTAGTACAAAGCTAATGTGGACAACAGCAATTTATATCACCAAATTAACTCCGATGCATAACCATGCCTATATACTCAGTCGATCTATGTAAATCTCCGAATGCTGAGCTCTAAGATAAACATATTAAGAATACAATATGGTTACTTATATAACCTGATAAAGTCACAACCTCAAAACACCATATTGTCCTATATCCTGAATCTCGACTTAAGAAAGCTAAAATCTTAGAGCAATATGAAATATGTCGATAACTATACGTAATAGAAACTAACTGATCCGTCATATGTAAATAACCATAAGAATAGACATATGCCATATACCATGCAGAAGATAGCTACTAATATCTACGGCGTGTCCCTCATCACACAGCGCGCGCCCCACACCTCTCCTCAGATGGATACATACATGCAGAGTACACACATATATTAGTCCAGTTGTACCATGAATGGAGAAATTGACTTTTTCTGCTATGATATAGTCTTCTTGAATTTAATCATGTGCATCTCCTTCTCCACTAGAACAAATAGTGTATGAAATAACTGATATATAGTGTGAACAGAAAGTTACCACGTAGCAAGCCATACCACACTGAAGGTTGAAGAGGTAGACGCATATGAGATAACGTTATGTCTCTCTAGGGCACTGATGTTACGGATTACTATAAACATGTATAAACAGACAATAGTATTCTCTTCTAGCATATCCATACCATCTTATATCACTAGGCAAGCAAAGGTTAATGATGTTGTTACTTATCTTATAACCGACTGAATACAGTAATATTCCTATAAATTGTGTATATACATTAGTAACCACAATTTTATCTTATCTTAATTATCATCAGTTGAGGGCTATTGAGCGAGTTTGAGATATCCTCATCATTATTTGCTATAGTGAGAAAAACCAAGAAACTATGAATATTAGCCTCAAAAATCACCAATAAAGCTAGACACAAGATAAAAAATATAAGTGCTGTGTGGCAAATGGAAATCTATATGCGTCTGCAAGGTATAATATATAGAGATCATAGCTGATGAAAGGCTTCTGCCAAAGCTCATACAGCCACTAGAGGATATGACAGTAGGGTAATAGATGTGATCATTATCAGAACACTCGCGCCCGTAACTATACCTAAAGTCATGTGTAGATACATAGTCTGTGTTCGAGGCAACGGATGTCTGCTAAGGCGAGATTTACCTAACAGCGTGGCTCTATATACAGCCATATAGTTACATGCCACATGTCTCATCATATCACCACCATGCAATACTGGGTATACAGACATGCAGGTGTTCCCCTTTCCCCACACCCTCTCAAGCACTTGGCATCATTTGTTTTCTTGATCCCTAGCCAGTCTTACCGGTGGGTAAGTAAGATGTTAATCTCTTTAATAAAAAGAGATAGTGAAGATATATTAATTATACAAGCATACTGAGTGCACCTTGTATGATAGGAATAAGTAGCGGTGTTTAATAGACAAAAGAAAAACTATGCTTACATTGAACGAGGTGATAGTTCTCAGCGCATCTACTAGAAACATCCGTGCGCATGCTGTTGAAGTTCTTGCCTGTTATAAGTTACAAGAATCTTTGCTCCATACTCTATCTCGACGTGATATAGTCAAGATCTCTCGAGTATTATTTAACGGTGTTCTTTCTGTTGTTGTATGAGATGAGTAGCTTGTGTGAGTACAATCTGCGCAAAAATTAATGCTTTGTCCAGATGTATCTGCTGTGAATGTTTGCTCCCAATGACTTACACATTATTAAAATGAGTTTCCTTGAGAGATATGCGACTATCATAACACAGAAATAGATTACTCATTAAGTAGTAGCGCAAGACATCTCAAGGAACTCGGAATGTTCTCGATCATATATTCAAGCACAGAAATCGCAAGTAATTACATATATCATCATACAGGAAGAGGTTAAGAAGGAGCGTACGAGTCGCTCAACAGGTATTACCTACCGTCCTGACCCACACACATATATAATGGCGTGTAAATAAGAGCTGGACATCACTAACGCGTACCTACCACATTCTGGAAAATAATTCCTGCTAGGTAGAAAGAGAGGCAAGATCAAGGCCATCCGCGATGTTCTGGACAAGACCAGTGTATGAACATTAGAATAAACATGGGAAAAGATTGATATATGAGACCGCACTTGCAAGTATGATATCCGATGTCCATCAGATAGAGAAATTCGCATGAGCAGGTCAGAAAATATGCCACTATATAATACCAAATAAAGCAAAAGAAATCTGCCTGAGGGTCTCCTTGAGTCACTAAAATCATGAGTACTGACTCATCCTCGCTCCAAGCACTCTAGCTCACAGACTCAACCGTAACTTCTCGCGCCTGAAGAGAACTAATATGAGTGTCGCCAAAACGACATCACACCTGATTGTAGACAGCTCAAGATTAGCTAGCATCTATGAATCATTGACATTATCCCTCCACAATCTAGATTGACGTCAATATTGTTAGCACTCTGCGATCGTCCTTACGTGAGGCTGATAACTCCTACTAACTAATGCACCACAGAATCTTAGGATAACTATGCCTTCTGAATGGTTAGGAGATTATTATTAAAACAGCGCAGGAAGAGACCACTTGGTCCCGCACTGGTCAACAGATGAAAGAGAAGACAATGTACTAGAATTCCGTCTCGGTATCTTTAACAGTAACCACTCCAAGAACACTTACTTGGCCTCGTCAGCACCCTATTTAACAAATGAGTAACTCTCCTACCGATGAGAAACGCCATTCTAACTCAGTACCATGTGCTCATAAGAGACAACTCATAGTATATTCACACTCTCTGCACCTCCAGACATGTTCACGACAGGTGCCAGAACCGCATGCCACACATACATCTCATACACATACAAAAAAATATAATAAAAAAATAAGCTAAATCATAATGTATGGAGAAACATATAAAAGAGAAGATCTGAATATAAAATAAATCCATCTTGGCTACCCACAAATAATACTTCTATGTACAGTCATTGACAAGTTACACCTATTCATACACATTAAGTCAATATCTAAAATATAGATAAAAAGTATAAATAAAAAAATAATAGTAGATGACAAAATATATTAAAATTTAAGAAATATGATAGGATGATCAGAAATAAAGAGTAAAAATCTCATATCGCGCTGCTCGGCACAGACGCATAGTGCTAAGCAAATTAGAAAAAGCAAACAATCAGCTCCTAGAGAAAACTATCTTCGCACTAGTATATGACAACCAAAGCACAACAGGTCCAGAGAAAGTACACTGTTTTGCTTCACATCGGCAGATATAAGCATACTCTAGACGCTATTATGCTAAAGGACCTATCAGGGAAAACCAGCTAATCTTGCGGGAAGAGGGGCGTGTACTCTATATAGGCGTCAGCATGATAACTAATCACATGAAGCTAAGTTTATCAGGAATATAAATGTATTATAAAGAAAAACTCAAGCTCACATAGTGGCTGTGATAGGGATGTAGATCAGAAGAGAATAAGTAATATGAAGTGTGGCATAATGAGTGGAAAAACTGAGCATAGAAATACAATAATTAAGACATGACTAGGATATACACTCAGTATTCCTGATCAAAATGGTTGACAACACTACGCACAATACAAGCCTCTCACCCTCTCTGAAGCATCTGAAGGTGACTCCGTTGAGGATCAGGTGATCCATGAGCTGATATAGATGGGTAACTCTTGGTTCGACCAGATAGGCTGATATATGCAATATTGAGAATTTATTATACTGCCCCAGGCAATTGAACTAGGTAATCCTAAGAATATGCTATAGCTACTCACAATATTTCTATCGATCATATATCGTTACAACAAAAACCTAATCGAAAATAACTGATAAAACTATCACATACAAAAATGAAAAAGTCAGAGAAGGAATGCAAAGATAGAAACTGATACATCACGAGCATGAGAATTGCTAATTGGCAATACATATGTATATAGAAAGATCTGCATGGAAAAGGCTTGTGATCTGTGGCCGAAGTCTATCTTTATGAGGCGGAAGGGGAAAGGGATATATGCCTGAACTGAATTGGAAAATGATGTATAAAATACACAAAGCATCAATAAAAATAAAAATAAAAAAATAAAAACAAAAGAGAAAAAGTAGTCAAAGTGTTAGGCTAAAGACGAACATGGATGGAGAGGAAAAGGACTACTGTGCAAACTCTGTATCTCTTCTTGAGATCCATACATCTGGAAGGTTCCAATAGCAACATATCAACTACACCAAACCCAGTAAAACTAGATCTTAGATACCTTAACAGAATTTTCAAACAATGTATTAAGTGTGTGTCTGTAAATCCAAAGACTTCTTTTAAGTTTATTTTCTAGTCATAAAGATCTGTGCTCCAAGTCCTATAAATTCATTTCTCAAATTTCCACTGACCAGAACTACAAAGACTAACCACTGAATGTTCTTTATCACTTAAAATAATTGTACTTACCTCTCACCCTGTACAAAAATCAACTACAATTGGAATGAAGATCTCAACATGAAACCTGAAACCCTGAAGGTGATAGAAGAAAAAGTTGGCAACCACGTACAAAAGACTTTCTAAATAAGACAGCAGCTGTGCAGGAAATAAGGTCAACAGTTAACAAATGGGACGTCATCAAACTCAAAAGCTTCTGTACAGTGAAATAAACAATCAAGGAAGTGAAGAGAAGACCCATAGAGTGGGAGGAAATCTTCACCGGTGATACATCTGACAGAGAATTAACATCCAGAATATATAGACTCAAAAAACAAAGAAGTAAGAAAACAAATGACCTACTCAAAATATGGAGTAAAGAACTGAACAGAGACTTACCAGTGAGGAATTAAAGATGGCTGAGAAACATCTTAAAAAGTGTTCAAAATTATTAATAATTAAGGAAATGCAAATTAAAACCACTCTCAGATACTATCTCACTCCAATAAAACTGGCCAAGATCAAGGAAACAAAAGACACTAAATGCTGGAGAGGTTTCAGGGAAAGGGGAACACTCATCCACTGCTGTTGGGAATGTAAACTCATGCAACCGTTATGGAAAGCAGTGAGGAGAACACTTAAAAGACTCAAAATGAGCCTACCACCTGACCCAGTCATACCACTGCTGGGTATATACCCAAAAGACTCATTGTACTGCAAAGATACATGCACATCTATGTTTACTGCAGCTCACCTCACAATAGCAAAGAGCTGGAACCAACCCAAATGCTCCTCAATGGATGAATGGATTACAAAAATGTGGTACATTTACACAATGTAGTACTATTCAGCAATAAAGAAAGATGACATCATAAACTTTGCAGGTAAATGGATGGAACTCAAAGCCATTATGCTAAGTAAAGTAACACAGTCCCAGAAAAAGAAATGGAGAATGGTTTCCCTCATTTGTGGATGCTAACACCAAATCCCCATTTGAAAGGCAAGCTGAACAACATTATTGTTATATTTCTTTTTTATCTGAAAGCAACTGTGTTGTTATAATGCAAATATCTTAACAGGCTTTAAAATCAATCTACCACTTATTTTCAGACTCTGTAATTGTGGCATATGGGTGGAAGGCATGTACTCATATCTTAGAGTAATATAAAATTAGAGGGGGAAAATGTGAATTACTAAATATATTTTGGAATTAACATACAGTTTATTCCCAGAGGTCATAATTTTAATCCATATGTGATGATTATATAAGCATCTATTAAAGCAATACAAAGGGGAGGGAAAAACAAAAACATAAAGACTGGGTTAAAGAACTGAATGATACAGTTAAACTCTGCCCAAAACAACAAGCTTCTGAAGGGAAAAACAAGACATGTATGGCAGAAGGCATGAACAGGGGTGGGATGGGGGCAGGGAGAGAGGGGAATGTGTCCAAACTGGATTGAAAGATAATGAATGAAATGCACAATTCATCAATAAAAGTATTAAAAATAAAATAAAATAATTGTAATAGTAAAAAAAAATCATCAAAATCAATTTGTTTAGAGGGGTATTCAAAATAGTAGTTAATAACCAATATATTTTTATATTGCTTAGAACTCATACTCTTTCATACCCAACTAAAATTAACATACCAACACAATTTATTTTTTATCCAAACTCTTTCAGAGTTAGAAATTAAATCTAGGGAAAAAATTGTGTACAAGTCAAGAATTTACAGGTAGCTGAAATAATTTTATTTTTGGTCTTTTTGAGACAAGGTCTCCCTTTAGTCCCAGCTGGCCTGGAGCTCACTACGTAGACCAGGCTGGCTTTAATTCACAGAGATCTGCCTGCCTCTGCCTCTCGAGTGCTGGGATTAAGGGTGTGTGCCACCATGCCCGGCCTAAGATGGTTCTTAGACGCCATGTAGGTGCTGGGAATCGAATCTGGGTCCTCTGCAAGAACACTCAGTGCTCTTAACTGCTGAGCCATCTCTCCAGCCCTGAATAATTTTTATCATTCTGTATTTCATAAGAAATAAAATTATACTAATTCTATGACAAAAATTATTTAGTATATAGTTATAAAAATGAAAATGTTAAATTAATACTAAGAGGAACACATGTAATCAAAATAATGAGAATTAATCAGGCTGTGGGGATAGCGCAGCCATTAAAAGCTGAGGCTAAGAACTGCAAAAAAAATAATAATAATAATGAGAATTATGAAACTACTGCATAGCAAAATGGTATCAATGTAAGAAGAGGCTAAAAATCGGTATCCCCAGATAGAATACAGAAGGAAAAATGTTTTTAAATTTCT
>VZQC01003378.1:49469-86514 GCA_009823505.1 Rhizomys pruinosus
TACCTGGCCTGGCGCGTTATGGCGTCTCCCCTGCGACCCCGGTTCCCGCCCACAAGTCCAGCCGGGACCAGAGCAGAGGGAAACGCGTTTACCTGGCCTGGCGCGTTATGGCGTCTCCCCTGGGACCCCGTAGACGGGTTCACAGCGAGACCCTCTCCCAGCTGCCCCCCGCCAGACCCCGCCTAGAGCTGAGGAGCTGTTTACCTGGCCTGGCGCGTTATGGCGTCTCCCCTGCGACCCCGGTTCCCGCCCACAAGTCCAGCCGGGACCAGAGCAGAGGGAAACGCGACCCTGCTCACCCTAGCGCGGTCCCTCTCGTTTTTAAATTTCTAAATGCATGTATTTATTTCATGTCATTATGATTGAGATGTTAGTGGTAGAGATGGTATTTATTTAATAGTTTAAATTTTTTTAAGTTCTGTTCAAAGTATAGAACTCTGGAACCAAAGAGATAGCTAGGTGGGTCAAGGTGTCTGCTGAAAAGCCTGATGATCTGATTTCCACACTCAGGACCCACAGGGTAGAAGAAAACACCACACCAAAAGTTGTCTTCTGACCTCCACACAAACAGCACCATGACAAGCATGTGGGGGTGGGGGGGTGGATGACACATGTGCATACACACACACACACACACACACACACACACATACACACACTAATAATGAATAAATATTCTCTAAAATCTCTGCAATTATACAAAATATCTATACTTTGCTCATTTATACTATTACATAATACCCAATTCAATTAAGGACTTTTCAAAATAAACTTCATTAAGAGATACTGAAAAGTAGCAAGCTTGAATTCTAGACATAAAAGCTAGAGTCTAAACATTTTCCCTGGTATAGGTAGGGAGCCCCCATTCAGAATAACCCTCCCAATTATAGCTGTAAACCCTGGACTGAAGAGCTACTCAAGGGTTCCACAGACCATGGAAGAAAGACAAAGACAAAAAATAAGGCAACCAGAATTTATCTCCCCACTTTATTTGTGGCATTTCCCTGAAGGTAGAAAACAACACAATCAATTATATAGTGAAAAAAAATAATGGCAGAAAACAAAGTGAAGGCCTTTGTAGGGAGATAAATTATTTCTAAAAAACTGTACTGCAATACATAGTGAGAGAAGTTTTTCAGAGAACCTCTAAAAAGTAAATAAACAATAGATGGAACAGAAGACAATAAAGAAAAATGAAGTTTATGCATAGCAATTAAAACTTGCTAGTATTAATGCTACAATTAAGATAAAGAGCCTCTCATCCAGGTGTGATGACACACACCATTAGTCTCAACACTTAGGAGTCAGAGGTAGTTGAATCTCTGTGAGTTCAAGGTCAGGTAAGCCCCATCTATATACTGAGTTCCAGGCTAGCCAGTGCTGCATAGTGAGACGGTATCTTAAAAAGAAACTAGATAGAGCTTCTCAAAAATATATTAACTGCAATTTCCCTACAAAATATGCCATCTGAAAGTAAAAATACAGATGGGTTTAAAATAAATAGATGATAAAAGATAAACCATGCAAATAGTAAACATAAAATGGTGGGATTTGCATGCAGATAGCATGTAGTATAAATTTCAAGATAAAGATTACAGGAGACAATTGGAATATTTTGTAATGGCTAAAAATGCAATCCATCAGGAAAGCATAACATAACCTGCACAAGTATGGTATATACCTAAAAATAGAAGCCCAAATGGAAAATTTTTATCTATATTCATATCAGCGTATCCTAACACCAGTCCCCCATAAACTGGTAGAAAATAACTGGACAGCAATCTCATCGGCCTGCATGAATTTTCAATCAACACTAATGGACTCAGTGAGTTGCCTGTGTATATATGAAGAGGTCATGAAGGGAGAGGGATTAGAGGAGGATGAGGGAATTAGAGGGGAGAGGGAAGGGTGGAAATGACACTAATATAGTACTTGTGTGTATGAAATTCACAAAAATATAAAACATTAATTATAAAAAGCAAAAAGATCTGTAAACTACTAACCACCAGATTTCTGATGTGTATTGATATAAATATTCAGTAACTGATAACTGTGGAATCAATATTCTTATGAAATGCACAGAGTAAATTCATCATACACATGGTATATTCACAAAAGAAGCCACGATGCAGTTTCATCAAAAACTTGCAGGCCAGCAAGATGGCTCAGAGGGTAAAGGCACCTGCTGATTCACCATGACAGACTGAGTTTGGCCCTGAGAACCCAGCTACTGCTGGAAGGAGAAACTAGCTCCACAAAGCTGTCTGATGTCCACATGCACACCCCACAGTCACACTCAAATACACACATACACACACAATGGTAATAAATAAAATTTAGACTCTCAGTAAAGGTATGTAATTGAAATCATATACAAAGTTTTTCTGACCACAACAGAATGAAAATAAAAGTCATTGACAATAAGATTAAATAAAATAAACAGACTCAGAAGGATTAATATTTCATGTTTTCACTCATATGCAAACATCTAGATTTAAAAAAAAAATACATGGGGCTGGAGAGATGGCTCAGCAGTTAAGAGCCCTGATTGCTCTTGCAGAGGACCCAAGTTTGATTCCCAGCACCCACATGGCAGCTAAGAACGGTATTTAATTCCCAGTTCAAGAGGAATCCGCTGCCCTCTTCTGACCTCTGCAGCATTGCAGGACATGGGTGCACAAACCGACATGCAGACATTACACTCATACACATAAAAAATAATAAATAAATAAATTTTTAAAAGTACATAAAAATAGAAATAGGAATATTTGAGAATAGAAAGGGAAACAGCAGAATATAAAGGGGTAGAAAAAAGTAATTAGGAAATGAGTATAAAGTACATTATGTGCATGTTTTAAAAAGACAAATTACTTAAGACGCATACAATGTAAAAAGTGCATAGGAAAACCCTAATATTTAGAAATGAGAAATTTCTTAATAACCACTAGGTCAATGAAAAAAATTAAAGACTGAATTATAAAATATTTTAATTACCTAGTAGTCAAAATAAAGCATGCTAAAACATGTCAGCTAGAGCAATTATTTGTATGAATGCCTATTTTAAAAACAAGTAAATTAGTACAAAGTCATTATCTTGTTGATCCCCCTTAAGAATCTATAAAACCAAGAATGAAATATATTTTAAATCAATACATGGTTACCACATGGCCACTCAGAATTTTCCAATCTTTAAGCAACACTTCCTTTATGATGAGAAACTGTCTCTGAGTTCTTGCTCTCTTCTAGAACTGTGCTTTTTTCCCTGGAGAGAAGATATGCTATGCCCTCTGCTGAAAGATTTATTCTGCTAAATACCCACTTTCATCCCTCAGTGTTCTACCTCCCACAGCACCTTAGGACCAAAGCACAGTTCAGCCAATGCTTTACCACTTTATAGCACCAACAGTCTCCCCACCTGTCTCCCATAACACCTCCTTTGTTTCCCCTACCAGTGGTCTGTCATGAATGCTTTAACGATTTCATTTATCTCCGGCTTTGTCTACAGCCCCCCCCCCAAGCTTTCTCCAGTTATGCTCCATGTTCTTTTCACAGCAATGGGGCTCTTTCCAGTACACAGTTTCAAATTCCCCCAGTCTTTGCCCTTTGCCCCACTCGATACCACTCCTCTGAAGTATTTGTTACAGCAGTGCACTGCTGTTCACAACCAACCTCTGTCTTGTTCTATTTGAGATCCTATTAGAAAATAAAGTTAGATATTTATAAACAATATAAATTAATTTTGCACAATTCTTATGGCTGAGAAATGCAAAACCAAGATGAGCGGATTCAATGTCTGATGAGGATCTCTCTCTTTCTCCCTCTCTTCTTCTCACTCTCTCTCCTTCCAAAGATGGCAACTTCAAGCTGTGTCCTCAGGTGGCAAAACGTGTTGCTCTTCCTCCATCCCTCTTTGGTAAGGACACTGAACCTTCCCTCATTACTTCCCAAAGGCTCCACGTCTTAAAACTATGACATTGATAATTAAATTTGCACATATGAATTTGGGAAGGACACAAATATTCAAACCAGAGCATTGGCTACCCTGTAGCTAGACTGTTAATGGGGGAGATGGAGAGGAGAGAAAAAGAGAGAGAGAGAGAGAGAGAGAGAGAGAGAGAGAGAGAGAGAACTAATTTTAATGCATATACTGAATACATAGTATCCAAGTTAGGCATCAGGAATAAATTCAAGAACTCTATTGTACAAGATGGTGTTGGTAATTAATTTCTAAATATTGTATATCTGTTGTTAGATTTGATTTTGAAAGAAAACCCATTTTCATACTCTATAGCAAACAGTATAGTCTAATATCCCTTCTTAACATAGATGCAAAAATCCTTAAGGAAATATTGGTACCAAATCCATCAAAGTGTGAAAAGGCACATGCAGCATAAACAGTTGAGGCCCATACCAGGAATGCAAAATGGATTTGACATTTCAAACTTATTCTATGTAATTCACCATAATCACAGTAGGAAGAAAAATTATATAACAAGCTTAACAGCAGAAAGTTGACAAAATTGCACATCTAGTCATAATAAAAACTTTCATCAAACTTAATTTGCGGGGAAGTTAGTCATTCTGATAAAGACATTTGTAAAGTTTCTACTTCATATCATATTTAATGGTGCAAGAAATGGACTAGCACTGGATGGAAGGGAAAGGTATGCTGGGGGCAACACCTAAGGGTTCCCAAACAAGACTTTAAAGTGGGCATTGAGAGGGATGTAAATTTTCCCTGCTGAGACAATGCTGCCCTCCCTGCTTCTCAGTCGTGATCTAATTGGTCACTCCCAGCAGCTCACTGCAGGAATAGGAGGCACAAAGTGGCCAGCAATCTTCTAGTTAAGACTCCTCCATGCACACAGCACTTGACTCTACTTGCAAGGCTGCACATGAAGCCACCTCCCCAAGACCTTCTACAACAGTCTTCCCAGTTGGTTCAGGGATGTTTTTCTAGTTCCTTTGAAATACTAATGCTGTTTGCCTTCTCCTTTTTAGAAGGTGCCCTTTCTTTTATGTTATTGGTGTTCTGCCCTAAGTTTCTGTTAAATACATTCTATCACAATTTCAAGATTTTGGGTGGAAAAGGATGAAATCATATCAGTTCAGCCTATCATACAAATCTAATTAATGAATAATGTTCAAGGTTTATCAGATACATGGAAATGGGAGCTTCTATTCGCTGTTATTGGGATGGAAAACAAGATAAGAATTGTTTTGAGGGGCTGGAGAGATGGCCTAGCGGTTAAGAGCACCAACTGCTCTTACAGAGGACCCGGGTTCGATCCCCAGCACCCACATGGCGGCTGAGAACCGTCTGTAACTCCAATTCCAGGAGAACTCCAGTTCCAGGGGAATCCGACGCCCTCTTCTGACCTCCGCGGCATTGCACAACAAGGGTGCACAAACCTACATGCAGACAGTACATTCAAATAAATAAATAAATAAATAAAATATAAAAAAATTTTAGAAAAGAATTGTTTTGAAAACCGAATGGGTCATGTAAGCAAGCATACAAATGCAAAACGCATATAAACACATTTTCAATACTGACACTATTTCACCCAATTATTACCCTGTTGTAGGAATGAATTTTTTAGTTAGATTCATAAGCAAAAACATTCATTCAAGGTTTAAATGCAAAATAAGGATTTCCATGATATCCCACATTAGAAGAGCAGTTAAATAACACACAAGCATGTTAAAATAAAATAGAGAAATAAAATGAAAAGATAAAAATATTTAGTGTTATATGAAAATGTTTTAAAGTAATTGACAAAAATTATCTAAAACATATACAGTAATGGTTCAAAATATTTTTATGAATTTAATTACATATGCAGACTCTTAAATAACCTGAAGAAAATATATTGAAAGTCAATTGGTACTTGGTTGTTGAATTAATTTAGCTTAATCATTAGATATTATTATTTTTTTCTATGACTTTAAGTGTTCTTGCAAAAGCACATACTCTAATTATCAGAAAATTATGAAAGCACAAGGATGTTATTTTAACAGAAATGAGCTTATTTTTAATAATTAGCCTCCATGACCCATTCCCAAAGCTTCCAGTTAATCAGGGTCTAGGTTTTATTTATTTTATTTATACTGAGAGCTATTCTATCCCTCAGTGTCTAAATTTGATTTTCAAAGTAATTTCTGGTGAGTTTTGTCTTGTAATGATGAAACCTGTTATTATCTCTGCATGGGGACATCTTCACATTTTCTTCATGCTACTGAGAAAGATTAATACAAAGCATCTCCACAACTGCAGATTAACAATAACCAGGACCTCTGAATAAAATAATTTTATGCTCTGTTTTCAACCTCCTGTTTTAGTAATGAGCTTTTAGAAACTTAAAGCATAAACCCTTAGAATCAAGGTCCTCTGTGGCTTCTCCTGTCTGCCATGAATGATTAAGTGGCTTATTAAGATTATTAAGCTTGGGCTTCTAACGAATTGTTTTAGAAGACACAATATCCTAGTTGACATCACTGAATCTTGTGGGACTCTCTTATTTAAATCTTCCTGTAAATTGTGATAATATGAACCAAGGAGCTATGGTAATTAATTATCAAGGATTAATTCATTTAAAGTTGCTTCCCTTTCCTTATTCCTTCACCTTCATCTTCCTCATGTCAGAATCTGGGTGCAGACAAAAATGTAGTAAGAATTCTGTTTTCTCCATTTTCATCTAAGATAGTTAAACTTGGGATAGTTTCTAGAGAGTCTCTCTCCTCACCTTTGCCATGCATCTAGCTAGCTTACTTGACACAGGGCATCAGTTTAAACATCAACCTTTGAGGGAGGTATCTGGAGCCTCCAGTCCTCACAGTCACACTAGCATAGTGATTTGCTTTGACCCTGTACCCAGTGCCTGACCAGTTGGTAATATCAGACCAGACTGGACATCTGATCTACCTTATCTTCCATCATAACTCAAACACCGGCACAGTTTTTTGACATACCATATTGTTATGATAAAAATCTCTGAATGATTTAGCTATAAATCACTCTTTTCCTCTTATCATAGCTTGATCAAAATAGCGACCTTTTAAAAAAAGATTTTATTCAATCTTCAGGTTTTGGAACCTTTAACAGATTCCTCTAATTTTCTATGCAAGACAGAGTAGCATAATCATTGGGCACTGGATTAATGCCTGTGAGCATTTCTAGCCACACTGCTTCTCATTTCTTAGCCAGGTTTCAAGTCAATGCATCTGTCTAGTCTTTTCAGTTCATTGAACCACATGTTCCTAAGTTTCAAATAGAAAGCAAATATAATACTTCCTCTATATGGTTTACACAGTTAGTGAAAGGATCAGGAGATGATCTCAATGAAACTGTTTTACAGACTCTAAAATCTCAACCCAGGAGGTGGTCATCTTTAACAGCTTCCATGCATAGAGGCTCTTCATTCTATTGATTTTCAGGGTTGGGGAGAAAGACAGAAGGCTAAAGAGAGAGGAGAAGAGAGAAAGCACACATGTAGGTGAAAGTTAAAATTACTAGAACAGTCTGTTATATCCAACCCATCTTTATATTGTTAACAATAAACCATATCATCTGGACAAAAGAATTGATTTCAGAAAAAGTGAACACAGAGGTAAGATCAAATTTTGAGTAATTTCCAACCCCAGAATAATAAAAGAAGACCCACTGTGCTCTTATTTGGGGAAATTATTACATTGGGTTCACTAGAAATATATCTCAGTCTCTAACTCTATTTTCATCTCCATCTATGCTGGATAGCTTTAGTGTCAACCTGACACACCTGGGTTAAAGGAGCCTCAACTGGGGAATTTCTGTCTCTACCTCTATCTCTCTATATCTCTCCTTATTCCTGGCATAATTATGTTGGTAGAATCACCACAAAATTGCTTCTCACTATAAGATATATGAGCTTAAAATCTAAAAGTCAGCACACTAAAATTCACTGTCCTTCAGGGTAGCTTTTATTCAGTTAATAGACAAAATGATTTATGAAATCAGAAAACCCACAAATATGTAAATAAAAATATGGTTGACCTTAAACACAAACATAAGCAAAAACCAGCTCTTATCTTCCATAGGCTAATTATCAGCAAAAGGCAGCCTTTAACGGGAAGGGCCCTTGATGAGCACAGAATCACAAGAGTTATATAACCCAAATAAAAGCCTGGAATTTGGGGGTCTACAGCAAAACCACTGGCCAATATGTCCTTCTGTGTTTAGAATAAAGATGGTCAGTGTTTGCTCCTCTAGGACAACTGTCCCTAAACTACAACTGTGTATCATCTCCTTTACTGTTATTTTTCCTTTTGGCTTATACATGTATCCAGTCATGTCTTGCTCTAGTCCTGCCAACAAATCTTTTTTTTTTTCCAAATGACTGCATACCTCTACTCTGATCTACTATCTATTGATTTTATAACTTAATTCTCAGAGAACAATCTCATTACCACTATTTACAAGCTCCTTAGGGCACTTCACAGCTGCCTCCAAACACCACCATCAATAAAAACAGGAAAAAAAAAATCAGTCAGACATGATCTGAGCTTTCTATGATACAAAGAGTATTAAATTATTAATCAGAGTTCAAATACAGGAAGAAAAAAAAATCAACATTTTAAATAGTAAGTCTGCTCAGAATTCCATTAAAACAAAAACAGTGAAGAGCCCAAAGGATTTTTTCATATGTCCTGTCTTGACAAATAATGCAACAGATGTTAAGGAGCATGGAATAGCTTTTCATTTAAGGCATTAATGTGTTTAATGAAGTAGCAAAAGAAATGAGAAATCAATTTCTTACAGCTTATTAATTCATGCTAATGGATTGATTTACATTTATAATCAACTACTCTTAGTCTCTTTCACTGATATCTGACTGTGCATTTATAATATATCACTCTTGATAAGTGTCATTAACTTCAATACAATGGAAAACCAGTGCATACATTCTTTGAATTACCAGACACCTCATGAATAAGACTTCTTGCAGAGACATAGACTATTCTAATGCTTATATGAGCAACTACATATCTGATGATTAGGGTTCAAAGTAGAAAAAAGTTCCAAGAGCACAGCCTTTAAGAACTGGGATTTTTTTATTTTGTTGTAAATTTCCAGACTATTTTAATATACCATTAATGGAATCCAGATAATTACTGAAGAAGGCATATTCAATAACCAATTTAACAAATCTCTATGCTATGCAAATAAGCTCACATTCCTAAAATCTGTGTCCAATAGATAGTAGAATCATTTTTTCAATGAATGACAGTAGCAAGGAGAAAGTATCTATGAGTACAGTGGAAAAGAGACTTGCTTGTATGACTCTGTGTTTAGTTAGAAAATTCTATGACATTTGCCACTATTTTCTAATCACTGTTGTAACAGGAGCATATGGCCCAGATGACTGCCAGCAGCTTGCTTGCCATTGGGAAGTTTTGTGGGTTTTTTTATTTTTTTTATTTTGTTTATTTATTTATTGTATGAATGTACTGTCTGCATGTAGGTTTGTGCGCCTCTGTCGTGCAATGCCGAGGAGGTCAGAAGAAGGTGTCGGATTCCCCTGAAACTGGAGTTCTCCTGGAACTGGAGTTACAGAAGGTTCTCAACCACCATGTGGGTGCTGGGGATCAAGCCCGGGTCCTCTGCAAGAGCAGTCGGTACTCTTAACCGCTAGGCCATCTCTCCAGCCTGCCATTGGGAAGTTTTAACCCAAGCCCATTCCACTATGTATATCTGCCCTGACTCATTCCCAAACAGAGTGAGGTTCAGCCTTTCTACTATTTTTCAATGTTTCTAAAGAAAGCATACAAACACCCAGAACTATACACATTAAAACAAAACTGCTTGGAAGAAGCTTTGTAGTATGACCCAACCCACACAAGGGAGAACATCCATACCATACTTACAAATCAACTTTCAGAGGAGAGGGAAAGGGCGATGACACTTAGAAAAGTATAAATTCCTAATCCCTAGATTGCTTTCTCCTTTAAGCCAAATATATTTAAATATTCAAAAAGCTAGAGAGAGATTAGCAGTTAAGAGTTCTTGCTGATCCTGTAGCACCCCTGAGTTTGGTTCCTACCACCATGTTAGGTGGCCCTCAACCACCACAACTCCAGCTCCAGGAAGTCTGACACCATTATCCAGCCTCCATGGACACCTAAGTACACACATACACATGGATACTCATAGACACATAAATAAAAATAAATGTTTAGACTATTTGCTACAATTTGATGGCTTCTACAAATAGCATATAATTATATTCTACTATTCATCAAAGTTGTCAGCATCATGAATTAAAAGTCACATGGACACATTTCAGATTCCCCAAGATGCACACAGTAGGAGAGAAATGACTTCAGCTAGTTGTCCCTCTGACTCCCCACACGTACACCATGGTAGTCACATACATTCACATGCACACTAAATAAATGAACAAATAAATAAATAGGAATGTCAGTGAGTGGCAGTTGGCTCTGTATTACAGCAGTCACCTCTTATATCAGAGGACCCCATTTTAAAGAAACTGTAACAGGCATGTTTAATTAAAGCACATGAAACTATACCTTAATAAAGAAAGGGTGATTAAAGGTGAGCTGAGAGACTGGAGAGATGGCTCAGCAACTAAGAGCACAGGCTGTTCTTTCTGAAGTCCTGGGTTCAGTTCTCAGCAAACATGGTGGCAAACAATTATCCATAACTCCAGTTCCAGGGGAATCTGATGCCTTCTTCTGAATCTCCAAGTGCACTTACACACATTCAAGCAATACATTCATACACAAAAAATAAAAATAATAAATGAAAAGTGAGCCAAAAAATCCTATGTATTATTAGAGAGAGTTGTGTTGGACAGAAGCTTGCCACTGAGCCTTGATTCTGTCTTCTGTCACAGTGAGCCCACCATGGTTCTCCTACTTTTGGTTAGAGAAGAAATTCTATAGCCTTCTAATTAAGCCTCTGCTTTTCTAAAACAAATGTGTGTTATTTTATTGATTAAAAGTCATATCTGACAGCTGTCATTAAAATGTAATAATTAGTGCAGAATGGAAGGTCAGGATCACATTGTAAATTAGATGTCTGGTGGTTTGTTGTTGTTTTGTCGTTGTTGTTATTGTTGTTGTTGTTGTTGTTGTTAATACTGTATAAGAGCATTAAACTCTAAAACCAACCCTTAATTTGTAAACTAAATATTCTGGTTTTTCAACCCCTAGCAAAACCTATGGAAAAAAATTAACAAATGACAAGTCAATTTAATAAATGGAAATGACTGTAATATGGAAAAAAGCTTTAATAAATTCAGTGAACTTTAGTCATTTAAAAGGACAAAGGACATTGAATTTTCACAAATTTTCACCCCTGAGATTTACTTTTCTGTAAATGTGAACTGTCCTTCTCAGAGGAATAAAAACAAAGTCAAGTAAAGCTGTGTCTCAGCACATCTAGTCCTGTGAAGTCCCCTTGAGCTTTGCCCTTGGAGAGCAGAGATTTCTGGAAATAGTTTCTTCAGCATAGACAATGCTGTGAGGGTATTTAAGCCATGTGTTTCAGCTGACATATAATATAAATTGTACAGTTTAGAGCCTGCATGAAAATTAAATCACCAACTCAAAACACAGCTTCGAGAAATAATTATCAATCCAGTGTGCATTTATGATTAAAAATGTTTAGTGTATTGTAAATGAGTTGCCAGAGTGTTTATAGTACAACATTCCCAGATTTAGAGAGTAATTCAGATGAACTCCTGTGCTTCAAAGAATACATAAGTCAGCATGACGGAGAATTACAAGACTCTCTCATAAGTCATTATATGAAACATATCCACAAAAACACATAAACAACAATAATATTTGAGTAATATTTATGTTGAAAAATATCTTTAATGTACTTTCCTTATTGGAACCTCACAAAAATCCTGTGAAGCACTCACCATAACATTCTAAAGGAGAAGCAGAAGTTTAGAGATACTTGGCAACTTGCTTAAGGTGGCTCAGCTAGTTAATGGAAAAACGCAAACCAGCTCAAAAAATGCTTAGGAGTTAAGAGCCCTTGTTATTCATCCAAATGATCACAATTCATTTCCCAACACATATGTTGGGCAGCTCACAATTACCTGTAACTCCAGTTACGTAGATTATCTAGGACTCTCATTATACCCTTTGCCTGTGGGGCTTTCCACTGAACACATGAGCAGGCGAAACAAAAGGAGTGCCTGATTTTTTCTTCCCAATTCATTGGAGGGCCATGTACAGCCCTAGTCAAACACTCTGTCTTCTTTCTATCTTACCCTGTATTCTGTAAACAAAGGCAAACATACTTATTTCTTTCTTTACTTACTCCTTTTTTTCACATTTCCCTTTAATTTTATATTATTCTAAAATATGAATACATACCCTCTAAACATATACCACAATTACAAAGTCTGAAAATAAGTGGTAAGTTAGTTCTAGAGCCCATTAAGGGATTCACATTATAACAGCACAGTTGCCTTCAGATAAAAAGAAATATAACATTAACTTTGATCAGCTTGCCTTTCAACTAGGCATTTGGTGCTAGCATCCACAAATGAGGGATACCATTCACCTTTTGTTTTTCTGACACTGTTACTTCACTCAGCATAATGGCTTCGAGCGCCATCCATTTACCTGCAAAGTTCACGATGTCGTCTTTCTTTACTGCTACATAGAATCCCATTGTGTAGATGTACCATATTTTCCCTATCTACTTGTCAGTTGAGAGACATTTGGGTTACTTCCACCTCGTTACTATTGTGAAGAGAGCTGCAATAAATATGGATGTGCATGTATCTCCACGATAGGATGACTTTTGTAGGTATATACCCAGGAATGGTATGACTGAGTAAGGTGGTAGGCTCATTTTCAGTTTCTTAAGAGTTTTTCGCACTGCTTTCCATAGGGGTTGCATAAGTTTGCATTCCTACCAGCAGTGGATGAGTGTTCCCCTTTCCCCACAACCTCTCCAGCATTTGGTATCCTTTGTTTTCTGGATCATAACTAGTCTTACTGGAGTAAGATGAAATCTTAAGGTGGTTTTAACTTGCATTTCTTTAATTATTAGTGGTGTTGAACACTTTTTAAGATGTTCCTCAGCCATCTTTACTTCATTTGTGAAGTATCTGTTCAGGTCTTTACTCCATCTTTTGAGTAGGTCATTTGTTTTCTTCCTCCTTTGCTTTTGTTTGTTGGTTTTGTTTTGTTTTGTTTTGCTTTGCTTTTTGAGTAGTTTATACACTCTGGATGTTAATGCTTTATCAGATGTATCACTGGTGAAGGTTTCCTCCCACTCTGGGTTTTCTCTTCACTTCTTTGATGGTTTCTTTCACTGTACAAAAGCTCTTGAGTTTAATAAGGTCCCATTTGTTATTGTTGACCTTATTTTTTGCGCAGCTATTGTCTGATTTAGAAAGTCTTTTCCTACACCCATGTCTTGTAGGTTACTACCTTTTTTTCTATCATTTTCAGAGTTTCAGGTTTCACATTGAGATCTTTGATCCATTTGGGGTTGATTTTTGTACATAGTGAGAGGCAGAAGTTTAGTTTTATTCTACTACAAGTGGTGATCCAGTTATGCAACACCATTTACTGAAGATGCTGTCTTTTCTCCATTGAGTCTTCTTGGCCCCTTTGTTGAATATGAGATGGCTGAAATTGGATGTGCTCAGGTTTGGATCCTCAATTTCATTCCATTGAAATATGGGCCTGTTTTGTGCCAATACCAGCTATTTTATGACTACAGTCCTGTAATATAGTTTGAAGTCTGATATGGCAATCCCCTCTGTATTGTTCTTTTTATTCAGGGTTGCTTTGCCTATCTGAACTTTAGGACTTTTTTTCTAGGTCTGTGAAGAAGTTTGTGGGGATTCTAATTGGGATTGCATTGAATCTGTATCTTACTTTGGGCAGTATAGTAATTTTTACTATAGTGTTGCTTCTAATCCATGAGCATGCGGAGGTTCTTTCATCTAGTATTTTCCTCAATCTCCTTCGTGGGGGATTTAAATTTTTCTTTGTAGAGATTTTTAGTGTGTTTGGTCATGTTTGTTCCTAGAAAATTTTTTGGGAAGTGGTAAAGTCTCCTTGTAGTCCTTCTCCAGTTGCTTGTTATTGGTATAAAGAAAGGTTACTGATTTTTCTTTTTTAAATTTTTTTTAATTTTTATTTATTTATTTATTTATTTGTTTGTTTGTTTGTTTGTTTACTTATTTTTCTGTATGAATGTACTGTCTGCATGTAGGTTTGTGCACCCGTGTCATGCAATGCCGTGGAGGTCAGAAGAGGGTGTCGGATTACCCTGAAACTGGAGTTCTCCTGGAATTGAAGTCACAGATGGTTCTCAGCTGCCATGTGGGTGCTGGGGACCAAACCTGGATCCTCTGCAAGAGCAGTCAGTGCTCTTAACTGCTAGGCCATCTCTCCAGCCCAGGCTACTGATTTTTCTAAGTTAATTTTGTATCCTGCCACTTTACTGAACATGTTGATGGTTTCTAGGAGTTTTCTGGTGGAGTTTTGTCATCACGTCATCTGCCAAAAGGGATAGTTTGACTTCCACTTTTCTAATTAATACTCCTCTAATTTCCCTTTCTTGTCTTATTGCTCTCAGGAGCATTTCGATCACTATATTGAAAAGGAGTGCAGATAGGAGGCAGCAGTCAGAGGCCCCTCAGCTTCAGCTCCAGGCTGGGTTACAGCCGGCCCACCCCGCTGGTTTCTTGGGTCTTCAGGGACATACTTATTTCTAACCTGTGAAGTTCTTGAGAATATTTGACAATGTGATGCAGGGAAAATAGAAAGAACCATGGCTGCAAACTGAAACCCTGTGTCATAATGTCAGTATTACCTAGCTATGCTTCCTCCAGGAAATGCTTGGCCAAGATGAAAATGAAGATACCTTTAACTTAGTTTCAGAAATTTCCAACAAATCCATATATCCTCCTGTGTGCTTCCTAGCTTCCTTTCTCAGGACAGGTAGTCATACTTCCAAGCAACAGCTTATTCTTCTGCACTCCCTGCAATCCCAGCCTCCTTCCATCTTCTGCACGTCTAATGCCATGCCACAGACTCTTTCCATTCTAATAAAGGTATCTGCATTGAAGTACTGATCATGTACCAGAACCTCTAATTCTTACAAACATCTTGGATTTTACCCACAGCCTCTAAAAATTTACTAAGACTCTAAGAAGATGTTGATCTTCCTCACTGGGTTAAGAATAAATGAAATTTGTTTCATTCAGGGAGCCTTCCTCATGAGTCTGAAATTGGCATTGTTATCTTGCATACCTTTCAGAACTGGAATCCCACAGATGGTTTACCAGGTGCTCTGGAACATCCTGCAATGAGTCTATTGATATAGCAAATGTTTTAGTTGTTTGTACAAAAAAAATGCAACAATCTTTGACATTCAAGTAACTTTACCATTAGGTGGCTATTTTGCTTCTGAAATATTATGTCTATTTTAAAATAGATTTTTTCCATATTTGCTTGAATAAAAGTATTTCATCAAAGCTAGCATGAAAAGAAATCTATCAGTGCTGATGATGTCAAATTTTGAGAAGCTGACCTGCCCAACAGCCCACAGACAGCACTGGAAAGTAGTGACAGCTACTTGGGAGTGGTATAAAAATCTTTTCTTTCTGTTAACTTGTATATATTTATTACTAAATGTAACTTTGGGGACTGAAGGCCTATTCAAGTCTAAGATGTTTAGACCAAGCTACTTACTAAATAAAACTGTTGGCTTTTTCTTTAAGACCATTGTGGCAAAAAAAAAAGAAAAAAAACTTACTAAAATTTCAGAGAGATCACCACCACTACCACCACCACCAACAACAACAAGAGCAACAACAGCAACAAATATGAACTTCTGCTCTAACCCTTTCTCTGTACAATCTGCAACTTGGTGAATTCAGAGTCCAGAGTGATCACCATTCCACTACAGAGTATCATCCTCACTGTGCTTAGAGAATCAGAATCAGGAGTGTTGACCACCATACCATGGAACCTACACTAACTACTTCCCACTCATTAACTGGGAATTAAATTCAGAGTCCACAGTGCTAACCAGATGACCATGGAACCTTACACAGTGACTCATATAGAATTTAATTCCAGGGCTAAACTGCCAATGTGAGTACGTTCACTTTTGAATCCTACCAAACAACCTACAGTCTTGGGTTTGATTCAAATGTCTTCAAATAAATTTTTAGATTCCCCAAACTCTCTCTCTGTGCCCCAAGCAAACTTCTGATATTTGTTATTAGGAATACTACCTTAGTCCATTCCTTCTGCTATTAACAAAATATCTTCAAATGATAAAACTATAAAGAATATAAATTTATATCTCACAGTTCTATAAAGGAAGTCTAAGATCAATGTGATGATGATAAATTCAATATCTGACTAGGGTCCAGTGCTATTATCATTATAATTTAAAAAGAAATATGAGATAAATAAAAACACTACTCCTACAATAGTCTTAAATTCTTATTCTTCTCATTTGTTCTAAATATTACTTTCAGAGAGGAGAAATGTGGCATCCCCCCCCAGAAACTTTTCATTTTAATAACTTAAGCCAAGCCATGTTCAGTAAAGGTTAGGGTCCATCTTTTCTACACAGATTTGGGACCTTCAGAAAATGGAGTTATTTCAACTCTTAAAGACCAGTGTCTACTGATCTAAGGCAGAGAGAATTCAATATAAAATTCTATCTGAATGAAGTTCTAGAATCTTGGAAAGCAATGTAGGTGAATCCAGTCTGAGTTTAGGTATGCATGAGCTCGCATTTCCAGCCAGCACCTCCCAGAGGCACAAGTGAGAGTAATGGGACATCCCTGGCTGTGCACAAGAATTGGGATGTGATGACACAAAGGTCTGGATTGGACCCTGGGAGGTGAGGTCACACTGCCTTTAAAATCCATTCACTTTGAATAAAGCATCTCTCTGTAATTGTCCTACCATATGTCCGTTTGTTGTACTACTTCTCACATGCATGTTTCCTGCATGGCCTGGCCCACTGTGGAAAGAAAACGGTTGAACCACAAATGGTGTCAGAACACAGGGCTGGAAGAAATTCTGGATAAATTCAGTATGTGAAACCCACGATCCTGCCTCTTTGCTATGAATCTTTTTCTCTCCTTTTTTTTTTTTTTTTTATCTTTTCGAGACAGGGTCTCCTTGTAGCTCCGGCTGTCCTGGAACTCACTCTGTAGACCAGGCTGGCCCTGAACTCACAAAGATCCACCTGCCTCTGCCTCCCAAGTGCTTGGATTAATTTCTACCTTGGAGCTGGCTCTCCTGGTTGGTTGAACAAATGGGAGCCAACCTGTGTACATGTGGCATTGCATGCATGGAGGAAACTGGAGTATTCCTGGCCTGGTTCCTGATGCTTTCTGCCTACATGGGAGCCATGGAGGCTGGAAGATTCCTGATCTGACTGGACACACTGTTGTCTGATGTGCCATCAGATTGCATGCAGGCCATGGAAGTCAACAATTTCCGGACCTGTTGATGCTGAAAAGTCAGCATCTCCCCAAATACAAATTTGCCCATAAGGCTAGCAGCTTCTGTGGGAATCTGTGAAAAGCCAGCAGTTTTCTTAGTCTGTTATACCTCAGGACCGACAATCCCACCACCCCACCCCCTTACTTTTCAACTTGGTTGGCTCAGCTCCAGCCTACCTCTTCATATATATTCCCCCCAGGTTTGCTCATGTGCTCAGCTGAAAGCCTAGAGCCCAAGCTTCTGTAATGCAAATTCAGGGCTTTTCACCACTGGAGACACCATGTTGAATGTTAAAAATTAGTATTAAAAATGTTTCTAACATGTTCTAACCTTTTCAAACTGTGTTATTCTTCATTCTAAAAGGTTTTATCATTGTTCCAACCAATTTCTGGATGGAATTGTGTTGTAATATTGGCTTATTTTGGGTTTTTTGGGTGCCTGCCTTTGGATCTCTATGACTCTATCTAACCTGATCCTTTTTCCATCCGTGCATGTTTCTTTGGCCAGCATAATTGTAAGTCCATTGGACTTGGGATTAGACTGGAGATAAGGCAAACAGCCACCAGTCTAAATCAAGCCTTGGGACCACCAATTTGGCTTTGTGGTGTGGTTGCTGGCTATCCCATTTGATCTGGGGAAAAGCTATCAGCTGCCAGATGGTGAGACTGGAGATAGGTGAACAGCCACTGGTCTAGGATTAAGCTCTGAAAGGACCCAGCAGCTATTGGTCCTGTGTGTGTGTGTGTGTGTGTGTGTGTGTGTGTGTGTGTGTGGCCAGCAGCCACACAACAATTGTGTCAAATTTCATTATCTCACATCCCCTTCCTTTTGCTGGCAATCGTCAAATATGAGACATGTAGTTGGACAGTGAGCTAGCTGGTTAGACATGAATACATGGCTGGATGCTTTTCTGAGAGATGATCTGATCTCACAGCTGATGTTAAAGAGTTAGCCTTGAAAAAAAAAAGGTCACAAGACTGTGTTGTCTTTATGTGTTGTTTTCGTCTGGAGATGATTTTAAGCTATGGCCATTTAAAAAGCTTTCTCTGCCGGGTGTGGTGGCACACGCCTTTAATCCTAGCACTTGGGAGGCAGAGGCAGGTGGATCTTTGTGAGTTCAAGGCCAGCCTGGTCTACAGAGTGAGTTCCAGGACAGCTGGGGCTACAGGGAGACCCTGTCTAAAAAAGACCAAAAAAAATAAATAAATAACAATAATAATAATAATAAATAAATAGCTTTCTCTTTCCATTTTGGCATGCCAGATTAATATACACTATTTTTGCTTAAATCCTGGGTACCTTAAACACCTTCTAAGTAAAAATATGTGTGCAATGAATTAATTAATTAAAAGTCCTAGGCATTAAAATTCATTTTGGTCTTTTAATTGTGTTACACCTTGAAGGCTTTACTCAAAAACTAATCTTAATGCATTAAAAAAAATTGGTGGGGAAAGAAAATAAGTCTTTTATTCAGACTCCCCTAATAGAAGTGGCCTGTGATCTGGTGCCCCCTGCCTGCCTGTTGTGTGCACACCTGCTGCTGAGCTAAACACATGGCTTCTTATTAACCATTTATCTTGAATAATGTTTAAATTTACTTTGAACTGTCTTTTAAAATCAACTTGAAATAACACAGTCTTTTAATTCCAGCACTCTGGAGGCAGAGACAGTTGGATTTATATGGGAGTTTCAGGACAGCCCAATCTAACAAAAGGACTGACTCTAATAAATCATCTCCTGATTACTATTAGTAAAAATTCTCATTAAAAACATAAATTAAAATTTTGGTTCAATTTAAACTTAAACTGTGTGCATGTGTGTGAACGCATGTTTGTATTATAATCTCTTATAACTTTCAAGGTTTATGTCTATTAAAGAGTCAACTGTAGGGGCTGGAGAGATGGTTCAGCGGTAAAGAGCACTGACTGCTCTTGCAGAGGACCCGGGTTTGATTCCTGGCACCCACATGGTGGCTAAGAACCACCTTTAACTCCAGTTCCAGGGGAATCACCCTCTTTTGATCTCCAAGGGATTGCACGACACAGGTGCACCAACCTACATGCATACAGTACACTCATACACATAAAAAAACAATAAATAGGGCTGGAGAGATGGCCTAGTGTTTAAGAGTACTGACTGTTCTTGCAGGGGACCTGGGTTCGATCCCCAGTACCCACATGGCAGCTGAGAACCATCCGTAACTCCAATTCCAGGAGAACTCCAGTTCCAGGAGAATCTGATGCCCTCTTCTGACCTCCACGGCATTGCATAACACGGGTGCACAGACCTACATGCAGACAGTACATTCATACACATACAAAAATAAATAAATAAATATTTAAAAAATAATAATAATAAAGAAATTTTTTTAAAAATTTAAGAGTCATCTGTAAACAAGGATAAATAGGCTTAAGTCATAAAAACTATTTGTTTTACATGTTTTGGTACTAACAATTTTTAATTGATTTTATATAAATTTTAGTATTTATTTACATACTATTTAAATTCATTAAAGGCTGACTCTGGAGTGAAACTAGCCCTTCCATCTCAAACTCAGGTCTGTTAATACAATCAAATAGCTAACAGATAAATAAATTTCAGTAAAGGTTATGATTGTTTCTCTGTAATTTATTCGTCTGTATTAAGGGTGATTGGAAAAATTACAAATGTGTAATAAGAATTAAATGTTTTATTGGGTACATGCTTCCACCTACAGGTTATGCTCCTTTGAGACCTGAAACAAAGATTCCAACAGGTTCTCATAATTTTAGAGTGTAGTAGAGATTTTAGTCTTTAAGGATACAAGTTAGTTTAAAAAAATAATTACTTCTCTTCCAAATACAGTTCTAGGACATATTTAAATATGTTTTTATCTGTAAAACATTTTAACCACTAGATAAAACATGTTTAAAGAAAACAGAGTTTTATGCCAAATCTAGATAAACCATCTCCAAACATTTAAATAGAATTGGTCAGTTAAAACCTGCTTTGTAAATATTATACCTTAAAATAATATGTTTAGTTATTCGTTATAATAGTGTATTAGTCGCTTTTCTGTTGTTGTGATAAAACACCATGACCAAGGAACTTATAAAAGGAAGAGTTTATTTGAGCTTACAATCAACGGTTCCAGGGAATTAGAGTCCATTGTGGCAGGAGGCATGGCACCTGGAGCTGGAGCAGCAAGCCAAGTGTCACATCTTGCAATGAGCACAGGAAGCAGAGAGAGAGCAACTGGAGATCACGAGGCTTGTCAAACTCACTAAGCCTGCCCCCAGTGACACACTTCCTCCAGCATGGCCACACACCCCAAGACCTCCAAAAACAGCGCCACCAACTGGAGACAAACATCTGAATACCTAGAGCCTATGGGGGACACTCATTCAAACCACCACATTCCACTTCCTGGCCCCCATAGGCTCCTGGCCATATAAAATGCAAAATGCATTTAGTCCAACCTTAAAAGTCCCCATAGTCTTTACCAGGTTCAATGCCATTCAAAAGTCCACAGTCCAAAGTCTCTTCTGAGACTCAGGCCAATCTCTTAACTGTAAGCTCCTGTAAAATCAAAAGACAAATTACATACTCCCAATGTACAGTGGAACCGAATACACATTCCCATTCCAAAAGGGAGGAATAGAGGCATAGTGAGGAAATACTGGACCAAAACAAGACCGAAAACCAGCAGGGCAAACACCAAGTCCAGTAGCTCCACATGCAACTTCTGGGACTTGACTTCCAAAGGGCTTAGATGGCTCAGCTCTTCCAGCTTTGCTTGCAACATACATCTCTTTCTTAGGCCGGTACCACTCCCTGTATGCAGCTCTCCTTGGCAAATATCTCACAGGTCTGGCATCTCGAATGTCTTCTTGGGGTCTCCGCTGCCAACCAGGCTTCACAATCACAGCTTCACGCAATGGCCCATCAGGGCCTTCTTTATTCAGGGACGCCCCTGCTGTATTCTGCCTGGATTCTGCTGCTCTCTGAAACTATGGAGGAAGAACTGACGACCCCTTCACTCTTGCAAACTTCATGCCTCTAAAGCCAGCACCACGTGAATGAAATTGCTGAATCTGTCTGCTAAGCCTGCCCCCAGTGACAGACTTCCTCCAGCACGGCCACACACCCAAGACCTCCAAAAACAGCGCCACCAACTGGAGACAAACGTCTGAATACCTAGCTCCTATGGGGGACACTCATTCAAACCACCACAAATAGGTAATTATTAAAATTATATAAATAAGCTTAATTTCTCTAGGGTCATAGTTCAATCAAGTAGTTTAATAAACAAAATGTATGTCTGGTCAAGTTTATTTAACAAATGTTCAGTTTTTGTCCAAGCTTTGTCTACACATTATATGGTATTTAAAGGTTTAGTAAAAATTAAAATGCCTATATTAAATAAAATTGGTTAAATATTATTAATATAATAGTAATATACTTAAGCTAATTGGGGATAAAAATTGTCATTAATATTTATTTTACTCCTAATCTGTGCTAAATTTGCAGTGACAAACATGGGATTAAATGTACATAAATGTTCTGTATATTTTTCTTTATTGTATGATATTACATTTCTTTTGCCTATAAAATAATTTTGTTCAAAACATTGGGTTTTGCCTCCTTGAATCAACACTATACAGTCCAATAAGAGACAGTTTAAATGGACTTAGTGGACCTAGTCTAGAACTTGGTTCCTGTCTGTGAGTATGTAGTACAACTGCCTTTTAAAAATTGTACATGTATACATCAAAATGTAAAAGTCTAAAAAACAAGAGAGATTATTCTCCTATTCATGGTGCTAATACAAAAAGGGGGAGGGTAATATGGCTCCCTCTGGGATACATTTAAACAGAGAACTCTCTACTCTGAAACTTTTTGTCAATTATCAACATTAAAATGGAAAATGACAACCCTAATCCTTTACTAACAATGGGAAGGGGGTTTGCTTGCATGTTCCCACTGGCAGAGACATGACCAACTTGTGTACCTTTGAGATGTGTCTGTCCTTGGACTGTAGAATTGGACCAGAAGCCACCAGAAAAAAAAAAAAAAAACATTGGCCCATCTAAATGGAAGAAATCTGAAAAAAGACACCTTCACAGGGAACCAACACAGGGTGACACTTGGGTGTTCCTGCTGGTATATTTATCTGGGATAAAAGTCAATTATTATGGCAGTGGCTCCTTATGGGACTTGTCTGGCTGCTTCCTTTAACTAACAGGCATGAGATCTGTTGGAGGGATGTCCTTTATCACTCAAAATTAATTAAAGAGAGTACCAGAGCAAGGTATAATTATAAAATCTTTAAAATTTTAATGGTTAAATAAAACATATTAGTGAAGGAGGACTTTGGTATCAATAGGGAAATTGATTTGTCTATATATTCAAAAGTTATGGTGACATGGACATTTGTGCCTGTCCCTTTGGATAAATGCCCTACCTCTATATTTTGCTTTATGGTCAAGTGAGACATATGGATAGATAAAAGCTTATAGTACTAGTTATGCACTACTTTTTACAAGGAGTTGTTGTCCATGGGCCCTAAAGTCCCCCCAGAAAACAAAGGCTATTTGCCTGTAATGTTGGGGTGCATGCAAAAAGAAGTTGTAAGTAAGACCCTAACACGTGGTGTTAGCTTAAAAAGGAAATGTTTAGAGACCTTGCCTACAAGTGGTCAGTTTTGTGGTCTCCATGGTACCAAAGAACACCACGTGGATCACTAAAGAAAAATGATCTCCTAAGTCAAGCAAGACTCAACAGCTACAACTCACTTGCCTGGAGATTTCTGCACTCAATGGCAGCCTGATATTTGTGCTCCCCAAAAGTCAATTGGCTATTAGCTCACTCCTTGGGGGGGGGGGTAACACACACTGATATCATAAGCTTACACCTTCTAGTGACTAAGAGACATTATAGGCCACAATAGATATTTGTTGTCATCACTTGGCACAAAAGCCACAGTTTTATATTACGATACCATCAAAAAATGTATGTCTGTGCCCATAACATGACTTTTTGTGTTAAGTAATGTTGTTTAAGTGCCTATGCTTCTTGCTATTTGTGTTTTATTAGTTGAATTATAAAAGAGACCCCTGGATGAGTTGCCAATCCATTGAAAGCAAAGCTGGGACAGACCCAAGAGTCCAATGTGTCATTTCAAAGGAAAAATAGAAAATAGACTGTTTTGTTTCTCATCCACTTTTGCTCCTTTCCCCAAGACCTAGGGACCACTCATAGAGGATGGGGCGTGTCAGAGTGTAAGGTCTGAGGAGATGGGGGTAAGTCATGAGATCACAACAAACATGCACTGGACATTCATTTGTTCAGCATAATCATATGTGCAGGCCTTTCCAGCTGGACTTGAGACTTTGGGGTATAGCAAAATTCCCTGTCTGTGTAAAATTGGACACAGATGTTTGCTAATTTGGTTTGTATAAATATTGCTCACATAAAAGAAAATAAATAAATAAATAAATAAATATTGCTCATATTTACTGGTTAGTTTTCTTTATATTAAGTTTTTGTTTGTGGATAAATTAGTCTTAATATTTTTAAAGTAGTCATGGACATTTGGGCTAGACAAAGATAGTTGACCACTATTTCTATAATACTATCTGAGCTTGTGGAAGCAAATACAAAAAGGGGGAGATGTAGGTGGATCTAGTCTGAATTTAGGTATGCATGGGCTAGCATTCCAGCCAGAACCTCTCAGAGGCACAGTGAGAGTCATGGGACCTCTCTGACTGCACAGATGAATTGGGATGTGATGACACAAAGTTCTAGGATTGGACCTTAGGAGGTGAGGTCACACTGCCTATAAAATTCATTCCCTTTGAATAAGGCACCTCTCTGTATTTGGATTCATACCTACCATGTGTCTGTGTGTTGTGCTTCTCATGCTCATGATTCCTGCATGTCCTGAGCCAACCATGGAAATAAATGGGATAAACCTCAAGCAATATACTGAATTTATACCTTTTTCTTCTTGCTTGACAACATGCCCTGCAAAACAGCAAGCACACACAGACATGTTGCAAATAGCTTGGATGATTTTTTTAAATCTTCCTTTTTTCCATTTTTGCAATGTGTTCAAGTTCTGAAGATTTACCTTTAAAAATCACCAATGCCAAATAAAATTCACAATAATTTTCACATAGCATTAGACCTGGACCATTTTTAAATCAACTGTATTAATTTCAGGCATCCCTAATTCTCTGCTTTCAAATCTTTTTCAATACAGCTCTCCTCCAATTCAGCATGTCTCTTCCTCTGCTCCCCTCCCATCTCATACAAGCCCATGAATTTGTATCTTCATGTAAACAAAGACAACCTTCCTACACACAAGAGATTTAAGCGATAGATTTCAAAAATAATGGAGTAAATGATCATTTTCACATCTGACTGATGTGAAACAGGTAAGAATTCATCAAACTTTCTCTCTGCTAGCACCTTATAAAAAAAGAATTTCAACTATTCTTTCTGTTCTTATCTTCAGGGGACGTATAATGCAGCAACCATCATAAATTTCATATCCTTAGCATCTTCTATATCTTAGCTTCATTAAATTTGCAAATATTTAAAATATTCTTTTGTGGAAAAAATTAAAGGAAAGATTGAGTTGAAACACAATCCAAATTTTAGATCAAGAGTGGATGAGAGACCAGGTTTCAGTTGCATCTGCTTCAGTCAACTATAGACCCTTAGCAGATGTGCATCCTATTTCCAGCAGACACTGAAGCCCACAAGAGACAGACTTGCTTCATCCTGTAGTTTTATGATAAAAGTTATAGTTTTCACCAAAATGGAATGTCCCAGTCCAACAGACAGCTACCTGGGTCAACTAGGCCCTAATTTATTTTCTTTCTCCCAAATTTCCTTATTCTTGCTCTTTCCGTGCTTCCCAAGAACAACTTTACATACACTGTTCAAATGACCCATTCTTTTTCTTAAGTAGCAGTTCCCTACAATGTCTGCATTACCCTCAAGTCTTGAGAAATAACCAACATGATGTCCTTCCACTTATGGTGTTAGCCTTTAAAGTTGGAGCTCTCTTAAGACTCAGAGCACAATTCCAATTATTTGAATCTTTGTTTTCCTGAGTTGAAACACTGATGAGACCAAATAAATAATCACTACATTGCTGGATGGCTCTTAAATTCAATAGTCTCAAGCCTACCAAACCTAGGTTCACTTCAACTTTATTCTCAGTTGACTTCTAACAGATGTTGCATGCCAAAACATATACAAATCAATTAAATCTATGGTGGAATGTGACTCCCCCTACCACCACGTTCTGATGGACAAACTACTGATTAAATCAGTCATCTATAGACAGGACAGAAATCTAGGAACTGGTTAGTGGTTGTACTACTTATTTTTTATCAAGTTGACACAGACTAAAATCACCTAGGAAGAAGAAACTTCAACTGAGGAATTTTCCCTAAAAGACTGGCCTGGGGCTATGTATGTGGAGCATTTCCTTGATTACTATTTGATGTGAGAGTGTCCAGCCCATATGGATGGTGCCCTCTCTGGACAGGAGATTCTAGGGTATATAAGAAAATTTAGCTGAGTAAACCAGCAGCAAGCAAGCCAGTAAGCAGCATTCCTCTGTGGTCATTGCCTTCATTCCTGCTTTGATTTTGTGGCTTGGCTGCCCTTGATGATAGACTGTGAACTGTTAGCCATTAGCCAAATAAACCCCTTCCCCAACATTGTTTTTGGTCAGCATCTTTTATCACAGCAGCAAAAAAGCAAACTATAACAGTTATCTAGTAACAAAATAAGACAATTCATTAGAGAAATGCTGCTACTAGGAATATAAATGGTGCAAACACTGTTGAAGTCAGTATGAAGTTTCCTTCAAAAAAACAAAAATTAGAATTATCATGTGACCCAGCCCTACCATGTTTAAGTATATGCTCAAAAGAATCTAAATCAGCATACCGAAGGGATGCTTTCACTCCCATTTTTATTGCAGTACAATCCACAATAACCAAGATGTGGAACCAGCCTAGATTTCCAGCAACAGATTATGGGTAAAGAATGTGGGATATATATGTAACAGAGTTTGGTTTAGCCAAAAAAGAAATGAAATGAGGTCATTTGCAGGATGAAAGCAGAGATTATGTCAAGCAAATCAGTATCATATGTTCTCTCTTAAATGTGGACTCTGGATTTAAAATTAGGTATGAAATTAAAAGGTAATAATGTGGAGGAAAGTGTCTAAAAGGATGGAAGAAACGAGAAACAAGTGAGAGTAATGGAGGTCATAAAGACAAAATATGCCTTGCCTCATTTGCAGATCTGTACTTGACAATATATGAGATGAAACGGAGGGAAACTGTTTAGGAAAGTGAAGGAGCCAGCAAGATGGGGGAGGGGAATGGCATATAGTAACAGGGCGGTAAATAGAATTGGATTTACAATGGTATGTGTATATCAAAATGTCATGATGAAACCTAGTATTCTATATGGTGATTAAAACCATGAGTGATGGGGGGAAAGACAAACATACCTTACAAAATGCTCGGTACATCACATATAAAACTTAGGCAGGTTCTTAGCAAATGTTATGGTCCCGATACACATGACTATTAGACACACAGCTGTGTCTTGATTCAGACTGGATCTTTAAGACTATGTTTTTCCCACCCCTCATTCTCAGTACTATGATGATAGGTTCCCACAAGAGGAGAGTATGCTTCAGCTTTGGTTGCTATTCTCTAAGGATAGTCTCCAAGAAAATGTGAATTTCAGTGGTTTGATTTGATTCTTTCTAGACTTCCACACCTGGAGTTCTGGACCCAAAGCCAATGTCTCATATATTTCCATGTTTCATGCTATCAGAGAAGGATGTCTGATGTTAGGAACATCCTCCTGAGTGAGGTCAAAAATAACAGACACTTTAAGAAAATCTCCCGATTTAGGAAAATCAGGAGATTTTCTTAAAGTGAAATTTCCTTTAAATTCTAAATGCCTGCCATCTCCCAGAATAAAGGATTGGATGATTTTACACTCTTGTGACAGGAAGGAAGAAAAGAAGAGGCCTTTGTGGCCTTAGGCACATACCCAGCATTGTGGCAAATGCTGGTAATAAAGCTTCTGGGTATGTAGCCACAAGAATTGAAAGCCAGGAATCACATAAATGCTTGTGTACCAATGTTCATAGGTATAGTACTTAACCACAGTACTCAAAAGGCAGAGAAAACATAAATCTTTATCAGCAAATGAATAGATAAACTACAGGAGACATAGGTAAACAATAGGATGCTACGTCACCCAAATGGATGCAGTGCTGACACAGCCATAATATGAATGAACCTTGGAAACATTATGGTAGGGAAAATAAGCCAAATACAAAACAAATATTGCATGATTCCACTCACAGATATATCTGGAACAAGGAAATTGATAGAGACCAAAGATAGAGGTAGGACCTGGAATAGAAAAAAACTGAGTGCTGACATTAAATGTATACAGTTTCAGTCTGCATGATATAAACGTTCTGGACTGTCAATAGTCATATTACACTGTGAACATATTTCACACCAATGAATTGTACTACTGAAACCAGGTAACTGATAAACTTCCTATGTGTGTTTGCCACAGTAAAAAAAAAAAATAGTATGAATAGTGCTCGTTGGTTTCAGAGGCATCATTCACAAGCATGATATTGATCCAAAGAACAGTTGGGAGAGGCTTGTGATGTTAAAGATTTCTTGTCATTTGTAGATGCTAGAAGTGTTTTATGGCTTGTGTCTGGTGGCTGTTTTGTTCATATATCAAACTCAGTACTCTCTCTCTTGTGTACTGTTGAGTTTAGACCTTAATTATTTTCACTTGCTCTATGGTAAAAATCTCTAATAGGTTTTCTTAATTCCATTTTTATTTTATTCTGTACAAACTAGAAGTTAGATCCTCTTATATTTTAACTCTTAATTCCTGCACTAGTCACTTTCAATTCTTATAGCTTGAATAATAATCAAGTTCTTAGGACAGCTACCTAATTCTTATCTGCTCAGTAATTACCCTTGGCCTCTGGCTTGTCTCAGCCATCTTTCTTCCAGGCTGAGCCACTTGTTGACCTGCCTTCCTAATGATGCTTCCTCTAGTGAAATCTCTTCCTATGTCACTTATGGTACCCTGCTAAAGGTGTCAGATGAAGACAAGTTGAACCAGCCACCTCCACAATAAAGGCATCCCTGCTTCTTGGCCCTGAGTGCTGTGTTTCACACTGAGAGGGCTTCTTTCTGTGCATTATCATTTTCATGTTTCCATTCCAGTTTATGTCCCCTGGGTATCACTTTCCTTCATATTTACCAGTGCTGGTCAATATTTTAAGTTCAATGACAGAGCTCTTCATGAAATAGAAAGTAGATTAAGGATTTGGTAAACGAAAGTTAGTTTGAAATATAAGAACGTTCTCCTGGAGCGCTTGAGACATAAACTGAACCCCTAAGAATAAAGAGTGACATTAAACATAAAGGTTTTGACTGGCTCGAGGCTCTCTTGGTGCTTTGAATTCCTGCACTACAAACAACACCCTAATTTACTATGGAAACACACAAAACCACTCTTGGGAATACATTTTTCTGCAAAAAGGAGCAAGGTTTCAGCCAATCACAAATGGCTAAGTTTACTAGTCACAGATAGCCAAATGACCAGTCATTAACTAACTGCCTGACTAACTTAAATAAGCTGCTGTAGCCAATCACTGTGCTGGGGGGGTCTCTCTTTTCCTCTTCTGATTCTAGGAAGGGCACATTCTTAGCTTCTGTCCTCTTCAATGTGTACCTTCTAAAATACAAAATTCTTGTTGAAACCTAATCCTCACTGTGGTGGTAATAAAGTGTAAAGCCTTTTGATAGGTGATTAAGTCATCAATATTCAGACCCTTTGAATGAAATATAAGAGGGCTAGGAGAAACTAGCTTAGACCCTTTATAAGCTTGTCCACTTGTGCTAGATAGCTTTAGTTGTCAACTTGATATACCTGTGTAGAGCCAATTTCAACTGACGAATGAATTGCCTCCATTTTTTATTATTGAGCAATGGGGAAGGCCCAGCCCATTGTGAATGGTGACACCCCTAGGCAGTTAGTTCTGGGCTGCAGGTTGACAATGGGCCAGGAAAGCAAGCCAGTAATCAGCTATCCGCTATGGTCTGTGCTCCAGGTTCTTGCCTTGAGTTCCTCCTTTAGCTTTCTTCAGTGTTACCCGGAAGATATGAGATAAAATAAACCCTTTCTTTCCCTCAAGGTGCTTTTGTTCAGTGTTTGTATCACAGCAAAAAAAAAAAAAAAAAAAAACAGGCTAGCACTCTTTTACTCTTCAGCTCTGTGAGAACACAGCACCCATCTCCACTTTGCTCCCCTGCTTTCTCCTGATCTTCTGCCATGTGAGGATGCTGTCAGGAGATGATGTCACTGATAGGACAGGCCTTTGCAAGACACCAAACCTATTGCAAACCTCCTGGCATTTGATTTTGTTTTCCAAGCTCCAGACTATTATTATAAACAAATTCCTGTGCTTTACAAATTACCCAGTCTTAAATATTTTTCTGTAGTAGCACAGATAAGCTACAACACACCCATGGCCTAGCTTAGGACCCCTTAGCATATTAGGTAAAATGGAAAAGTTCAGGTCTATCATTTTCAACTCACTGATCTTTTAGAATCTGAAGCATTTTAAAGATTTTTATCTCCCTATGATCAATGGATAGACCGGAAAGAAAGGCTTTATATTTTAAGTATATAAAACCTAAATAACTTAAAACTCAAAATCTGACTTGGAGGAACCATAAAATTTGTCTATTTCTTTGAAACAGAAAGAAATGAGAGAAACTCCTAGAAAAAAGATAATAACAAAAATATGTCCTTCTACCCATTCACTAAATGGATTCTGTGATCACTAGAAGGCATTTATTCAGACTCATCTAAGAAACCATTGGGACTAATCTTTTATGACATGAGATTTGGATTACTTCACTGACATGTTGGAAATATAGAACATCATCAATCAGCCTAAAAATGGCCTGTGACTTCTTTCTTTACATATTTTTACAGATTCCAGAATTTCATACAATATATTTTGATCATATTCAGACCCTCTCCTTCATCCACCCCATCATCCGATCCCATGTCCTCTATTGCTGTTTGTCATCTACTATTATTTTTAAGGACTATAAAGTCTAATCTGCTTTTCCTAAGTGCTCTTGGGTGTGGGCCTCTCATTTGGCATCTGGTCAACCTACCAGACATCAAACCAGTAAGCAAAACTGACTCTCCCTCTCCCAGCATCCATCAAATACCAATTGATCTTCAGCTAGAGTACAGCTTCCTGTCCACTTCTCCCATCCATGTTGGACCCCTACCTGGCTGGGGTTTGCACAGGTCTTGTGCATGCTATCATAAGCAGAGTAGTTACCTATGTGCAACTGCCCTTGATGCTGTGACTTCTTTTATGCAGTTTTAATTTTCCTCACAGTCTGAATGGGCTAATGGAATTTGTAAACATTTCCTGGTAGCCACAGCAAGCTGGAATCAGTAAATATAACAAAGGACTTGAGGAGTACTGAGGCTTAGACAGGTGAATCCCAACCAGCCAGATCTGTTTCCCATGTGCTGATTAGAGAGGTGATGTAATAGCAAGTAGAGGCTACTTCCACTTAGAAAGCTTATACTAGAGACAATTAAATAGGGAACAATAAACAAGATTGGTGTCTAAGGGTTTAGTATGTTAACTATTGAGGCATGGGATTCAAGAGGAATAAAGACAATGTCTAGAGATAGAATAGAAAGTCATTATAAGACTTCACGTAAATTTGAGTCAGTATAATAAAAAGAGACCATGGCGTATTTAAAAAATACTTAGTGATTGATTGTATGGGATAGGAAAAAGTAGTCTCATGAATTAATCCAAAGTTTTTGGTCAAAGAATTAAGTGGATGTTATTACTTCCATTTGAAATAAAGATTAGAAAAGGTGTTATTTTGTAGAAGGAAATTGAGAGTCCTGCTTTGTCTTGCCCATTTTTGAAAGACATCTAAGACACAGGCTGAAGGTATTTATGGAGACTGAGAAGGAAATCCGCCATGATTGATCATGAAGTGAGAGGCAAGACCATGAGTGTAGATGGTATCAGTTTAGGAGATTCCAACAATTGAAAAGAGAAATGTGCAACACAGAGAAATACGGAAGGCCCAGAGGAAACACAGCACACTATAATTGCAGAACTCAAGTTTTGCATCTAACAGTTGAAAGAAGGCAAGGATCAGAATAATTACACTCAACAGACAAGTCCAATGTGGCAATTAGCATGTCGCTGCTGAGTTCATGAAGAACAATTTCTGCAAATTGGTAGGAACATAAGGTAATTTTCAGTGGGAAGAGAACACTCAAAAAGTCAGAGATTGGGGATGCCTCTTATGCTACTCTGTGAGAACTCTAAGCTCAGCCTCCTAGTAGCCCAGTGCAGCTGTGTTGATGGCAGAAGGGTTGCTAGTAACAGTTGTAGTGTTTGTGGTGATGGTGAACGTTTGGTGTCTCCTCCATTTCTACTTCTCACATCCAATCACCCTGACTGTAAATTCCACTTTCTAGAAGATAATAGATAATGTATTTCCTTCTTTGCCAACCTGTCTCAATGGCATTTCCGCTCCCAAACTCCCTCAGGTTTTGAGTTCCTCATCACGAGGGAAGTGCTCAGCAATGAATGAGTACATGAATTCCCTGTGTCTAAGTCAGACTTGCTGCCTACATTTCCCTGTGTTTACAATATAAAATCCTGGAGGGCAGAGCTGCATTCTGTTCTTCAATAATGTTTCTGCTTTCTGTGGAACTCAGATGTGAATCAGGTAGTTAAGGAACTTTTTCAGGTCTTGAATGAATTTGCAGTAGTACCACAAACAGAAGAGGGAGTACTAGGAGCTGTGACATATTCCAAAACAATAAAAATAGTTTCTGCCCTTGAAAAATTGTAATAATTATTTATACTTGGAAAAACAATGGAACATTGTTTTCTTTTCTTTTTTTTTAGTTTTTTTTTAAATTTATTCCTGTATGTGTATGTATGTACTGTCTGCATGCAAGTTTTGTGCACCCGTGTCATGCAATGCCGCGGAGGTCAGAAGAGGGTGTCAGATTCCCCTGGAACTGGAGTTCTCCTGCGGTTCTTGGCCGCCATGTGGTTGCTGGGGATCGAACCCGGGTCCTCTGTAAGAGCAGTCGGCGCTCCTAACCACTAGGCCATCTCTCCAGCCCCAGGAACATTGTTTTCATTCAGTGAATCTACTCATAAAGGTCCTAGAACACTTCATGGAAATTAGAGAGCATGTGCCCCAGAAAAGTTTAGTAAACGATGTTAAGTTGGTCTAAGAAAGTGTATTATTTGCTTTTCTGTTGCTGTGACAAAAGGTAAGCTTATAGAAATAAATGCTTATTGGGCTTAAACTTGAGTTCAACATACTGGGGAGGCAATGGCAGGAGGCAGCCAGGGAAGAAAGCTGAGGGATGCCTCACATCTTCAAGCAGGTACAGATAGCACTGACAGTGAAACTGAAAATGGGGTTGGGCCATGAACTCTCAATACTCACCCCACTGATATGCTTCCTCCAGAAGGTGGGGACACCTAAACCTCTGCAAACAGCACACCAGGTGGGGCCAAGTGTTCAAATACTTAGAGCCCGTGGGGCACATTCTCATCCAAACCATCTCAGAAACATATCCTTTAAGTAAGAGAGGCTATAAATGCAAATGCCATGGGTGGGCAGAGGCAAACTGCAAGAGAATGGAAGATTGACTCAGTTTATAGGAAGGGCAGGCGAGGCTGAGTGGAAAGAATTGGGAAGGGATTAGCCATGAAAACAAAGCTCTTTGTGGGATGGGAGGGGGAGTAGGAAAAGATGTCATAGATTCTATTAATATGCTTCAAACTCATATCCCTCTCTGTGGAAAAGAGCAAAATGAAAACACTCTGTACCAACTGTTCACAGTTGGAAATCCAAGTTTGTCCTCAGGGTGCCGTGGCAGAGCCTGTGCTGCACGCTTGGCCCCAGACTCATGATTCTCCCAGTCAAGCGTGCAGATGCTGGCCATGCATCTGGGAGTTATTCTGGGGATAAGATGCGGGAAACAATTTACTTTTGAGTAGCATCTATTTTCTCTTGTCTCGTCAATATTGATGAAACTGATAAAACACAAGAAAAGACAGAAAAGTCTCTCTTGTCTCTAAAAATAAGGTAGGCAAAGAAACACAGCTGGGCTCAGGTCTGTACTGAGTGGAAAGCTTGCAGTATGGCTAGCTCTCTTGAGTTCCCTGTAGATGGAAAATAAGCAATGTTTTTCAAGTCACTCTAATGGAATGACTGCATGAACGAAGTCACAAAGATTGGGTTTTTTTCCGCATTGCGTTATTAGTATAAAACTCTACACTATAATAATAGTAATGTAAAAATGCTATTTATATTGTCTCCCTGTATTTGTCCTATTTTACACGTTCACCCATGAATTCCATTTTGGCAGCTAGTGGAACTTGAAAAGATCACCACTCATGCAATACTATTTGTCACAGGTTTTTGTTTGCTGTGCTCATTGTAGCCAACAAAGAAATTACTTTCAGTTATTTTAACAGTGCCAGCAGTGCTTGGTTAAATGTAGCTATCCCATAAATATTCAGTTCAACTTCCAGGATCCTTCTTATGTTACAGGTAATTACATAATATAAAAAGACTAATTTCTAGGGAAAAATGCTCTTCCCCCAGATTTTCTAATGCCAGAGCTAAGAATGTTTTTATTTTATCGCTAGCAATAGTGATGAGATACAATCATAACATTTATTCTCTCGTCTATTGGACTGTAATTCTATGAGAGCAGAAATCTCACCTGTATTGTTTGCTGTGTGGAATATAGAATGCTCCCCATGAGGATTTATTAAGTGAATTCACAAACAAAATCAACCTACACGAAATTTGTGAATGAGAGAGAAATAAAAGATTTTTTAGTACTTAAAGTACAGGTACATATTTACCTCCAAAACCCAAACTTTACTCATCATTTTGGGAATGAGGAAAACCTCTTGATTATTTTGATATTATAATTAGTCAAAATGTTTTGACAAGCAGAAATGGACAAAATTAGAATGTACCTAATTCTACTGAATATGATTTGAACTCTCCGGAATTAAATATAGTAACTCAGCATTGACCACTGAAATCTTGTTTTTAAAAATGTTCTGAGGCCTATTCTCTGCTCCCTTAAACCTTTACACATGTTTTGGATTATTTGAAGACCAGGAAGTTGATAAAAGACGGTGGCTCAGTTGAGAAAGTTGCCAGGGATGGCAGAGCATGAGGATGGAACAGGTGTCGGGGCTGCTCTCCTTGGACACTGAGCAGGCCCTGTGGCTCTCAGGTCTCTCTGAGCAGGGAGCTGTTCAGCAGCGCCAGATCATGGAAAAGAAAGCACTAGAGGTTTATGATTTGATTCGAGCTATCCGGGACCCAGAAAAGCCCAATACTTTAGAAGAACTGGAAGTGGTAACAAAGAGTTGTGTGGAGGTTCAGGAGATAAATGAAGGAGCCTGTCTGGTTATCATCAGGTTCACGCCTACAGTACCTCATTTCTCTTGGGCAACTCTTATTGGGCTATGTTTAAGAGTAAAACTTCAGCGATGTTTGCCATACAAACGCAAGTTGGAAATCTACATTTCTGAAGTATGTTTTTTTTTATTTTATTTATTTCTGTATGTGTATGAATGTACTGTCTGCATGCAAGTTTGTGCACCCGTGCCGTGCAATGCCGCGGAGGTCAGAAGAGGGTGTCGGATTCCCCTGGAACTGGAGTTCTCCTGGAATTGGAGTTTCAGACAGTTCTCGGCCGCCATGTGGGTGCTGGGGATCAAACCCGGGTCCTCTGTAAGAGCGGTCGGCGCTCTTAACGGCTAGGCCATCTCTCCAGCCCCGGAAATCTACATTTCTGAAGGAACCCATTCAACAGAAGAAGACATCAACAAGCAGATAAATGACAAAGCCTGAGTGGCAGCTGCAATGGAGAACCCCAAGCTACAGGGAAAGTGGATCAGTATGTCCTTGAGCCTGACTAGTAGCTGTCTTACCAGCCATTGAACAATAATCATTTGATATATTTGTTTATACTTTTTAAAATGTAAAAAAGACTCATGTTTAATATGTAGGGAATTTGTACCTCAATATACTTTTAAAGAAATCTTTCCAAGCAAGTTCCAGTTCTAAGGTAGAATCTATTTGTTCAACGAGTAACATTCTCAGGATTTCTAGTACAAGTAATCAGACAGAAAATACTTTCTAGTTATTCTGTGTAAGATGAGTTACTATTTTTCTGATGCCCATTCTGATACAACTACTTTTCATGTCAAATATCTACTGTGCTCAAATGTTTTCAGTTTAAATAATTATTGTAAAATAAATGCAACAGATGTTTCTTTAAAAAAAATGCTCTGAGTTTCAAATTTAAAACACAACACAGACCCACTGGAGAGAACAAAGGCTTTAGTGGTCCGCATGTGTTTAGACAACATGGCACTAATGTAGATTTCCAGCATGAGCTATGGTGGCTAATGCTAGACTCATAAGTCAGCACAAAATGACTGATGCTGGGTCTGTCCAGAGACCCCCATAATCAACAGTGATATAATCTGTTACATAACTAGTTTTGTCAAGAAGCCACCATTCTGAGATTTCCTATAAATGTCTGTGGGACCAAAGGTGCATGCACTCACCTTGCAAACACCTGGCCAGCAGCTTGTGTGCCCTCACCCAAAGAAAACAAAGCATGTCTCATTGGACAGAGTCTCCAGGAATCTTTAATCTTACACCTCTTCACCTTCTAAGCCAGGCCCCCAGAACTCAGCCTCCAGGCCAACATATCCAGCATTACTTATAACCTGATTATGCTTTTAATCTAACCAAACCTAGTAAGAGAAGCTGTCTACTTTATTAGAATATGGAAATCATCCCAGAGCTACTGAATACATCAATCTGAAACAGAACCTAAACAGTAATGAGAAAAAGAGTACACGCTACAAATGTTTCATTGTGATTCTTTCATCTCCAAACCCTTCATTGCCTATGAGTAATTTGTAACTCACAGAATCTTTCTAAATTTCAGCAAAATTCCTTCAGGGAAGTGCTTATAAGTTAGTACAATGCTGTCGGGTGTGGTGGCATGCTTCTTTAATCCCAGCACTCTGGAGGTAGAGGTGGGTGGATCTCTGTGAGTTCAAGGCCAGTCTGGTCTACAGAGCGAGGTCCAGGACAGCTGGTGTTAAAAGGGAAACCCTGCCTCAAAAATACCAAAAAAAAAAAAGGAAAAAAGATAGTAAAATGCAAAGCAGATAACAAAATTGCTCAGGTGAAAAGTAAGTCTGCCCCCTCCTTCCTCTTGTTTCTTTCTTCTTTTAATAAATCCAACCTTGCTTCAAGAAAGAAAGAAAGAAAGAAAGAAAGAAAGAAAGAAAGAAAGAAAGAAAGAAAGAAAGAAAGAAAGAAAGAGA